>QRBJ01000012.1:0-434293 GCA_003709865.1 Chaetothyriales sp. CBS 132003 | reverse complement strand
ATTCCCTCTTTTAGGTATACCTAACCCTAGCCCTAAATTTTAGTTAACTTAGGAGGTATAGCAGTACCCCTAATACTGCTTTAAATGAGCTATAACCTGGTCAGACTGTTCATTATGATGATACAATAATTTACAAACTTAAATGAAATTTTTTGACCTAGTAGATAAGTAGGAAATATATTGCTGGAAACACATTGCGAGAGTGGTGGGGCCAGAGGAAGTAAATCGTGGGTAGTGATTGGTCTAGAGCATGTATTGCTGTGTGTTTCCCTGCTGCCTAATGTTGGGAGGAAATAGGGGCTAATTTCACCTGAGAATACTTGATATGCCAAGCCTGGCCTTTTTGTATGGTGTGTGGGGGCTATTCTCAGGCTAAATCCGCTGCCCATAATGATAGGGTCTTGGCGCCAGCCTCGTTACAACCGTGGTGTCTCTACCCGACGGATTCAGTCGATCCTGTTACCTTCGGTACAACCCCAGGTTGTAACATTTAATATTTATTGGTTGAACAGGGGTTAGAACTAGACAGCAATGAGCCAATTAGCAGTGAATTTCCGTGACCCTAACCAATGACAGGTAACAAAGACTGCCTTGAGCTTTCCACAAGATAGTAAAAATTCTGACCCTGGGTTGTACAGAGAGGAGGGCGGAAAGTGGCCCTGAAGAAGGGGTCAGGGTTCTTACAGGCTCCAATCGGCCTGCCCACATTCTGTAGCCGACATGCTGCAATCCACTCGAGACCAGGGGTCCGCAGCGGAAAAGAGAGATGGAACGAATACTTCGTAGTGCCGTCAATGGCAATTCGCCGAGCAGAATAACCTATATGGCTGTACAGCCGCCTGCTGCAAGCTGATGACCGCAGTTGGCGATTCGGCGTTTACTTCGCTCCACGGAACATCGCCAAACACGTTCCTCCTCGCTTTTAGTCTCGACAACAGCGCCGCTTCGGGACCCCATTCACGCAGCTTCACGCAGTACAACGAGCTTTCCAACTGAACGAGCAGTTGGAAGTATACATCATATCATGTTGAACAAGATCAAGTATTGTGAAACTCTCAATGCATCTAGAAGCTCATTTCAGTCCCAGCAATGAGATTCCGTCGGAAACGGTGACCGCAGTGTGGCATCGTCAAATTTGGTGATTGCACTTGTACTTTTGAATTGGTGGACGCACGTCTCCTAATAGCCTTTAACACTAGCACTGCGCGATGAACGGCCGGTGGTACAGAGATATAATACCCTTCCATTATTGGTTGTAACTATTCTACACTGGCCCGCGACTCCAGCAAGAATTATACCCACTTCAGATCCACTAACACTAGACAACTGCCGCCAGACGAACTGGGCCTAAACCGAATCAATGGCGTTAATTTTTCTCTACATGGAGCAACACAGGGTTGACGGTTGTGCGCCTGACATGCCAATCCAATCTAAGGGGGTAACGTTTGTCAGTTCAAGTCTTGTTCTGAGTGGAATTCAGTATCTTCCGCGAGTTACGCCTTACCAGCCAAAACAGCAAGCGAGTAGCCTGGTCACCCACCGAGCTGTAGAAGTATATGCCGGAAATGGCGGCGCTTTCGGGGTTGTGCAGCCAGTACAAAGGGCAATACTATGTATTTGGCGATGCACAGAGGCATTACTTTTCTCCACATATCTTAATGGCATTTGCACTGTTTCAGTCTCCACACGCAGAGCTAGCCCCCTTTAATAAATAGCGGCTGACATGTTCGCCATCTGCTGCCATCCGCCTCGGGCCGTCCAAGCGCACCCTGCATGGTCTGTTGGTTACGCGGTCGATTATTTTCGCCCTCATTTTCATGACCTGAATCGGCAGATTCTGTCCAATGGATGACAAACACCTCTGCGCCTTATCCGCATTGCGCACATTAGCTACTGTAGTATGCGTCCAACTTTTCCGCACCCGTCCTCGGCAAAGCTAACACTTGTGGTATGAGCTAGATCTGATTGGAAGTGGTTCAGATCCCCTTGTCAATATTATTGGCCCATTTTATTAGAGTACTCCGAACAAATATGAGCTACTCTAACCTTCTTAACTAAAGCGCCTAAGTTACAAATCCTACACTGCCTGAAAGGCCATGGACACCTACTGAGTCCCTTGAACAGCCTTCTGACCCACTGTGCTCCCTACTGATCAGCTGCTATCCACCCACTGAATACGAGGTCGCCCCCCTGAACTTTCGTGGATGGAGCTCGGGAGCTATATCCGCACTAATCCCGATATTAATTAGACCAAAATACGACATGTTACCGCCGAGAGCAAAGGGAAATACAAGTTAGTGTCGTACTGTACAGTAGAATACGCAGGAGTTAAGGAATTTGAGATTTTGGCTGTATTCTTGGATCCACCTGTACCATATCTACTCAATCAGAGCTTGTTAATTCCGGAGCCTAATTGCAGCTTAATTGAGATTTCTGGCTTTCTATTAGCTAGAAATTAGCGTCAAAATAGCGCCCGAGCTTCATCCACAAAAGTTCAGGGGGGCAACCTCGTATCTGGTCTTGGCGGTAGAGGTTTTCATTAAACTATTCCCAATCAGGCCTAGCTACTTCCGCTAGTGTTAGCTCTGCCGAGGGCGGGTACGGAAAAATTGGGTGCATATCACAGTACACGTTGCAGCCATGATGAACACGTTGCAGCCATGATGAGCACGCTGCACATATAGACTGCTTGCCATCTCAACGGCCAGAGAGGCGCGGCGGCCAAGCGTTCGGACCTTTCGAGGGCATATCGTATACATTCTCTCAGCTCTTGGCAGGCACTGCAGTGCCAAACCTCTTGGCATTTAGTATCTCTTGGGCTGGTAATTTGGGTCTGGTGTCAAAAATGACTAAAGAATCAGCCGGGAATGCCTTCCAAGGTAAGCATCTCTTGAGGCGATCAGAAGTCACTCCCGCTAATACTAGGTCAAGTGTGCAATCAATGCCGAACCAAGAAGATCAGGTGTGATAGAGCAAAGCCCTCATGCGGGAACTGTGCCCGCACCGGCCAGGACTGTGAATGGTCCGGCCAGGGGAAGAAGGGCAGCCAGATCACGCTGCTGTAAGTGTACATCTGCTCTGTTCTTTCATCTTGCCGTGGACTGAATCCGAGTAGCAACCATACCATCTTCGGGATAGATAGTCGACTCCAAGAAGTTGAGGTGAGGGGCGCGTCCTGTTGAGCTTTCCTCGGCCTTCTTACACCGCGTTGCCAGGCTGCCGTGCTCGACAGTCGCAAGTCTCTTAAACGCTCACGTGCGGCACTCCCGTACTCGCCGCCAGTCTCTCATTCACGACAGGAGTCTGACGGATCCCCTCTCCCCTTGCAAGATTTCGGCCCTCCCACGTCGGACATCAGCAGCACATCCAGGCCGCTGTTCACGAGGCCTCTAGGTCAACTAGTTGAGAAGAAAGGTGACGTTCCCGAGACTGTTTATTTTGGACCAACATCCCTTGAGGCTCTCCTCGACTTCGAAGATTCTATCAGTGGCCGCATTACTTCAGAAATCCACGGATACAGGGAAACGGATGAATCCATCCACGACAGGATCAACGCCTTCATTAACTCCGGTCACACCAACTACGGCAACTCCGTACCCTCGCCACCCACAGAGCCGCCCCTAGCCATCCTACAAGCCATGATAGAACCATACTTCGCCAACATCAACCCTCATTTCCCCATGTGGACCAAGACTGGCTTCCAGAAAATTGTGGCTTCTCTCCGTCAACATTCCGTGAGCCCGGAAATCGAATGGGCCTCCATCGTCTGCTGCAACAACTTGATCCTTATGAACCTGACCGCCGACTCGATGCGCTCCGTCCAGCAGAAGATGGCACAGTCAAGATCGAGCGAGAATGTACCATTAGTCGACTCAGACCTCATCGCGGGGTTCCTCGCTAACTCCAAACGCGCAATAGAAAACCTGGGCCTGCTCTCCCCCCGCCTCATCAACCTACAGGCACTCCTCTCTTCGGTATGTGAACAACAGCTAGCTTTCTCACCTTTCCAATGCACATCATCTAGCTAATGGGCGTCAAAAGTGCGTCGTCGCGCAGGAACACTTCCCCCCGCACCTCCTAGGCTTCGTCTTCGCCCAGGCCGCGCACTGCGCCGAGACCATCGGCGTCCTCCAATGGCACCGCCTGCAAAATCAACTCGTCGACGGCGAACTGCAAGAGTACAAGAACATCGCGCACTGTCTGTACATCCTTGACAAGCAAATCAGCTGGACCGTAGGAGCGTCGCCGAAAATCCTCAGGTCCGAAGTTTACCTCGACCTTACGCCTGCAGACGCCTGCTTCAAACCGCTGGCCATGAGGACGGAGCTCGCGGCCATCGAAGAGATAATCTTCTTCCAGGTGTACGCTGGCCACGTTAAGCCCCGGACGGAAGAGCAGGTCCGCGACGTCGTGGGGCCCATCGTTCAGCGCCTGAACGACTGGCTGGGCCGGTCGGGCGTGGACGCGGAAGAGGCGACGAGGCAGCCCGAGAGCTGCAGTCCCGCGCACGCTGCGACCGTGTTTAGCTACCTGTGCGTGAAGCTGCTGCTCACGTGGCCGTACAGAGAGCATCCCGACGCGATGTTCCAGCAGCGGTACGGGTCCGCCGTGGCGTGCGTGAGGCTCTTGACGGCGCTGTGGGCGGCGAGGCCAGATGCTGGGCAGCCGCATGTTTCCGTGCCGCAGTATGTCGTCTCTCATCTCGGCGCACGAGCGATTGTGGGAAATTTGCTGACGTTCTTTGCCAGCCTAATTACGTCCTGGCCGCCTCTTTACCTTTTGGAGGTTTGCGCCGGTATCATCAACGACAACGGCAGTAATGGGGACAGGGAATGCGTGCGGAGATTCTTTAACCTCCTCAAAGCCATCGTCGGTAACAGACAGGAGACTTTCTATACTAAGCGCCTCAGGGAAGTTGTGTCGATACTGATGGACACCGTAGCGGACACCGGCACGGCGACCAAGCGGCGGAGGACCATGTCGTCGATGGACTACATGTCGCGGCCCTCGAGTAACTACAGCGCGTTCCAGGGCCAGACAAGGCCCGGACAAGCTGGGATATTCAACAGCGGTCGGGATTATGTATACACTGGAAGCTTGGGGCCGGAGCAGCGGTACTATACGGCCGGCGGATTAGCGTCCGACTGGTATGATTCTACGAAGATTATTACACCGAACCACTCTCGAGACGGGGATATACGTCTGAGTTCTGCGCACGAGCTCATAGGGCTCGAGGAAGTTTATGGCGAGGAGCTGTTTAGCAATTTAGGTTTCCTGGGTCAGGTCTGAGTAAAAGAGAGCCCCAAAATATCTAGAAGTATACATTTAGCGTGTTGGCATTAAATAGAACCGAATTTGAACTTATTACAGCGGTTGTAGTCAATAGTCCATTCAACCTTAGCCTCCGTGACGGGTTTCAAGCTGCTTCCCAATTCAAAGTCTCAATGTGAGTAACGTAATCGTACTACAGCGATTTATTCTGATATCAACAGAGAAATCGGGAAGTTGTGATAGGTAGTAGGTTATGTAGCGGCGGCCGTCTAGGGAAAAGTATTATTTTAATAATCGCTTAGTTAGCTGGGATCCTGCTGCATCAGATGAGCTAGCTCTCACGGGCTTATTTATGTGAGTAGGCGGGATACCAGATTCTCACGTGTCTATGGTCGTATATGATGGAGGAACGTTCACATGCCTGTCCTTTTAGTGTGGTTTCTTCGCAATAAAGCTGTTCGCTCATGATGCTCGACGTCATCGTAACATGATAGCTATGGAACTTCGTGAACGAGGAACACAGGTGACAGCAAGCAAAGATTGGGAGAATAACAGAAGCTCAAGTATAAGTGTGTCACGGGTGTCTACAACCGTGACACACATATATATATCAGAACGCCATATCTTGTCCTTGAGTTAGGCAAGATAGCCTGTCTTTTTAGGGTTTTAGGTTTCCCACACCACTGGCGTTCTGGGTGCTGACAAAGTGGATGGGAAGCTTTGCATTTTCGCCTTCTCTTCTCCTTCGTTCTTGAACTTCGAAGAAGAATCTCTACCAGTGAGGGTGGTATTTGGCGGTGATGAAGACAGTTTTGAAGTTGGCTTTGTACGCTCTGTTATTTTCATTGCTTGTAGATCAGACTCACACAACGAACGCATGAAACAGACATCATAAGTATCTCTAGGTTTACAGCTGTATACTGCGACCTTGTTATACTCGGGGGTTATGGCTATGTAATGAAGTATGTCATGAATGACACCCATCGATGCCAAGGCCACGGGATCCGAGCCACGGGCGGAACCCACAACACCAAGAGGTCGGACGCCGCATGAGGGAAACCCGCCGAGGGGCGAGATACGAGATATAAGGGTGCGAGAACCATACGAGAACAGAGGACTCTCAAGCGTTGAGTCTTGTATAGTCGTAGACATAGGGAATCTGAGATCATCTACTCTCCACGCGTCTTCTTTGCTCTCCGTTCCTCGGACGCCCTAACAAAGCACTTGGTAAGCGCCAACTTGGCGACTCAGTGACATCACGGCCATTATGGTCTCAAAAGCAGAATATAGCACTCTGAGGAATAGTAGTATCTAATATATCGAATATATATTGTCTATTAGATATACATAATGTAGTTGAATAGCGAGTAACAGATCCAAGCGAGCGATGCACTTCCCACCAAAATGACTATCATCCACATTTAACACAGCTTTTCTCCACAATAAATTATGAAATCAACTTCTAGAGAAAGTATGCTTCTCTTAACCATTGAATCTATCAAAAAAAAACGAGAAACTAAACATATGTAGTGCTGCACGACCCCACATTATCACCGAAGCATCTATCCGTTACAGAATAAATAGTCAGGACACTCTACAGAATATCTATCTTAACTTAATAAAGGTAATAGATCTAGAAAAGAATATTATTCTTAAATTATATTTTACATCTGATTAATCAAGGTTCCTTCCCTGACTTAGATTCCACCTATATTCTACTAGCAGAACATATTGCACAATGTGTTAAAGACTACAAGCCCTCAAACTTTATTAAGCAATAATTAATACTCTAGCTACATTTTAATTAGAACTATAACTACTAAAGAGCTCTCTGTGAAGATCCAAAAAAAGATTAAGGCATGCTTTATGTTAGGATAGAATATGAGGGCGAAATATAGCATCCAGGACATGAATCTATACCACTTCGACAGGACAGGTGTGAGAGTTGGTTACAGTTAGGAACTAGATTGTAGAGCAATGCGTATTGTCAAGTACAAACTAATCTCTGAAGACTTCCGTCTTCTTCCTCTCTAATTCTCACTATTTATTCTTGCCCAATATCCATCGTTCCGAATTCTCCTGGTCGTCGGAAAGACAAAGATGGTCCGAGACAGATGAATAATCTAGTCTCGCACCAAGTTCGGAACTCCACATCGCGGATGCGATGTCCGACATTGTTCCGACATCGAATAACCGATATCTCGACTTCGTAATTGGACTTCCATATTGTTACAACAGGCTTTATAATGGGCATAATTACCTCATTAATGGTAGTTACGCGCTCTGAAAAGAATGGCAGAGCAAAGACAGTCCAGCCTAGTGATCAGGAATGAGCTACAGTGATACAGGGAGTGAACACATTGAGGTGGTATATCCCACCATTCATCGTGGTTAAGAGCACCTACTACCTTGCAAACTAGTAGTCCTATCGAGTCGGCTCGACAGCCCCAATAATCCAGCTAGAAATTGCCGACGGTGGTTAGAGCGCTTTCAAACCATGGCAACGAACGAGATAATGCAAAAACACCATCGTACTACCTATAGAAGTGCCATGCTGTACTAATCTATGAGCCGCCGTCTCACTAAAACCGGAGACTTACCTAATAATTGACGATCTAGTTAGAATCTACTCAAAAGTCTAGCAAACGATCCCCTCAGCTATGAGCAGCCATCAGGGCATAAACCTGCTGCGCGGCCTTGGGTATCTTGTTCTTGCCCCCGTCGGGACTCGCCTCGATCTCCATCATCTCCGCGGCCCAGTCGCAGATGGTCTTGGCTAGGAACTCGACCTGTTCCTCGGTGTTGGCCGCGTGGAACATCAAACGGATGCGGCTCTGGCCGCGCGGCACTGTGGGGTAGTCGACGGGGAAGGCCGAGATGCCAGATAGCTGCAGCTGGAAGACCAGCCACCAGACGTAACGCTGGCGCGACTTGAGCGGCACGATGTGGGCGTTGAACTCGCGGCTCTCCCAGTCCTCGAGGACAGGGATGTCAAGGATTCCTTGCTCGTGGGCCTTGCCCCAGTGAGGGTTAGACTCGATGGTCTTGAAGAAGTGCTTTACTAGGTGCTGGATGTTCTCCTGGTACTATTGAGAGAGGTATTGTTAGCTTTTCTGTTGTGAGAGTTGGGTTTGCTTTGAGGGGTTATCGTTACCTTTTGTGTTTCGCCGTCGGTCATGAGTTTATATGCAGCTCGGATTCCGGCCACGGTAGGGAATGAGGGTGCAGTTGTGTAGATGATAGAACGGGCAAAGTTCATAATGGTGTTGCGCACTGAGTCGTCGCCAAGAATGACAGCTGTTCGAGACGTATGTCAGTGCCTGTACATGATGAAAACCAGGAGCCGTCTTCATACCTCCAGTCGATGCTAGCGCCTTTCCGCAGGTGTGAAGCCGAACAGCAATCTGCTTCTCAACCCCTAACTTGGATACTAGCCCTGCGCCCTTGGGACCCAAAATGCCCGTGGCATGAGCCTCATCGACGATAAACACAGCATTACCTTTGGGGCACATCTCCTTGGCCACGTCCAACATATCCAATAACGGGCAGACGTCGCCATCCATGCTGTACACGCTCTCGACCGAAATCAGGAGCGAGCGGGATCCGTCGGCAATCTGCGGCATCGTGTCCAGAATCCCCGCAATAGCCTCCTTGAGGGCGTCGACATCGTTATGACGGAACTGCACACGACACTGGGCCAAAGACGTTGTCATGCCGTCGTGCGTGCTGGCGTGTACCAGCTCGTCGTACACAATAGCATCTCCGGGCCTCGGGATCGCTGCGTAGATGGCTGTGTTGGCTTCGAAGCCACTGCCGACGATGAGGGCGGTCTCGGCGCCGTGGAAGGCCGCGATTTCGGTCTCGACGTCCTCGATGTACGAGTAGTTGCCGTCCATGAGGCGGGATCCGCCCGAGTACATCATGAAATCCGGGTTGCGGGCGAGCTCCTCGAGGAAGGCGCGGCGGATGACGCCCGTCTTGCCGAGAGAGAGCATGTCGTTGGAGCAGAAGTCGTAGGCGTGGCCGAGCTTCCAGGCCGACTTGGTGCGGGTGAACATGGAATGGTCCGCGCGGCGGAGGTCGAGGGCCTCCTCCAGGTTGCGGTAGAAAGTAGGGGCATCTTTCATCTGAGGCCCCTTAGGCTTCTGGCTTTTGATCCAGCCGGAGAGCAGTGAGATCGCCGCTTCCGTCATTTTGTGAGATTTGAAGACTTGAGGTGTAAACGTGTAGTATGTGATGGCTGGATATACCTGAACTACACCTTTCGTCTGAAGCTTAGGGAGAGAGGGTTGCGATGACGGTAAAGAACCTTGAAGTAAAGAGCCAATATTGTAGTGCCTGTGCAGAAAATGGCTCAGAATTCGAACTCGTGTGAACCCGTATTATGTGCACGAAGATTCATATGAGGAAGATGTGTGCTTCTGATACAGTATGCCTGGACTCGGAACCGGGTGCCCGGCCGGACTCGGGGACGATCCCCCGAAAACTGAGCCACGCTGGACGGGACCTTGGCCCGAAGAGATCCGGACCGCCCGAAAGCATTCATCTTAAGCGTCCGGCACTTTGCTGTGAAAAGTAGACGAAGCAAGTCTCACTCGGCGCGTTAACCTTTTCCGCACTGATAGACTGCTTGCACGGATCATTCAGCGAGCCCAAAATGAAGCAAGATCTGATCGGCAAGGTGTGGAATTAACTTCGTTCTGTACGCAATGTTCAGAGGGTGCTAAATTCCTGAGTAGACCGCCTTCGTCACTGGTGGTGCTGGAGGGTTGGGTAGAGCTCTCGCCAAAGAGCTGGCATCTCGAGGTGAGCCCCAACCATCCAAGACAAGACCTTCGTGCTCATCACGAATAGGTGCACACATCACACTCTTCTCACGAAGCCATGATCCCCTCGAAGAGGCAAGGGAAGAAGTCCTCCCATTCCGTCTCAACAAAGCCCAAGATGTCAACATTGTGACTGTCGACATGGGATATGCCGAGAAGGTAACGCGTCTTCCGTCCTAGCCCTGAGTCGTAGCATGAGCACTCCGTCATCTGACATGCTTTCCAGGTCGACGAGGCTTTTAAGTCACAGCTCCGGATCCCCAATATCGTGTACTGCGTGGCTGGTGGCAACTACAACCAGAACGGCTTCTTCGTCGACCTCACCGCGAATGACCTCGAGGATTGCATGCGCAACAACTATTTCTCTGCCGCCAACGCCGCCAAATCGTTGATGGACATCTGGCTCGCCGAGGACGCCACGGCTCCCAAGCCGACCCATCAAAGGCACCGACAGCTCATCTTCATCAACAGTGCGGCTGCATTCTTGGGACTCCCGGGATCGATTGCCTACACCAGTAAGTCACAGCCCTGCCTAACTCCCACCGTAAATATTGATCAATGGTTTGCTGTCCAGCATCCAAGGCTGCCGTGCGCGCTTTGGCAGATACCCTCCGCCTAGAAGTTCTGCGTCACGACACGGCCGAGTCGCACTATTCGATCCACTGCGCCTTCCCGGGAGACTTCGTCTCGCCGGGGTTCATGAAGGAGCAGGCGACCAAGGTGCACCTGAACAAGACGATTCAGGGGCTGCACCAGCCGATCGAGAAGCTGGTGGCCAAATTCCCGTCATCGGAGAAGGTGGCGAGCATGATCATAAAGGCGGTCGACCGCGGCGACTTCATTGTCACGTACTCGCTCGAGCAGCATGCTTTGTTCGCGAACATGATGGGTGCGTCGCCGAAAAGGGGCTGCGGAGTGGTCGACACGCTGCTGCAGCCCTTGATGAGCTGGGTTATTATGCCGTATTTCCGATGGAAGTGGGAGAGTATCACGAGGCAGGATGGCGAGCAACTTCGGAAGTCGAGGAATGCGGATTGTAGGACGTGACTTGGGAACACCCTTCGCCACTACCTCGCGCCAAGACTGCCGTACGCGATTCATACATTCTATTGTGTGGAAAGGTTATAGCGCTAAGCATATGGTAGAGGCGTCGTACGCGAACGCCTAGACCTTAATAGAGACCGAGTTAACTTGTTGAGTTTTGGGTTGACATATAATAAGGAATAATATATAGCTTATTTAAGAAAGTTAGCCGAGAATACGACTTTAATTGGTCTTATTTTCCTGTCAAAGGCTTTTAGGAGGGTACATCCACTAAATCGGCAAAAGTTGTAATTACTAATTTTAACGATTCTACATAAATATCTTTAACTCACTCAAAACCCAAGTAGGCGGGCCAGAAGGGGTCTTAACCTAGCCCGACCCGGCCCATGTTAAAGTCTAGCGACGACGAGGTTCGAATTAATAGTTGATTAAATCGAGCTATTTTACTTATATAGCGATATAACTCGGGTGGAGAACACCGCGTTTGAACACACAACGCGTACCCGAATATTTTGCCTCCTTAATCGGCATAGTACTTGAAGTTAAGCTTCTAGTTTCTCGTAGATATAGCGTTATTCATTAAATTTAATAGTCATTCCCTTCGAGCCTGAGTCACTTGAAAAACATATAAAATAGCGATATTCAGGTACACTTAAGGCAATTAATTAGACGTTGTACGCTCTCAATGTATACCAAAGTCAATGACTTGCCTAGTCATGAAGGAGTTCAAAAAGAGCGTGGCTTCGATGCGATTGGTCATGGGATTGCTGGACTGCAAAACCGTCTCGCCTGCCGCGCTGCTCGCTGGTGCAGCTGCAAGGGGATTCAGCCCAAAGGAGTGGCCGAGAGGCAAGCTTGCGGCAAGGGAACGCGCCCCCGCGAAGGCATGAAAGGCGGGCTTCCCGGGTTCCGAGGCCCGGGCCACGAAGACGTCGGCACAGAGTTGCCGGCTGAAATGCATGTTTTATCCATACAGAAGATCCGAGTCGATGGGAATCACTAGACGAGGGCAATAGCCACGACCAGAAACAAACGAGACGATTTCCTGGTCGGGTCTGGTTTACCTCAGTCTCACAGAACCATCTCGAGCAATATGTGGTTGTTCTGGTCTAGAAGTCGACCAGCCTCTCTACCTAGGGTGCCAACGGACACAATCATCCCATTTCACTACTACGATGACTCCAAACACACAAACGGTCTCTGCTTTGACTTTACGTTCTGCTTTGACGACATCCTAGATGACCAGAAGCTCCATGATGGCCTCTCACGACTCCTCAAACTGGGCGACTGGCGCAAGCTCGGCGCTCGAATCCGCAGAAACGACGACGGCAAGCTGGAATACCACGTTCCTCAGTCCTTCGACGACAAGCGTCCCGGCTTCGCATATTCCACAGCCACGTTTAACATCCCGGTAGACGAGCACCCGCAGGCGTCGCGCATGGCCCAGCCCCACGATCTCAACGCCGCCGGCCATCCCCTCGCGTTCGGCGTCCCATCCTATGCTGAATCATCCGGCTTCAAGTCCTTCATCCGCAACCCGGAGTTTCCTGAGCGCCTGGACGACTGGTTGTCTTCGGATAGCCCGCAGCTAGGAATCCACGTGATACATTTCACAGACTCGACGCTCGTGACGGTGTCGTTCCTCCATAGCCTAACGGACATGATGGGGCTGAAGGCGATCATGGACGCTTGGACGGCCGTCCTCCGCGGAGAGGAGGATCAGGTCACGCCTCTCGTGGGGTTCGCGGACGACCCCCTAGGAAGACTGAGCAAGATGACCGCGGAGCCGCCGGTGAAGTACCTCTTTGCGGATATGTTGCTCACAGGCTGGAGTTGGATCCTGTTCGCGGTGCGCTACTACTTTTTAATCGAGCTGTTCTGGGGGTGCAGGGAGGAGGAGCGCATCATTTTCCTACCGGCGAGGCATCTTCTTCAGATGCGGGAAGAGGCCATGGAAGAGCTTGCGAGCCAGGAGCCTGGCGATGGCGGCGAGGTATCTTTCGTTAGCGAGGGGGACGTCATCTTCGCTTGGTGGACCCGGGTCGTCCTCCGCGCCGAGAAGCCCTCTCCAGACCGCACACTTAACCTGAGGAATACGTGCTGTTGCCGATCACTCCTGGCGCAGCTCGGCCTCATCCCATCCGCCGCCTCCTCCCTCATTACCAATGCCGTGTTCGGGACCATAACGTTCCTCAAGGTCCGGCAGGTCCTCGAGCAGACTCTGGGCTTCACTTCCGCTGAGGTCCGCAAGGCGCTGATACAGCAGCGGAGAGTGGAGCAGCTCCAGGCGCTGGACACCATTCGCCGAGACTGTCTTGACAACAAGCACCACCCGGCCATTTTTGGGGATCCGAATATGTTCATGTTTATGATTTCCAACTGGGAGAAGGCGAAATTGTTCAAGGTGGACTTCTCACCAGTGGTAGTTGAGAAGGGATTAGGCCTGAAGAGGCGGGAGAATCAGCTGGGGAGGCCTTCTTGTATTCAAGGAAGCGGTATAAGGCATTATGCGACACGGAATACTGGAGTGGTGATTGGAAAGGATGCTGGGGGGAATTACTGGTTGTCGTATAACCTGCGCAAGGAAACTTGGCCAGCGGTGGAGCGGGAGCTTTTGGCCATGTCTGAGGATATTGCGAAGTGAGTGGCTTTCTCGCGACTTAAATTGAATTGGCTTGAATCACTGCTCGGTTTTGGCCACCATATTTCAGCAATTATGCCCAGGAAGCATGTATTCGGCGCGTTCTCTCAGTACATGGTGGATTCAACATTTTCTATACATCTAGCCAAGTCTTCTATTTTTACTTATTTGACTGTAAGATAGTGGTTACCCAGATTCCGGCAAGTAGATAACGTCAATAAAAGTGACAGTTGCAACAGAGTAAGTTTAAACTGAATAAACCGACTGCCCATAGACATTTCGTCACAAGTGCGGGGCTTTCAACCATGAAGGGCAATTTTCCGTCTAATCTACTACTGAGTATGGATAGTCTTTTGGATGATACGTGGAACAATTTCTACTTTTGTCTGGATTATCATGACCACGGAGCCCAGAATTAGCTGGAAAGCCGGTACTGTCTTGTGAAGTCATCGGGGCTTGTGCTCGGTTGTTTTGTCTTTATGCCTGAAGATCTCGGGGTCTGTTGCATCGCCGGCATAGGTTCATGTTGATAATCACGCTTCTTTCTTTGACCTGAGTTCGGAGAGCTCGTTATCAATAACGAGGCGGTTCGTGATAGCGCTGTCACCCGCACTGGAAATAGGGGGCACGGATTTGACGTCGTCAACCGCAGCTTTGGAAGGCTCGTAGACTTTGCGGGGACCGGTATACGCAGTGCCCATCCAGATATCCCACCACGGGAAGTAAGTTGCGAAGTTGAACTGCGAAGAAGATTACACGTTTAGATGCAAACACATCCCTTGGTCATGCCCCCATTGAGGTGGAAGACTCGACTCACCTGGAAGCCAAAGTTGGCGTGGTGGATGTTGTGCCACTCGGGCGTGTACCCCAGCAGTCCTCCAATCACGATGAAGGGGCTGTAGGGTAGCTTGTACGCGCAATGGTTCTCACAGGAACGCACCGTAGCCAGCGAGAGAAAGACCCCCTGCTCGATGTCGGTCAGGCGCAGGATGCCCGAAGCGAGCTGCGAGGCAACGATGTCGAAGCAGAGACTCTCGACAGGGTGGTTGTAGGCGGAACCGAAAGAGAAAGAGTTGTAGAGCTCGTGGTGTTTGGCATGAAAGTGCTCTGGAAATGAACGGGTCAGTGACCGCCGATGGAACAGATTTAGATGTGAGGGCCGGGCTTACTGAACCACCACCTGTTACGATGGGCGAACAAATGGGTCCAATACAGCCAGGTGTCAAAGATGAAGAAGGCGATGAATTGGCGTGCGCCAAGGTAGGCCAGCCTGGCCAACCAAGTGAGGGCTGCCAGCTTGATTGGTTCGTCGTCCGTGATGCCGAGGAGCCCTGACACGGAGGACTGCCAGTAGGCGTACGAGCCGAAGCATTCTGAGCATTCTTGGAGGGGAGGGAAGACTCTCACGAAGACGAGGGCGAGAGCTGTGGTAACGCTGTGGTAGCATACGGCGTGGGTAATGACGGCAGCCCTGGACACTTTGTTCCGTTTCAGTTCTTCCTCGGTAGGGTACACCCGGTGCTGGTCCCAGATGTTGAAAGTCTCAAGAGTCGTGAAGAAAAGAGTGCCCAGCACGTAGCTGATGACGGGAGAGAGGGCCGCCCACTGCGAGGTGGTCAGGTTGGGCAGGACGACCATGATGGCAATACGACGAAATGCGCATTCAGGATGGGGCGAGTGGTGTGCAGTCTTGCTTGGTGATAGTTTAGATTAGAGGTTATATTACCAAGCTTAACACCTACGGGTTTATCAATCGCTCATGAAGAACTCTCAAGCGATTCAAGACCTCCACATCATGCTGAGCCCTGCCCGTAACCAACGCCATGACGACCATCTCGGGGCCGGAACCCGGGAGTGGGAGCCAGAACGGGTGGCGGAATCAGAATCCTGGCGAGACCAGCATCTTGTCTCACCCAGCATGGCGGGAACGAATAGATTTTCGATTGCCAAGACTGTGCCGCACCTATACACGCGCAGACGCGTCGCGTAGACGTTCATTCAATTTCGGCCATGTAATTATCACGGAGGGAAGGCACACCGGGTATGGTGGCCCATTACGGAGAACGGACCACACATTGTTTTTCGTACAATTGACAATTGCGCAACTATCCCTCACCATATTTTTGCCACAAAAACAGCTGGATTAACCCAGCTCTCTATTGGTACTCACAAATTAGAGCATCTAATCCTCATTCCAGGTAAATTTATTCTCTCTGCTTATCTATATAGAACATAATTTACCCTTAGTAATAAGTATTTCCTAATCACGTATCTATAAAAGAATATACTAAGACACTAGTTAGATTATATAATATATTATCTGAGTCTTGATAGTCTATATTAAGACATGTGATTAGAAGGTAATCAGAAGGGGTTATTAGTAACAGTGAATATATAAGTAAATCAGCTAGTTTTAGCTAGTATAAAGGCTGTAGATTAATGATTAGCTAATATGAAATCAGAGCTAGGTTAAATCCTGCCGTTTTTGTGGCAGAAATATGGCGAGAGACATATGCGCAATTATTGATTGCGCGAAGGGACATATGCGCAATTGTTAATTGCGCGAAAAACATTGTGTGGTCCGTTCTCCGTAATGGGCCACCATAACCGGGGGGCTTGGCACTCCACAACCCCTCATTTATTAGTTCTTCACAGCGTAGCTTTCTTCTTAGCAGCCAATAGACAGATCCTTTAGCTCAGTTTTCCCTTCATTCGCTGTTCATGACAGCACCATTCCAGATTCTCTCGTGATCCACCTGAGAGTAATGTTAATGTAATATGGCGCCCCCAGGCGGCCACAGGGGGAGGGATAATTGCAGCATGATAATCCTGCTTCGCCTTCACCTTCGTCTCTGGTATCTCTTAGCTGAGGGTTGATTTCGTCCCTGGCAAGACACAACACCACCAGCTCACCTCGTCGATGCCAACTGTGCCCTCACGTGGGGTCACAACATCCCAAAACTGCCCGGTATTGGCATTGAGGAGCAAACACCCCACTTATTTCAATTGACTTGGCCGGCCGGTCTCCGCGACATTCACCATGCGACACTCCACCAACGACATCGCCACCGGACCTGCTGTCACTATCGCAGCGACCGCTGTTGTCAACAATGATGAACTCGGCCATCGGTCGAAACCCAACGACACGACCACGGGGCCACAGGAACAGCTGCCAATCCAAGAGCAGGATGGAGCGGATCGCACCACATCCCGCCCGAGAAAGTCGCTGTCCTTCAAGCTCGCCTTCTCCGGACTTGCTCTCACCCTTCTTGTCTTCCAGATAGACGCAACTTGTCTGGGTATTGCGCTTCCGGTGAGCCAGATCCAGTCTCCAGACCAGTCGCCCCTTGGTATGCATCTAATCTGTGACGTGTCCTAACTCCCCATCGCAGGCCATTTCTGGAGAGCTCAAGGGCAGCAGTTTGGAGTCCTTCTGGGCGAACCTGGCCTACAGCCTCTGCGGGCTGGCGATGCAGCCCGTCTGGGCCAGCATCTCCCAGGCTTTTGGCCGAAAGTACCCTCTCCACGTGTCCGTGGCATTCTTCTTCGTCGGCTCCATCGTCTTCGCCATGGCCAAGAACATGAACACCGTCATCGCTGGCCGCGTCCTCCAAGGCCTCGGCGGCGGAGGCATCGACCTCATGTCGTCCATCATCCTCGCCGACATGACGACCCTGGAGGAGCGCTCCAAGTACCTCGGCCTTATGGCCATCCCCTCCGCCGTCGGCAACGTCATGGGCCCCTTCGTCGGCGCGCTCTTCTCCACCTACGCCTCATGGAGATGGATCGGATGGATCAACCTGCCGCTGCTGGGCGTCGGCACCGTCCTGCTGCTCTTCTTCCTCAAGCTCCGCGCTGTCCCGCTCGGCGCTACGCTCGTCAACAATCTGAACCGCCTCGACTGGATCGGCATGCCGCTCGTCGTCGCCGGCATCACCGCCTTCTGCGTGCCCGTCAGCTGGGCAGGGTCCCTGTTCCCCTGGGCATCGTGGCAGACCCTCCTCCCGCTGCTTCTGGGAGTCGCGATGCTCGTCGTGTTCGCCTGGTACGAGTCCAAGCCCGCGGCGCCCATTATTCCCCACCGCCTCTTCCAGACAAAGACGGGCAACATGGCCCTCGTGGGCGGCTTCATCCACGGCATGGTCCTCATCTCCCTGCTGCAGTACCTGCCGCTATTCTACCAGGCCGTCGAGCTCAAGACGGCAATCAAGTCGGCCGTGTTCCTGCTACCCACCGTCATCGTGAGCGTCGTCGTCGCGGCTGTGTCCATGAGGATGATCCCGCTCTTCGGGGGGTACGTGTGGCTTCTCCGGCTCTCGTGGGTCATCACCGCGCTGGGGACCGGGCTGCTGGCCCTCTTCACGGTGGAATCGTCGTCGTCGATGCTCTACGGGCTCCCGATCCTCTGGGGTCAAGGCATCTCACTGCTGCGTCTGACCATGCTCCCCGTGCAGGCGAGCGTCAAGCACGTCGACGACGAGGGCCTAGCGACGGCGAACTTTATCACCATCCGCATGTTTGGGGCTCTCGTCGGCCTTGCCATCTGCTCACCCATCTTCAACACCGTCTTTTCGAGTGCTATTTCGGGGGCGGCGGTCGCGCTGACGGGACCGTTGGCACCGCTGAGAGACGCCTCCAATGCTGTGAACTTCATCGGCGAGCTGAGAACGCTCGACGTCCCCGCTTCAACGCTGGATCGGGTTTTGCAGGTCTACCTCGAGTCTTTCAAGGCTATGTTTTACACCATGACCGGGCTGAGCGGGTTGGGTTTGGTGTCTTCGGTATTCCTGGACGAGCTGGAATTGAAGAGAAAAGACCGTGGGAGCCAGCGCTTCGAGGATGATTAAAGTGGTAAGAAAGCGTTCGCCATTTAGAATACAGGTTACTTGTGATGATTGATGCCGAAAGCATATCGGCCTTATGCACCATCAAATCGCCAAGCTGAATGGATGTATCAGTATTACGATAGACGAACTTGATCATAGACAAACCTTAATAATAATAGATAAACTTGACCATAGAGTGCGTTAACTAGGCGCTCTTCGGCGGTCCTTACTTCTTTCTTTCGACACATGAGCTATTACTCAATCTGCTAAAGCTCAACCTTATATTCGGCAGAATAATACAAGTCTGTGAATGATTTCTTGAAAAAGAAAAATCTAAAGTATCGCTGCCTCACCTCGAGACTATTTCAAACTGCCACGTGCGCCGGTTTGCCATTCTCCAGCTTTTCCGTCTCCATCCTGCCATTCTCCAGTTGGACATTCTCAGACATGCCGTTCAACTTTTCATAGTCAATCATATCCCAGTGCTTAGGCTGGTCCATGATACCATCATCTATCAACGCCTTCATTGCGCCCTGGAAATCATCCAACCCTAAGTGCAACGCCAGCTCGGTATAATCCTTGGTCCACAGCCCTGGCGAGCCGCGCGGGTACTGCGACCTGAAGCCGACGAACCGCTGCGCGCGCTTGGACAGCTTCTTCACCGTGTCCAGGGTGATGATCAGCGTGTGCGCCTCGGACGGGGTCAGGAAGCTCGGCACCACCGTCAGCTGGGTGCACTTCCTCTCCGTTGCAGTCTTGTTCTCGCCCATGGCGTGGACGACCTTGCCGCTAAGGAGCAGACAATCGCCCATGTCCATCTCGGCTGGGATCGTCTGCGCCAGCTTCCCCCGCTGGTCGAACGGCCACCGGTTGCTCCCTGGGATAATCCGCGTGGCGCCATTCTCGTCCCGAAATTCAGAAAAGGCGAACAGGAAACTGATCTTGGCCTCAGTGCCGTCGGGGCCGAGCTGTGCGTAGGGCGGGTAGGAGGTCAGGTCGCGGTGGAGGACCTGGCCAGGCTGCGGGCCCATTGCGTTGAGCGTCGATGCCGTGGAGAGCCAGTAGTCGCCGTTGTGGCCACCCTCGCGGAAGCAGCGCTTGCAGATGGCGTGGACAAAGTCGTTCTCGATGATGCGGGCGCGAAAGGTAGGCGAGTGGTTGATGAGGTCGCCGGCGCGGCGGGTTTTGGCGCCATGGAAGATCTGGAGGTCCTTGTGCGGGACGAGGGAGCCACGCGGGACGGTGTCGAGCAGGGGCTCGAGTTCCGCGTTAATCTGGGTGGCTTCTTCCTTTGTGAGGATGTTCTTGAGGATGACGGCGCCGGACTCGTGCCAGTGAGCGAAGACCTCGTCCAGGGAGGTGTCGACTGTCACCTCGGCAAACTTGAGTCCATTGGGCTGAGCTGTTTGGGGGATGTCGGTGGGAACTCGCCACATTGTGAGAATTGTACAGCAAGTGATGCCAAACTACGTTTTAGGGTTGGGAAGATTTTCTGTGGTAAACAACCAAGTTCCGGAGTTATCGACTGTTGCGATGTACTATCAAATATGAGGGTAACCCTTGGTCTCAGGAAAGATTCCGATTCGGTATTCGAGCCCGCAGGTCCGCTTCCGGATTGTGGAGCTGGCCGGGTTCCGTCCCCAGGCGGATTGCGGAGCTGGCCGGGTTCCGTCCCCACGCGGATTGTGGATCGGCTCGGCCCGTGACGGAGCTCAGCGGCAGACTCACGTTGTCAGGCCTTGAAGCCGCGTCTCTTACTTTTAGCTGCAGTGTAGCTTCCAGCACTCTCAGGACAACATACTGTCCTGCCTAGAGCTTAGTTAGTATGCCTAGTATCACGTCTTCTACACCCACTTTATAAGGGTCCAAGCCTATAATGACGTGCCATTAATTAAGTGTTGGTATCCGCTTAGGAGGATTTCAGCCTATCGATTACATATGAGCTGTCTGTCGAAAGTTTTTTTTGTATTGATAAGATGGAAATTAGAAATGGAGCCGTTCGGAGACAAATATACCAATTAGACGCGTATCTTCCCGATACCAAGCGTACTAACTAAAGTTCTGGCGTGAGAGTACAACCTGTTAGATTTTGGGTGATGAAAAATTAGTTGTCAGGAGGAAATCCAGTAGTGGGGTTTTGTCCCCTGCTGGAGTCTGACACTAGACCTATTTTGGGATAGTATATTTCCGACACAACCAACCTCTTGTTGCCACCAGACATCTCGATTTTCTCGTCCTTAACTGCCTTGTATCGCAACGTAGTGTCGGCGAGGACCCCCTATTCTTCTCGGGTTCCGATAGTAACCGGAGCTAGAGCTTCGCCAGAATCGGCTGCACATGGACCGAATGGGCCGAATGTTCGGAATCGACTGATGGATGAGTACAGCAACAGCTCTGCGAGGCTTATCGTGGTGCTAACGTGTTTGTCGGGGCGACAACAAAGTAATGTATCTACTGGTCAAGAGAATTCTAGTTATAAGAACTTCAAATTTACCGACTTTCCCTTGATTCTGGGTCAGCTGTTCCTTCATCCTCGATCAATGTTCCCTGTCAAGACCCACTAGTCCCGTTAGAATGGTTGCTAGCACTGACAGCCTGTCTACTAATGGTTATGCCAACGGCCATGTCACGAATGGGCATAGTACTAATGGGGTATACGCAAATGGCACTTCTATAAACGGTGTCCATACGGACGGCAGCTCTTCATCGACAAACGGCGTAAATGGGCACTCGATCCCAGAGCCCCGTCACAATGCTCAAATCCCCATCGCCATCTGCGGTATGGCATGTCGCCTCCCCGGAGGCCTGGCGAACCCGGACGAGCTATGGGACTTCATCCTCGCCAAGAAGGATGGGCGATGTCGCGTCCCAGAATCGCGCTATAATATCGACACATACTACTCAGACACGAAAAAGCCGGGTACGGTGTCGACGCAGTACGGTTATTTCCTCGACGAAAGCGTCGAGCTCGGAGCGCTGGACATGTCCTTCTTCTCCATGACGCGGACCGAAGTCGAGCGAGCCGACCCCCAGCAGCGCGTCATGTTGGAAGTGGCTCAGGAGGCCTTCGAGGATGCTGGCGTCACGGATTGGCGAGGCAAGACGATCGGCACCTACATCGGCAACTTCGGCGAGGACTGGCTGGAAATGATGGGCAAGGAGACTCAGCCTTTCGGAATCCACCGCATCTCTGGCGTGGGAGACTTCGTGATTGCCAACCGTCTCTCTTATGAATTTGATCTGCAGGGACCGAGGTGAGCTCTTGCGTACACTGCTGATGTAGAACTACGCTAACATGTTGTGAATAGTGTGACCATCCGTACGGCATGTTCATCTGCTCTGGTGGCTCTAAACGAGGCGTGTGCAGCCATTAGCAGAGGCGACTGTGAGTCCGCTATCGTGGGCGGCGTCAACCTCATTCTTGCCCCAGCAATGTCGCAGGCTATGCAGGAACAAGGAGTCTTGTCTACCGACGGATCATGCAAGACCTTCTCTGCCGATGCCAACGGTTATGCACGTGGAGAGGCCGTCACGGCCATCTTCATCAGGCCTTTGGCCGATGCCCTACGAGATGGCAACCCTGTCCAAGCTGTCGTGAGAGCCACGTCCACCAACGTGGATGGAAAGACCCCGACGCTCTCGCAGCCTAGCACACACATGCAAGAAGCTCTGATGAGGAGGGCATACGCGCTAGCAGGTATTGACGACTTCTCAGAAACTGCCATGGTCGAGTGCCACGGCACCGGCACGGCGACAGGCGACCCCATCGAGACCAAGGCCGTGGCTCGCGTGTTCGGAGACAAGGGCGTCTACATCGGTTCCGTCAAGCCCAATCTTGGACACACCGAGGCCGCGTCCGGTCTGGTCTCGCTGTTGAAGATGGTGAAAGCGCTCCAACACCGCACCATCCCGCCAAATATCAAGCTCACCATGCCCAACCCCAGCATCCCGTTCGAGTCCGCGAAGCTCGTCGTGCCCACCGAGGCGACGCCCTGGCCGCAAGACCGACTTGAGCGTGTGAGCGTCAACTCCTTCGGCATCGGCGGCGCGAACGCCCACGTCATTCTGGAATCCGCGGCCAGCCACAACGTCCCTGCCACCACTCACGAGACTCCGGAGGCGCCCCAGCTTCTGCTGTTCACGGCCAACTCTTCCAAGTCATTCACCAGGATGGTCGACAACTACAAGTCATGGGTCGAGCAGAACCCAAACAAGATCGCCGATCTGGCTTATACTCTAGCCAGGAGGCGGAGACAGCTGCCGCACCGCGCCTTCGCCATCGCTAAGAACGGTGTGCTCGAGACCGTTTCTCAACGCGTGCAGTCTGACACTTCCAAGCCTAAGGACGTCGTCATGGTATTCACCGGCCAGGGTGCGCAGTGGCCTCAGATGGGACGGGAACTGTTGCAGTCAAATGACGTGTTCAAATCCAGCATCCGCGCTCTCGACCAGCAGCTTCAGTCTCTTGACAGAGAGAAGCCTCACTATGCGATCGAAGAGGAACTGAAGAAGGCGGGCAAGAAGAGCCGCATTTCTTCAGCTGAGTTCTCCCAGCCCCTTTGCACCGCTGTTCAGATCGCCCTGGTTGACACGTTGAATGCCGCGGGAGTCACTCCTCAAGCCGTCGTGGGTCACTCTTCGGGCGAGATTGCAGCTGCGTACGCCGCCGGGGCCCTCACGGCGGGAGAAGCCATCACCGCGGCCCACCACCGCGGAGCAGTGACTGTGAAGCAGGAGAAGCCCGGAACCATGGCAGCCGTCGGAATGAGCTGGGCAGAGACGGAGAAGTACCTCGTCTCCAACGTCACCATCGCCTGCGACAACTCGCCCAAGAGCGTAACTATCTCGGGTGATGTTGACGCCGTGAAGTCGGTCATCGCGGCTATTAAGGAGGAACAGCCGCAGACGCTTGCCAGACTGCTCCAAGTCGACAAGGCCTACCACTCGCACCACATGAAGGAGATCGGTCATCACTACCAAGCACTGATAGGCGACCAAGTTGTCGGGCGGTCACCATCGGCGCTCTTCTTCTCCAGCGTTACTGGCAAGCTCGTGGATTCAGAGCACACATTCGGGCCAACCTACTGGCAGGACAACTTGGAATCCCCGGTCCGCTTCCGCGAGGCCGTCTCAGCCATCTTGAGCCATAACATTGGGAAGAATGCAGTGTTCCTAGAGATAGGTCCCCATGGAACGCTTGCGGGGCCCCTGAGGCAGATATTTGCTCACGCCAACTCGCCCGCCCCTTACTTCTCGGCCATGGCGCGCAACCAAGACTGCACCGTGTCTCTCTTGGCAGCCCTCGGCGGTCTTCACTCTCATAACTCCCACGTCGACCTCGAGGCTCTCTTCCCTACGGGCTCATGTCTTCTGGGTCTCCCTCGATACCCATTCAACCACGAGGACATCTACTGGTACGAGTCTCGACTGAGCAAGGAGTGGCGCAACCGCAAGTTCCCGCACCACGATCTCCTCGGTCTCAGGGTAGTGGAGAGCAGCGACACTGAGCCGGTGTGGCGCAACCTCGTCCACATCACCAACGCGCCGTGGCTCCGCGACCACAAGGTGGGCGAGAATATTGTCTTCCCGTTCTGCGGCTACATCTCTCTGGCAGGCGAAGCCATTAGGCAACTGACCGGCGCCGAGGAGGGGTTCTCGATCCGCAACATCCTCGTCAGCACGGCTCTCGTGCTCAGCGAGGTTAAGCCCACTGAGATTATAGCCACATTCTCTCCACATCGTCTGACCAATGTCCTGGACAGCCAGTGGTGGAACTTCACGGTCTCGGCCTACAACGGACGCAATTGGACGAAGCACTGCACAGGACAGATTTCCGCCTTAACAGCTCCGCCCGAAGAGGCGCCAGATCCGGAACCTCTCCCCAGGAAGCGCAACGTGAGGAAGTGGTTCGAGAAGATGGCCAAGGGCGGCCTGAACTTGGGTGCGTCATTCCAGACGCTTGACACGATGACGACTTCAACCTCGGAGCAGCGTGCCATGGGCCACGTCGTCAACGGGCGACAGGGCGACGAAGCTAACTACTTCATCCATCCCACCGTCCTCGACTCGACGCTGCAGATCCTGGGCGCTGCGGCTGTGAACGGCTACGCACGCAAGACCAAGACCTGGCTTCCGACCGGCATCGACCGGATCAAGGTGTACAGGTGCGCTTCGAAGATGATCACCAACGTGTCCGCAAAGCTGTCGAGCAACTCCTCGGTCGTCGGTCATGGCTCCTGCATCTCTCAGGGCAAAAAGGTCGTTGAGGCCGCTGGCATCCACATGTCTCCCGCGGACGGCGCTGGCTCGATCGAGATCACGGACGGCCACGCCGCGTCGAGGTGCGAGTGGAGGCCCGACATGGACTTCTTGAACGTCGGAGAGCTCTTCTACGCGCCTGCGAGTCGGGCGCACACCTCGGGCGCCCTCGGAGCACTAGGCGAGTTCTGCTTGCGTCTTTCCCAGTTGCACCTGGCGGAATCCTCGACCAACGCCGTCCTGCCACATCTCCAGAAGCACGCGGCTTGGATAGAGTCCCAGGTAACGACCAGCTCCCCGACTCTGCCCCTGTTCTCAACGGGCTTCGACAGACGGGCGCTCGTCTCCGGCATCGACGCCCTGCTAAGCCACCTCTCAGACACTCCAGCGGCTCCGGTTGCCACAGCCATCCACCAGATCTGCACGAACTTGAACTCTCTGCTCTCGGGCACTCGACTGGAGGACGTCCTTCCCGAGGGAACGTTGGAGCGCGTGTACGAATACCTCGGACACCTGGAGTGGAAGGAGTTCATCGGGCAGCTGATGCACTCTAAGCCCAACCTCCGCATCCTGGAGATCGGGACTAACAAGGGCGTCTCCTTGCACCGCGAGATCCTCAAGCAGCTCACACGCGAGGACGGCGAGATCCTCTGCGCCAAGTACACGCTGACCACGCCGGGTTACCTCGCGGCCGAGGCCCAGGAGAAGCTGTTCGTCAACATGGACTACGCGACGCTGAATATCAACGAAGATCCCCTCGACCAGGGATTCGGGGAGACCGGTTACGATCTCATCATCGCCGTCAACACACTCCACGAGACTAAGAATGTTCAGAACAGCCTCGCCCACATGAAAAAGCTCCTCCAGCCCAATGGTCGGCTGTTCTTGCAGGAGCTCTGCCCGTCATCGAGATGGGTAGATTACCTGCTGGGCGTGCTCCCGACGTGGTGGTCGAGTGCCGTTGACGGAGGAGCCCAGCCGCCATATTTCACCAAGGAAGAGCTGGAATCCAAGCTGGCTGCCGTTGGGTTCGACACCCCCGAGGCTGTGGTCCTCGACGCCGAAGCACCGCACCAGGTCACGACCGCCATCATCGCCAGGCCTGTCATCGAGGCACCCATCAACAAGGTCACAGTCCTCGCCGAGAACGATGGACCTACTATCCAGCGCATCCTGAGCCAGCTCGGGAAAGTCGGCTATGAAGTCACCAGGTGCAAGCTGACCGACGACCCGCCCGTCGGTCAGGACGTGCTCTCGCTCCTGGACGTCGAGGAGGCCTTCTTCCACGGCATCGACGAAGTTAGTTTCAATGCCTTCAAAAGCTTCCTCCTCGGGCTGCAGGAAAAGGGCGCCGGCATGCTCTGGGCGACCCACATCGTCGACATCGGCTGCTGCGATCCCAGGTACGCGCAGGTCCTCGGCCTCGCCAGGACGATCCGCACGGAGCAGCTGGCCGAGCTAGGCACCTGCCAGGTCGACGACTTCCATAGTCCGCAGTCCGTAGATCGGTTGATTCAGGTGCTAGCCAAGTTCCAGATGCGGCAGGGCGACGAGGAGCTTAACCCGGACTTTGAGTGGGCTGTTTTCAATGACCGCGTGCAGATCGCGCGGTTCCATCCTTTCGTGCTGGGCGACGAGCTCCTGGTCTCGGAGTCGTCAAATGAGACGGCCACGCTGAATGTCCGCACTCCCGGACGGATCAATAGTCTGCATTACGCGAGACATCAGCTCAAGGAGCTTGATGCCGACGAGGTGGAGGTGCAGGTTTACACTGCTGGCCTGAACTTTAGAGTAAGCAGGTCTCGTGTGTTTGGATATCACTTTGCTAACAGTTTGATTTCAGGATATTCTCGTCGCACTAGGTATCGTTGAACTGCCCGTGCGGCTGTTCGGAATCGAAGCCGCTGGCATCGTCACCCGAGTCGGAGCGGATGTCAGCCCAGACGACCTCCGAGTTGGCGATCGCGTTGTATGCTTCTGCAGGAAGGATGCCTTCTCGACTCACACGACTACGTTGGCAGCTGTCTGCGTGCGGATTCCTGACAGCATTACCTTTGATCAGGCCGGTACTATGCTCATTCCGTTCTTTACTGCCATTCACTCTATGGTCAACATAGGCCGTGTTACGAAGGGCCAGGTGAGTGCCCCAAAAGCTCTCCCCCTTTGCACCCCCTTGTCACGATACTACTTGTGATGACGCTGGCTGACCGATCAACAGACTGTGCTCATCCACAGTGCATGCGGCGGCGTGGGTCTGGCCGCGATCCAGGTCGCCCGGATGCTAGAGGCAGAGTTATACGTCACCGTTGGAAGCGAGGAAAAGGTCAAGTATCTGATGGACAACTACGACATCCCGCGGAACCGCATCTTCAACTCCCGCGACATGACCTTCGTCGACGGTGTCATGCGCGAGACGGACGGCCGCGGCATGGACTTCATCCTCAACTCGCTCTCGGGCGAGCTCCTGCATGCTACCTGGAGCTGCGTCGCCGAGTTCGGCACGCTGCTCGAGATCGGCAAGCGGGACCTCATCGGCAACGGGAAGCTAGACATGAAGCCCTTCCTAGCCAACAGGAACTACTGCTGCGTCGACATTGACGGGCTCTGGAAGCGGATCCACGTCGCCAGGGCTCTGATCTTCACCATCCTCGACTTTTACGATAAGGAGCACATCTCCCCGCTGCCGATGAAGATTTTCCCCGCATCTCAGACGCAGGATGCGTTCCGGTTCATGGAGAAGGGGCAGCATATTGGCCGTGTGGGTGTGGCTATGAAGCAACCCGGAGAAGAGGCTGAGCCCCTCGAGACCGTCAAGCGGGCGTTGAAGACCTCTTTCAACGGGTCTGCGTCGTATCTCATGATCGGCGGTCTCGGCGGTATCGGTCGCGCCGTGTCGAGGTGGATGGTCGACCACGGCGCTCGGGAAATCATCTACATGTCCCGCAGCGCCGGTCTCACCAATAAGGACGACGCCTTCGTTCAGGAACTGCGGAGCATGGGCTGCACCGCCAAGCTTGTCGCCGGCGACACCACCAAGCTCGAGGACGTGGAACGTGCCATCGCGGCCGCCACCCTTCCCCTGAGGGGCATCGTGCAGATGTCCATGGTCATCGCTAATGAGAACTTCACGAGGATGAGCCACGCCGAGTGGAACGCCTCCACGGCGCCCAAGGTCCTTGGCACCTGGAATCTGCACAATGCCTCCCTCGCCGCTGGGCTAGACCTCGACTTCTTCCTCATGTTCAGCTCCGTATCGGGAATCGTCGGGCAGGCTGGCCAGGCAAACTACGCCAGCGGGAACAGCTTCCTCGACGCCTTCGCGCAGTATCGCAACGGGCTCGGCCTCGCCGCCTCCGTCGTCGACATGGGCGCCGTCGAGGACGTCGGCTGGATCTCGGAGCACCAGGGCATGATGGGCAAGATGTCGCGGTCCGGGTTCAAGCCCGTCCTCGAGCAGGAGGTCATCGACGCCATGGCCATCTCGATGCTGGTTCACAACAGGTCCGAAAGGACGCTCGAGGGGGCGATAGCCAAGTGTAAAGGGAAGAATGCGAACACGTTCGAGTTCGTGCACAAGAATACCTTCCTTGTCGGCCTAGCGCTGCTCATCCCTCTGCATGACCCAAGCAACTACGTCATCTGGAAGAAGGACCGACGCATGGCATCCTACCACAACAACTCCACGGTTACTGCTGTGGCAGCATCGACGGATGTTCTGAGGTCGTACCTAAGCGGCGCGCAGGCCGATCCATCGGTCCTCAAGACTCCGGAGGCGGCAAACCTGTTCGCAGTGGAGATTGGCAAGAAGCTGCTCAATCTGCTGCTCAAGCCACAGGAGGGGGTCCAAACAAGTTTGCCCTTGGTCGATCTGGGGCTCGATTCGCTGGTGGCGCTGGAGCTGCGCGCCTGGATCAAGCAGGTGTTCTCGTTCGACATGCCTATGCTGGAGATGTTAAGCATGGGCTCGCTCGATATTCTGGGGCAACACGCGGCGAACGAGGTGTACAGGATCACGACGGAGAACAACAAGAACTAGATTGCTTTGGGGTTATTGGATGCATTTTGGGCAGGCTGGTTTGCGTTTCTATTGCTTTGAGTGTTTTTTCTTCTTGACTTCAGGATCGGGATCTGTGAGCCTGGCAATTAGGTTTGGGCTGGTCAGCAATGAACAGGCAGACGCAGATAATCAATGCTTCGCCGATATCGCTACGATACCTCATCTTTCAAAGGTCTCAGTAGTCAAGTTCCTCAACAATAATGATCCTATTTTGCTGCCCAGCTCTAAGTGTTGTGGCGACTGGGTCAAGAGCCATGATATTGCTTGTTAGACAGAAGAATTGTAAATCTTGATCCTTAGCTGTCCTTCTAAAACAGGTGTTGCCCGCCTCCAATAGGTCAGGACAATATGCTCCTTTCGTTATCTGTACTTGTACAACTGTGATGTTGATAGAGCTTGTTTCTACTAGCTAGTACTTGTACAAACACAATCACTCTGACTTCGAACATGAAGTTGTCATTGGCCTATGTTATAACCACCATGTATATGTATGGCCACAATGGAGATCATCAAGTCTAAATGTCCACCATAACCTACACTGAAATTACGTACCAAGACTAGCTGTCATAAGTGCCGCGAATGTAAGTATCTCCATACATCTTGAGCATGATTCTAGATAGCCTTCATATAGATAACCATATAGCCTGCTAATGATTAATAAGACATAAAAAGTGTGACAAGTAAAAGCTGATATATGGCGCTTGTGTGAAGCTATATCTTTATTACAGCTATTGTGAATTCTTAAGTCAGCCTAGGTAGCTGTAATGGTACCCCTTGTAACGGCCCAGATGCCAAGCCTCAGGGTCAGAACACCACTTCTGCAATGTCAGTGAAACAGAGTCCTAAGCCTAATATATAGGGATAAGATATTAGTGTCTCTCTATATATAGAGAGGTTTTAGACTAGTAGATATTAGGAGAGAGGATAAATAGTAAAGGACCTAGTCTGGAGAACAAGGTTCTCTAGAGATTAGTTTGTATTCTAAATAATATATATTATCCTACTTTATAGTATCTATCTATATAACCTATTATATTCTAATCTCTCTTCCTAAAAAGGAGATAGTTACTATATTATTAGGATAATATATTATCTAAGAACTTAAGGATAATCTACCCTTAATATAGAGAATAATAATACCTTATTAATATTAGATAAAGGTCTCTTAAACCCTCTAAGTAACTCTATTCTTAGAGAGAATCTAAATATCTAAACTATTAAAGAAGATCTCTTTACCCTAATTAAGTAAGAGCTTACTAAAGCCTAGTAAGAGAAATAGTAGCTTAAAGAAAAGTAAAGATATAGCTTTTATCTTAAATAAGCTTAAACTAAGCTTAAAGCTATTTAATAATAAATAGTTTAATTAAGAGAAATACTAGTCTAACTCTTTTCTTAAACTATTATAGTAATATTAGTATATATAGTTATATTAGATAAGACTACTTAGCTAGTACTTATTAATAAAATAGTAATTAAGAAAATCCTTATATATCCTAAGAAGTATAGAGATAAGAACCTTAGAGAGTTTAAAGAATTTATATCTTATTATAAAGTAAACTTTAAGAGAGATCTAATATAGTTTACTATAGATATATTAAGAGTTCTATATATACTTTTACTATATAAGAGTAAACTAATAAATTAATAGATAGAGTATAAAAAGACTTTATCTAAAAGTATTTACTCTAAATAGAAGGACTTTAGAGTATTTATAGAGAACTTTATTTCTAATCTAGCTAATTAATATATTAAGAAACTCTAAGAATAGAGAGATATAAGATAAGATTATAAATAATCTATTTAGGAGTTTATTAGATACCTTAAGAAGTTAGTACTATATATTAAAGACCTTATAGATAGTAAGAAAACTAATATCTTATATTTAGGACTATAAAAGTCTATCTAGGATATTATTACTATATAGCTAACTCCTATTACTAGATATAAAGCTATATAGTAAATAGCTAAATATATTAAGAGAATACTTATTAAGAAAAAAATCTATAATAATAATAGATAGTTATTATTAGGAGACTATTATAATATATTAAATACTAGTTATAACTTAATCTAATATAGATAAAGTAATCTAAATTATATCTCTCTAAATACTAAATTCTACTATAAATAAAGATAAAGTAATAATATAAAGAAGATAGATAATAGCTAAAGAAAAACTAAAGAATTATTAGATATTAAATATTTTAAATACTATAAGAAAAGCTATTATATAAATAATTATCTAAGTAATATACTAAAAAATAGTAGTTTCTAAGAAATTATATCTAAGTCTTAGAAGTACTTAAAGATAGATATAAATAAATAATAGTTACTATTATATTAATAGCTATAGACTAGGCTATATAAAAAGTTTTAGTATTAGTTAACTTAGAAATAGAAATAAACTATATATCCTTTATATTTATAAAAGAACTCTAATAGAAAATTATATATATTCTGCTATATACTATTAAGAGTTATAATAGCTATAAAATAATAATCTTTAGTATCTATTAAGAAGTAGTAGAGGTAATTAATAGCCTAAAATATATAAAATACTAGAAATATTAATTTTATACTATTAAAGATAATAAATTTCCTTTTATACTAGGGTATCTATAGTTAGAAGATATAAATCCTATAATTTCTTTTTACTTAAAATATTAGAGCTATCTTAATAAGGAATTATCTAGTAGCTTTATAATTTCTATAGATAAGATATTTAAAGACTTTATAAAGAATAAGTAAAATACTAGATCTATAGAAGATTAAGAATTAAGAAATAATTTTAAGCTTATCTAATAGTATAGTATAGATACTAGTAATATTAAAGTTATTTCTCCTAAAAAGCTAGAGAGTATAGTATAGAATAATAGCTAAAGAATCTATATTATTATAGTATTAAGAGTTAGAAGTAATAAAATACTTATCCTCTAAGTTAATATAATAATTAGTAAAGACTATCTGTAACAGGTTGTATAGATAGGTACTACAAAGTAGGACAATGTATATCATTTAGAATACAAACTAATCTCTGGAGAACCTTATTCTCTTCTCTAGGTCCTTTACTATTTATCCTCTCTCCTAATATCTACTAGTCCAAAACCTCTCTATATACAGAGAGACACTAATATCTTATCCCTATATATTAGGCTTAGAACTCTGTTTTACTAATATTATAGAAGTAGTATTCTAACCCTAAGGCTTAGTATCTAGGCTATTACAATATCTCCCCTTCTATATCAATATCCCTAGTAATAATTATATAATAGGAGTAAACTATTATCCTATTATTAGGTTATTATAGGCTACTTCTTAAGGTATAGCTATATAATATTACTTCTAATATTAAGAGGTAATCTCTATATTAATAGGTTCTATCAGAATATTATTTATTAATATTTAAGTATATATTTTAGACTAATATAAGAATATATTAAGTAAGTTAAGTAGAGTAGACTACTATTATAGTAAAGAGATAATAAAATACTAGTATTCTAACAGTATTTATCTCTTTATTTTACTTTAGTTTATTTATTCCTCTTCTTCTTCTCTTTAGGCCTTCATCATGATTTTTTTTGGTGGCCCATAGTAAATCAAGATACTACAGAAGCTGAGTAAGCTCAGGGCTTAGCTTAGTAGCCCTACTAAGCCTATAGCTCCTGATTATATTATAACTTTACTAAAAGAGCCTATAGCTCCTGATTATATTATGACTTTACTATAAGGGCCCATTATTTTTATACTTTACTATTTATAAGCCTATAGTATACTAAACTTACTCTAAGAGCCCAGTACTTATACTATATATCTATGATTAGGATCACAGATATCCCTGCTAGTCTCTATATTAATAGAGAACTTTAAGGTAATACCTATAGTAATATCCTGTAAACTATAGATTATACTAATAGAGAAAATATTATATAATAATATATATTATATTACTATACTACTAGTATATTTACCTAGCTAATATAAATAGCTCTATAGCTCTATTACTCTGCTCTATAGTTCTATTACTCTTAAGCTCTATAGCTCTATTACTCTACTACTCTGTAGCTCTACTGCTCTACCTATAATACCAGGGCTATACCTATTAGGATTATAGATACCTTCTAAGTATCATTATGATTACTGTCTATTATGCTATCTATTAGTGTCTCCTTAGTATTACCTTTTCTATCTAAAGGAGAGAATAGAATACTTACTTTATCTCTATTATTAGTATTACTATCTATTATACTATCTATATTATTATTTACTATTATAGTAATATAGTCTATAGCTATAATAGACTAAAAGGCCTAAACTTTATAAGATATAGATAGAACTATATTGTTAGTAATAATTATTTAATATTATATATTAAACTTAATAAATATATAATGGAAACCTAAGAGAACTTAAATAAAGCTATATATCTATTATAAGATAAATTAGTTATCCTTTAGACTTATATAGTTATAAATATATATATCTACTATACTATCTAGGTCTTTAGTTATCTCTTCTTATTAGAGCAAATTAATTTTGTTATCTAACTATATCTTCTTAATAATCTTAATCTTTCTTAATATCTATATCTTAAACTTTTTGTAAATCTTAATCTATAAGAATTTATTATAGGAATTAACTATATCTAGTATCTAGATATTTTGATTATATATCTAGCTAAAATAATAAATATAACTAATAGCTTATAATACTAAGTTTATATTTTTAGGTATAGATATTATAACTATATTATAATATACCTTATAAAGATTAATACTAACTACTGTTATCTTAAAGATTATAATAAGTATCTTAGCTTATTAGTAGGGATTATTAAAATAGATAATTATTATCTCTTTTTCTTGGATAGTTTAACTAGACTAAAGCTTTAAAAATAGTAGACTAAGAAGATTAAGAAAGAAGCTAAGTTTCTAAAGCTCTACTAGTTAGTTAGTAAAAATAAGAAGCTTCTTAGTCTTATAGGGGATAGTATTATTAGTACTATTACTATAGAGGTATTAGTAGAGGAGATAATAAAGATATTAAAGTTTAACTAATAATAATATAATAAACTCTAGTAGTTCCTAGTATATAGTATAGACTATATATATATTATCTAGATATACTATATTAAAGTAATATATTATCTTATAGTCTTTATACTTAGTAGTCTAAGTACTATACTGATCTGCTAAAGTCTAGACCTTACTAATAATATAGTAGAGGTAAATATTACTTATACTTATATTTAATATATAATATACTCTAATATCTTATAGACTATAACTAGTACTACTATTATCTTTTCCTCTAGATCTATTATTAGTATATAACTTAAGTATAGGGATATCTATAATTAGGATTATAGATATCCTTATTAGGGCTTACTTACTTAGATCTATTACTATCTAGCTTATATAGGTTAAGAAAGTAAACTTAGAAGATATTCTGTAGTATATATGTCTCTAATAGGGTAGGGTATAGCTTAATAACTATTAACTTATAGGGAATAAGATTAGTATCTATATAGATTATTTATCTATTAATATTAAATATAGTTACTATTATTACCTTAAACTATAAAATACTAAGTATAGCCTATAAGATATTATAGCTAGCTACTACTTAAAGTTTACCCTTATTTACTAATTATATAAAGACTAAGGGGTTTAGTATAAATAGATCTATATTATAGGGAGCTAGTTTCTTAATAAACTTAGTACTATAATCTAGGAAATTATATTATATATTAGTTTAAGTATTAGCTATATATAGGGTCTTACTTATAATAACCTTACTATTAGTGTAGTAGCTTATAGTCTATAATAACTACTAAAATAACCATAAATAGTTAAGGAGATCTATAATAGAATTTAGTATAGATATAGCTAATATAATCTAGTAGTGTTATATAAAACTATACTATATATCTATATAAGTCTTAGAGTAGTAGTTCTTAATCTTCTAATCCTTATTATATACTATATAGTAGAATTAGCTATATATTAGATTTATATATATAACTTAGTTATTATATCTATAGTTACTACTATAAGGGGTTCTTATTGTATTAAGAGGGTTAGGAATTAACTTTTAGTCTTTAGTAAACTCTAGTAAAAGTTAGTATTAGAAACTAGGGGGTCTAGTAGGGAGATCTAAGATCTAGATTTTAAATAGTAAATTAAAGATCTAGATCTTAGATCTCCCTGCTATAGTAACTTATTAGTATTACTAAATCCTTTCTTACTTAGGAACTTAATATTATTAATCTATATTACTACTTATATATTTTATTAGGTATAGATCTTATATAATATTAGTACTATAACTTAGATAGATATAGGATTATTAGATAGAAATGAATATTTAAGTTTATTATTAGCTTTCTATAGGTTATTTAGTAGATATAATAGTTTCTACTAGGTAGAGAGTATATCTTTATTTAGGCTTAAGTAGTAGAATTAGACTTTTAGGTGATCTCTAAAATAAGCTCTGATCTTATTATATTAACCTAGGATAATAATTATAGAGTAAATGATTAATATAGGTAATACCTTAACTAGATAACTAGCTATAGCTTAGGCTTTAAGATATTATGCCTATAGAATAATATAGAACAGAGTAGTTAAAGTTTTACTAAGTTTAGTATCTAGTACTAAGATATCTCTGCTAATAGGACTTATCTCTATATACTATATCTAGATAGTAGTAAGTATCTATATATACTCTGACTTAAAGGAACTATTATTAATATAAATAGTGTTATTTCCTGTAGCTACCTGTTCTTTAATAAAACCTAGTTATAGATAGGTATCTATCTATATAGGAATTAGTATAGAAGAAGCAGCAATATCCCTATATAGGGTCTAGAAGGAGTTAGTATGATTAGGGATAGTATTAGTACTATATATATAGACCTCTAAAGCTATAATATGGTCCTTATAGGTAGCTAGATCTATACTTTTAGGGGGTATAATAGTTAAGGTTGGTTCCAGAAAGCTATTATACTATATATTAGCTTATTTATCTATAATCTATAAAAAGTCCTTGGTTTTATTGTTACTTAGTAGAGGTTACTTAATACCTTTATCTTCCTATTAATATAGTTACTCTAATAGTTTATTAGTAGTATCTTAGGGTACTTTAGGACTATTAAAGTCTACAGTCTTAATACTATATCTATTATTATTATTTAGCTTATTAAATTTAACCCTTACCTATTATACCTATTTAATATAATAGAGATTAATAGTATCTAGGTCTAGATTACTAAATATTATAGTATTTAGTATAATATATTAAACTAAGGGGCTAGTAGAGATATTTATAATTATAATCCTAGATATCTCTCCTATAGACTCTTACTTATTATTAGTAGGATTATATTAGTATATTAGTATAGCTATATAAAGACTATAGCCCTTTATTAGGTCCTTTATCTTACTCTTTTATAAGTAGTAGTATTAGATTAGATAATAGGCTTAATAAATATCTTTATAAGTAAACTATCTCTATCTTAGGCTATCAAAGTTAGTCTTATATATATCTAGGAACTATTACTTACCCTTATATATTATAAGGTATATTATTATGAACTATATAGAATAGTATATCTAGTGATCTAAATTACTGTATACTTTGAATACTTTGTTAAGCTAAGGTATAATATAGTAGATCTATATTAGAGGTTAAATATAATCTATATTATTTTACTAGAATATATTAAATAGTATCTTTTTCTTAACTACTATATTAATATTAATATTAGGGATACTATATCTACTTAAATATATATATAAAAAGTCTTTCTAGATCTAATAGAGCTTATTAGACTTAAAGATCTCCTATATCTCTACTATACTCTCTAGACTAAGATATTCTATTAGAGTACTAGTATTATACTTTAGTTTACTATATATAATATAAATCCTATACTCTTTAACTTTAGTATATACTATAATTATATTCTTTTTATCCTTAAGTTTAGGTATCTTCTAAGTAGCTACTAGTAGATTATCTATTTACTTCTATATCTTTAGGTTATCTAGGCTTTTAGATATAGGTTTTAAGCTAGATATCTTATTATATTACTAAGTCTTCTTAGAAATAAATTAATATAAGGTTAGAGTAGTAAAAGATATATTACTAAGGCTATCTATAATTAAGAGCTTATTACTAAGTTTCTAATCTATATTCTCCTCTAGATTATTAATAGATCTATTTTTAGTATTACTATTAAAGAGTAATATTAGCTCTACTTACTTATATTATTTTGTATCCTAATACTAATTAGCTAGAGCTAAAGATATTACTAGCTTAGTAGGGTTAAAGATTACTATATATTTATATAACTAATAGGTTATAGGGTAATTAGTTATAACTTAGGCTACTTTTAATATTACTAATTACTTTAACTTTAGTAGGGTTAATTTAGTTAGTTATTTATTAGGGTTAGCTATAGAGTAGGTAGATAATAGTTTAGCTATAGTTAGTAGTTTATCTTAAAGGGATATCTAAGATTAGGATTACTATCTACCTTAGATCTAGCTAGATAATAGAATATAAAGCAGAGGAGAGAGTAATAGGAAGATTAGAGAGAGTAAATAGATAGTTAGATACTAAGACTAGCTACTAAGACTAGGATAGTAATAGTAAAGATTAAGGTAGTAATAGTAGATATACTTAGGAGAATAGATAGATAGATAATAGGATATAAAGCAGAGGAGAGAGTAATAGGAAGGTTAGAAAGAGTAAATAGATAGTTAGATACTAAGACTAGCTACTAAGACTAGGATAGTAATAGTAAAAACTAGGGTAGTGACAGTAGATATACTTAGTAGAATAGATAAGAAATTAATAGAAAGCTCTAAAGGTAAAGTAGAGAAGGAAATAGGATTAATAATTAAAGAAATCAAAAGTATCTAGAAGTGCTAAGATATCTAAGATATATAGTAGGTAGTTAAGGAGGTAGTAATAATAAGGTAAGTATAGTAAAGGTAGTTATAACTGTTAAATTTTTAAAATCTTGATTATAGATATCCCTGCTAGGCTTGTTTCTTAATCTCCTTATCTTGATATATACTATATATACTGTATAGGGTTAGTATAATAGAGTTCTAAGACTTATATTATAGGGAGGAGAGAATAGGTATATCTAGAACTAGTAGCTAGTTAGATATGAGAATAATCATAGTCTAAAATGTATTAAAGGTAGATAGATATATAATGTTAGATAAGTATAGTAAGAGGGAGAGATAGTGTTAACTTATAGTTATATATTATTTATTATTAACTGAAGCTAATCTATATGCTCTTATTAGAGTATATATATATTATGTGATCTTAGTGCTATATTGCCCTAGCCTATATATATATTAGACAGATTCCCTTAGATCTCTAGTATAGAGGTCTCCTATATAGAGGTAATAGTAGGGGTATCTACTATATAGATTAATATTAATAGTAGGGAGATCTAAGATCTAGATTACTATTTAAGAATAATGATCTAGATCTTAGATCTCCCTGCTATTACTAGTAGCTAAGATACCCTAACCCTAGCTAGATTAAGGTAAACTGTAGTTAAATAGGGTAAGATAGTAGTTAATTCAGCTAATATACAGTAAACTATTATGTTATCTCTTGTACTTAAACTTTAATAGTATGGACTATATATACTTGTCTTATAGCTATCTATTTTATTTCTTAAGAGGAGTTATCTAGTATCTAGCTTAATATTATGGCCTCTTATTAGTACTATAATGGAGGTATTTGTCAAGGGCTACACCCTAAGGAAGTCTTAGCAGATGCCAGTAACACACACAGGTAGCTTCCCCTTTAGGAAACACCTAGCACAACCACTAACTGGCTACAGGGAGATATATAATAAATACTATATATCTCCCTACCACTAACTCTTAGATACTACCCCTTAAAGAATACTACTAGAAGGCTACTATAAGTCCCTATTTATATACACTTCACCAAGATAGAAAACTCTGTATACTACTAACTGGAACCAGACAGAAGCAATAAGATATATCTAGAACTAGATAAAGATAAGACTAAGGGTTTCAGCCTGAATAGAACTAGATAGAAAGGGGGTTACAACAGGACTAAGGATAGGGGGAAAAACAGATACTTAAGGAGGCTACTTACTTCCTTAAGAAGTCCCTCCTTAAGAAAAACCTCCTTATATATAGTGCCCCTATTAGTAGTATATTAATCCTATTATAAGCCCTTATATTAGGTTTTTCTTCCCACTTTATTAGTTATTAAATAACCCTAGGATAATAGTAAGCCCTATAAAACATAATAAAGGAACCCCCCTAGCCTAGGCTATAATACTATTCTAGATACTATTAGAACAATATAACTATATAAGCTAACTAGAATATTAAATATAAGGACAAGAAAATAGTAGGAAAGATACCCTATTAGAGATAACCTAGTAGACTATAACTATAAAAACCCTAAAGGTAAAACTACTAGAACTTATAGAATTTAAAGGAAAACAGAGTAAATTTAAACCCTAGATAACCTAAGCCTATATAAAGCTATAGATTAATAAGTTAACTAAGACTAAGGCTACTTAATTCTAGTATATCTACAGCAGACTTTAGGAAGGAGCCCTTAAATAAGTTAGCTCTTAGGTTAATAGTATAAGCAGGACCTACAAAATAATAATTAACTACCTACTACAGTAACTTAGGGTAGTCTATAATAACAAGGAATTAGCAGAATAAGCCTTATATAAGTTAGGCTAGATAAAGTAAGGAGCTAAGGTATTCTATACTTTCCTTATAGAATTTAATAGAACCCTTCTTAATACTAAAGGGATTATCTAGGATAATATAGTAAAAAAAACATTCTTATATAACTATCTCTTAACTAATATCCTAGAGATAACTATAGCCCTTATAGTCCTAAGTATCTATAAAAGATACTATAAATAACTCTAATTAGTAAGTACTAACCTAAAGGTAGTCTAAAAGTAGAAGAATAGAGAATAATAGGTAGTAACTACCTAGGGGCTAAGAAATAGGTAAACTATAACTAGTATAGACTTACCCCTAGGGAATACTATAGATTAATAACTAACTACTTTAGCTAATATAGTAGCAAAGAGAGCTAAGTAGGTAAGTAAGACAGAACTTACTTAATAAAGGAAAAAGGGGTATTATCTCTATTATAGAGAACCTAGCTACTTTACTAGAAACTACAAGTAGAGGCCTACTAGGCGCCCTTAATAGATTAATATAGCCTAAGTAGTAATCTCTAGCTCTCCTCTAGTAGAAGAGATAGAGGAAACCAGTAACTTAGAAAATAAGTAGCTCCTATATAAAGATAGATATAGGAGCTAGAGGGGTAAAGGGAGAGAGAATAAAGGGAGTTTAAGGAATTTAAGAAGAGATATATAGAAGATAGACTATTTAGGGTATTTACTATTATAAACAATATTAAACCTCTATCTATCCTTATTGATAGTGGTTGTCTCTCCTATAGATTAATTAACTCCTAAGTAGCCTCTTACCTAAAGCTAATATAAATACCCTGTAGACTAATAGCCCTATAGTTAGTAGACTATATTTTAGGGGATACTATTATAGAGGCTATGACCCTGAAACTAGATATAGGAGGTAGGGTTACTAAGAAAGCCTACCTCTATATAGTACTAAGGATAGAGGAATATCCTATTATCCTTAGATATCTATAATTAAGACTTAACTATATAATTAAGAATATAGAAGCTAGTACCTTAATCTTTAAGGATACTAGTATAATACTATATAAAGAGAGGGCTATACCTAAGTATAGTTATTAATAGGTAGATATAGTAACTTTTAAGCTACTGGCCTATAAAAGGAATAAAGAAAGAATAATAAGAGTCTTTATAGCCAGCCTAGAAGATATAAATAAAGCACTAAGGGCTAAAACCTAGCCCTCCCTAGAGGAAAAGTTACCCCTATAGATATATAAATAGTATCTAAAGCTATTTAAGCAGAAGAAAGCAGAGAAATTACTACCCTATTATAAGAGGATTAACTACTAGATTAAACTAGTAAAGGGTAAGGATAGAAAGATATCAGAGGCCCCTTAGGGTTCTCTATATAATATATTAAGGGAGGAACTACTAGTACTATATAAGATACTACTAGAACTATTAGATAAGAACTTTATCTAGATAAGTAACTTACTAGTAGTAGTATCTATATTATTTATAAGAAAGCTAGAAGGAGGGCTTAGGTTCTATATAGACTACTATATTCTAAATATAGTTACTTATAAGGACTAATACCCTCTTCCCTGAATTTAGGAGATATTAAGCTATATTAGTAAAGCAAAATAGTTTATTAAGCTTAATATCTTAGTAGTATTCTATAAGATATAGATTATAGAAGGGGATAAATAGCTAACTATATTTTATATATAGTTTAGCCTCTTTAAATAGCTAGTTACTCCCTTTAGACTTACTAATATACTAAGTATCTTCTAGAGGTATATTAACTATATATTAAGAGACTTCTTAGATAATTTTATCTTAATATATATTAATAATATATTAGTCTTTACTAAGAGAATAAGGGAGCAGCACTAGAAATATATCCTAAAGGTCCTGAAGAAGCTAGATACTATAGGCCTCTAGCTAGATATTAATAAGTATAAATTCAAAGTAAAGTTAACTAAATACCTTAGCTTTATTATTAATATAGAAAATAGACTAAGAATAGACCTAGAGAAGATAAAGATAATTAAGAAATAGAAAGTATCTAAGAATATAAGAGAGATATAAAGCTTCCTAGGCTTTATTAACTTCTACTAATAGTTTATTAAGGACTACTTATAGTTAATAATACTACTATATAGCTTAATAAAGAGAGGGATACTATTTATCTAGAACCTAGAGACAGAATAAGTATTTAAGAAACTAAAGAGAGTATTTATAATAGTACTAGTACTAGTATAGTTTAATCTAGAAAGAGAGATAATAATAGAGATAGATTTATCTAGATACTATATAGAAGGAATAATATCCTAATATAATAATAAAGATATACTATAGCTAGTAGTCTTCTTCTTTAAGAAGAATAATCTAGCTAAATATAACTATAAGATCTATAATAAGGAAATACTAATAATTATTAAGTACCTATAGAAATAGGAGACAGAACTTAAGAGTATAGAGAAATTTATAATCCTTACTAACTATAAGAACCTTAAGTACTTTAATAAGATCCAGAGGCTAACAGAATAATAGATAAAGTAGTAGCTAGTACTAAGTAAGTTCTACCTAGTAATTAAGTATAAACTAAATAAGAAAGGGTAAAAGCTAGATATACTATCCTAAAGGGAGCAGGATCTATTAGTATCTATTAATAATAAGTAGCTTTAATTACAGATAGTAAGGCTAATACTAGAAGAGATAATCTAAGCTAATACCATAAGGTTAAGGTCTATAGGAGGGATATCTATAATTAAGATCATAGAAAGACTTATAATCCTAATTATAAATATCTCTACTATAGTAGAGCAGAGACTATAGGTAGAGAGATCAGTAATAAGTATTATAGATACCTCTATAACTAGCTAGATAGTAAGACAAGCAGAGAGGGCCTAATCTACAATATATATTAGAGATTAAACCCCTAGAGCAGAGTAGAGGATAGACTAGACCCCTCTAATAATAGAAGACACCTTATAATACCTATAATAAGAAGGTAAGTAGACAGACCTAGATTTTAAGGCCCTAATATCTATAGTATAAAAACAGAGGTAAGTCTTCCTAGATACCTTATAGGAACAGATAAAGGCCTTAGTTACTAATTATAAGATAGTACTAGATAGCTTACTATATTTTTAAGAAAGGAGATAGATTCTAAACTATAAACCCCTAAGGATAGTACTAATATAGGAGACTTATAATTTAGTACTTATAGGGTACCCTAGTAAGAACAGGATAATAGTAATTATAAGGAGATAATTTTTCTAGCCTAGAATAGAAGTAGATATCTAATAATTTGTGAGGAACTATAATATCTATAGATATATAAAGGTTTAGTATAACTAAAAACAGGGCCTACTATAGCCCCTTCTAGTCTCTTTATAGTAGTAGAGGGAGATTATAATAGACTTTATTAGACTACTCCTAAAGAGCTAGGGCTATAAGAATATCTTAGTTATTACTAACTAACTAGGAAAGGGAGTTATCCTTAAGCTATATAAGTTACTAGATATAGATTATATTATAAAGCTATTTATTTAAGTAGTTTATTAGTTCTATAGGCTACTAATAGCTATTATATTAGATAGAGGATCCTAATTTGTAAATAGCCTATAGTATAGGATATATTAGCTACTTAGTATTAAGTAATAACTATTAATAGTATACTATCTAGAGATAGATAGGTAAATAGAGAGGGTAAATATAGAAGTTAAAGTATTACTGTACTAGTAGGTAAACTTTAAGTAAGATAACTAGATAGATATATTATCTATAGTCTAGTTAGTACTTAATAGAAGGGACTTAGTTAGTATAGGAGTATCCTTATTCTTTCTAGTATATAGATACTACCTAGAACTATTTTAACTCTTTAATAATATAGAAGAAGATAATAGAAAGGAGGTAGATAGTAAGCCATAATCTCTAGTAAAAAGAGGTAAGATAATCATGGTAAAGCTATAAGAAGTAACCTAGTAGGTATAGACTATAATAGTAGCAGCATAATAGGAATAAGAGAACTAAGTAAATCAACATAGGAACCCCTTACTAGTATACTAAGTAGGAGATAAGATATAGTTAGACCTATAGAATATCAAGATAACTTAACTAAGTAAAAAACTAGGCTTAAGAGTAACAAAATATATAGTGATATAGATTATAGGGCCCTATAGCTACTAGCTAGATATATCTAGAGAAATATATAATATCTTTAATATTAACCTACTAAGACTAGTCTTATCTGATCTATTCCTAAGCTAGAAGATAGATAACTTATAGCTAGAACCTATCTTAGTAGAGGGTAAAGAGGAATACTTAGTAGAGGAAATCCTAGGTAAGTATACTGTTAGAGGAAAAGGTAGAGGAGGCCCTAAGAGGCTAGAATACCTAATAAAATAGACTAGATATACAGAACTAGATTAGTAACCAGTAGAGAATATTAAGAAAACAGAGGCCCTAGATACCTTCCTGAAGAAAAAGGGAAGGGAGATAATATCAAAGACTATACCCTAAGGAAGTCTTAATAGACACTAGTAATATATATAGGTAGCTTCCTCTTTAGGAAATACCTAGCATAACCACTAACTAGCTATAGGGAGATATATAATAAATACTATATATCTCCCTACTACTAACTCTTAGATACTACCCCTTAAAGAATACTACTAGAAGGCTACTATAAGCCCCTATTTATATATACTCTATTAAGATAGAAAACTCTATATACTACTAACTAAAACCAGATAGAAGTAATAAGATATATCTAGAACTAGATAAAGGTAAGACTAAGGGTTTCAGCCTGAATAGAACTGGATAGAAAGGGGGTTACAACAGGATCAAGGATAGGGGGAAAACAGGTACTTAAGGAGGCTACTTGCTCCCTTAAGAAGTCCCTCCTCAAGAAAAACCTCCTTATACATAGTGCCCCTGTTGGTAGTGTATCAATCCTATTACAAGCCCTCACAGTATTAGCCTCTATTGTAATCTAATCTAATAGAACTATTCTATCCTAACTTACTAGTTTATGGTTAAAAGTACCTAATTCCTAAGGATTCTGACCTAGATAAGGATAGCCTTGTTATAATAGATGACTAATTAGAGGCTACTAGGGCTAACCCTGATTACCCTGTCCCTCCCTAAACTGCTTCTACCCTAGCCTTAGGTATACCTACTATTATATAGACCTATATTAAGGTAGAAGGTAGTAGTCTACTACCTAGATAGCTATGCTCTCTAAACCTATCTATCCTAGGATATATAAGTTAAGAGTTGTGAGGGCTTGTGATAGGATTGATATACTACCAACAGGGGCACTATGTATAAGGAGGTTTTTCTTGAGGAGGGACTTCTTAAGGGAGCAAGTAGCCTCCTTAAGTACCTGTTTTCCCCCTATCCTTGGTCCTGTTATAACCCCCTTTCTATCCAGTTCTATTCAGGCTGAAACCCTTAGTCTTACCTTTATCTAGTTCTAAATATATCTTGTTGCTTCCATCTGGTTCTAGTTAGTAGTATATAGAGTTTTCTATCTTAATAGAGTATATATAAATAGAGGCTTATAGTAGCCTTCTAGTAGCATTCTTTAAGGGATAGTATCTAAGAGTTAGTAGTAGGGAGATATATAGTATTTATTATATATCTCTCTATAGCTAGTTAGTAGTTATGCTGGGTATTTCCTAAAGGGGAAGCTACCTGTGTATATTACTGATATCTACTAAGACTTCCTTAGGGCATAGCCCTTAATATTACCTCCCTTCCCTTTTTCTTTAGGAAGGTATCTAGGGCCTCTGTTTTCTTAATATTCTCTACTGGTTACCAATCTAGTTCTATATATCTAGTCTATTTTACTAGGTATTCTAGCCTCTTAGGGCCTCCTCTGCCTTTTCCTCTAACAGTATACTTACCTAGGATTTCCTCTATTAAGTATTCCTCTTTATCCTCTACTAAGATAGATTCTAGCTATAAGTTATCTATCTTCTGGCTTAGGAATAGATCAGATAAGACTAGTCTTAGCAGATTAATATTAAAGATATTATATATTTTCCTAGGTATATCTAGCTAGTAGCTATAGGGCCCTATAATCTATATTACTATGTATTTTATTACTCTTAAGCCTAGTTTTTTACTTAGTTAAGTTATCTTGATATTCTATAGGTCTAACTATACCTTATCTCCTACTTAGTACACTAATAAGGGGTTCCTATATTAATTTACTTAGTTCTCTTATTTCTATTATGCTACTATTATTATAGTCTATACCTACTAGGTTACTTCTTATAGCTTCACTATAATTATCTTACCCCTTTTTACTAGAGATTATAGCTTACTATCTACTCCCTTTCTATTATCTTCTTCTATATTATTAAAGAGTTAGAATAGTTCTAGATAGTATCTATATACTAGAAAAAATAGGGATACTCCTATACTAGCTAAGTCCCTTCTATTAAGTACTAACTAGACTATAGGTAATATATCTACCTAGTTATCTTACTTAAAGTTTATCTACTAACATAGTAATACTTTAACTTCTATATTTACTCTCTCTATTTATCTATCTATCTCTAGATAATATACTATTAATAGTTATTACTTAATACTAAGTAGCTAATATATCCTATGCTATAGGCTATTTATAAATTAGGATCCTCTATCTAATATGATAGCTATTAGTGGCCTATAGAACTAATAAACTACTTAAATAAATAGCTTTATAATATAATCTATATCTAGTGACTTATATAGCTTAAGGATAACTCCCTTTCCTAGTTAGTTAGTAATAACTAAGATATTCTTATAGCCCTAGCTCTTTAGGAGTAGTCTAATAAAGTCTATTATAACCTCTCTCTACTACTATAAAGAGACTAGAAGAGGCTATAGTAGGCCCTGTTTTTAGTTATACTAAACCTTTATATATCTATAGATATTATAGTTCCTTATAAATCATCAGATATTTACTTCTATTCTAGGCTAGAAGAATTATCTCCTTATAATTACTATTATCCTATTCTTATTAGGATACCCTATAAGTACTAAATTATAAGTCTCCTATATCAGTGCTATCCTTAGAGGTTTATGGTTTAGAACCTATCTCCTTTCTTAAAAATATAGTAAGCTATCTAGCACTATCTTATAATTAGTAACTAAGATCTTTACCTATTTCTATAAGGTATCTAGGAAGACTTATCTCTATTCTTATACTATAGATATTAGGGCCTTAAAATCTAGATCTATCTACTTACCTTCTTATTATAGATATTATAAGATATCTTCTATTATTAGAGGGGTCTAGTCTATCCTCTACTCTACTTTAGGGGTTTAATCCCTAACATATATTATAGATTAGGCCCTCTCTGCTTATCTCACTATCTAGCTAGTTACAGAGGTATCTATAATACTTATTACTAATCTCTCTATCTATAGCCTCTGCTCTACTATAGTAGAGATATTTACAATTAGGATCATAAGTTCTTCTATAATCTTAATTATAAATATCCCTCTTATAGACCTTAACCTTATGGTATTAGCTTAGATCATCCCTTCTAGTATCAGCCTTACTATCTATAATTAAAGCTACTTATTATTAATAGATACTAGTAGGTCCTGCTCCCTTTAGGATAGTATATCTAGCTTTTATCCTTCCTTACCTAATCTATACTTAATCACTAAGTAGAACTTATTTAGTACTAGCTACTACTTTATCTATTATTCTGTCAGCCTCTAGATCTTATTAAAGTACTTAAGATTCTTATAGTTAGTAAGGATTATAAATTTCTCTATACTCTTAAGTTCTGTCTCCTATTTCTACAGGTACTTAATAATTATTAATATTTTCTTATTATAGATCTTATAGTTATATTTAGCTAGATTATTTTTCTTAGAGAAGAAGGCTACTAGCTATAGTATATCTTTATTATTATATTAGGATATTATTTCTTCTATATAGTATCTAGATAAATCTATCTTTACTATTATCTCTCTTTCTAGATTAAACTATACTAGTACTAGTACTATCATAAATACTCTCTTTAGTTTCTTAAATACTTATTCTACCTCTAGGTTCTAGATAAATAGTATCCCTCTCTTTATTAAGCTATATAGTAGTATTATTAATTATAAGTAGTCCTTAATAAATTATCAGTAGAAGTTAGTAAAGCCTAGGAAGCTTTATATCTCTCTTATATTCTTAGATACTTTCTATTCCTTAATTATCTTTATCTTCTCTAGGTCTATTCTTAGTCTATTTTCTATATTAATAATAAAGCTAAGGTATTTGGTTAACTTCACTTTAAATTTATACTTATTAATATCTAACTAGAGGTCTATAGTATCTAGCTTCTTCAGGACCTTTAGGATATATTTCTAGTACTGCTCCCTTATCCTCTTAGTAAAGATTAATATATTATTAATATATATTAAGACAAAATTATCTAAGAAGTCCCTTAGTATATAGTTAATATATCTCTAGAAGATACTTAGTATATTAGTAAGTCTAAAGGGAGTAACTAGCTATTTAAAGAGACTAAACTATATATAAAATATAGTTAGCTATTTATCTCCTTCTATAATCTATATCTTATAGAACATCACTAAGATATTAAGCTTAGTAAACCATTTTACCTTACTAATATAGCTTAATATCTCCTAAATTCAGAGAAGAGGGTATTAGTCCTTATAAGTAACTATATTTAGAGTATAGTAGTCTATATAGAACCTAAGCCCTCCTCCTAGCTTCCTTATAAACAATATAGATACTACTACTAATAAGTTACTTACCTAGATAAAGTTCTTATCTAATAGTTCTAGTAGTATCTTATATAGTACTAGTAGTTCCTCCCTTAATATATTATATAGAGAACCCTAAGGGGCCTCTAGTATCTTTCTATCCTTACTCTTTACCAGTTTAATCTAGTAGTTAATCCCCTTATAATAGGGTAATAATTTCTCTGCTTCCTTCTGCTTAAATAGCTTTAGATACTATTCATATATCTATAGAGGTAACTTTTCCTTTAAGGAGGGCTAGGTTTTAGCTCTTAGTACTTTATTTATATCTTCTAGGCTAGCTATAAAGACCCTTATTATTTTTCCTTTATTCCTCTTATAGACTAGTAGCTTAAAAGTTACTATATCTACCTATTAATAACTATACTTAGGTATAGCTCCCTCTTTATATAGTATTATATTAGTATCCTTAAAGATTAAGATACTAGCTTCTATATCCTTGATTATATAGTTAAGCCTTAACTATAGATATCTAAGGATAATAGGATATTCCTCTATTCTTAGTACTATATAGAGGTAGACCTTCTTAGTAACCCTACCTCCTATATCTAGTTTCAGGGCCATAGCCTCTATAATAGTATCTCCTGAAATATAGTCTACTAACTATAGGGCTATTAGCCTATAGGGTATTTATATTAGCTTTAGGTAAGAGGCTACTTAGGAGTTAATTAATCTATAGAAGAGATAACCACTATCAACAAGGATAGATAGAGGTTTAATATTATTCATAATAGTAGATACCCTAAATAGTCTATCTTCTATATGTCTCTCCTTAAATTCCTTAAACTCCCTTTACTCTCTCTTCCTTTGCTCCTTTGGCTCCTATATCTATCTTTATATAGGAGCTACTTATTTTCTAAGTTACTGGTTTCCTCTATCTCTTCTGCTAGAGGAGAGCTAGGGGTCACTGCTTAGGCTATGTTAACCTATTAAGGGCACCTAGTAGGCCTCTACTTACAGTTTCTAGCAAAGTAGCTAGGTTCTCTATAATAGAGGTAATATCTCTTTTCCCTTTATTAAGTAAGTTCTATCTTACTTACTTACTTAGCTCTCTTTGCTACTATATTAGCTAAAGTAGTTGGTTACTAATCCATAGTATCCCCTAGGAGTAAGTCTATACTAGTTATAGTTTACCTATTCCTTAGCCCCTAGGTAGTTACTATCTATTGTTCTCTATTCTTCTACTTCTAGACTATCTCTAGGTTAGTACTTACTAATTAGAGTTATTTATAGTATCCTTTATAGATACTTAAGACTATAAGGGCTATAGTTACCTCTAGGATATCAGTTAAGAGATAGTTATATAAGAATGTTTTTTTTACTATATTATTCTAGGTAATCCCTTTAGTATCAAGGAGGGTTCTATTAAATTCTATAAGGAAGGTGTAGAATACCTTAGCTCCTTACTTTATCTGGCCTAACTTATATAAGGCTTATTCTACTAATTCCTTGTTATTATAGGCTACCTTAAGTTACTATAGTAGGTAGTTAACTATTATTTTATAGGTCCTACTTACACTATTAATCTAAGAGCTAACTTATTTAAAGGCTCCTTCCTAGAGTCTACTATAGATATATCAGAATTAAGTAGCCTTAGTCTTAGTTAACTTATTAATCTATAGCTTTATATAGACTTAGGTTATCTAGGGTTTAAATTCACTCTGTTTTCCTTTGAATTCTATAAGTTCCAGTAGTTTTACCTTCAGGGTTTTCATGATCATAGTCTACTAGGTTATCTCTAATAGGATATCTTTCTTACTATTTCCTTATCCTTATATTTAATATTCTAGTTAGCTTATATAGTTATATTATTCTGATAGTATCTAGAATAGTATTATAGCCTAGGTTAGAGAGGTTCCTTCATTATATTCTATAGGGCTTACTATTATCCTAAGGTTATTTAATAACTAATAAAGTAGGAAGAAAAACCTAATATAAAGGCTTATAATAGGATTAATATACTATTAACAGGGGCACTATATATAAGGAGGTTTTTCTTAAGAAGGGACTTCTTAAGGGAGTAAGTAGCCTCCTTAAGTACCTGTTTTCCCCCTATCCTTGATCCTATTATAACCCCTTTTCTATTCAGTTCTATTCAGGCTAAAACCCTTAGTCTTACCTTTATCTAGTTCTAGATATATCTTATTGCTTCTATCTGGTTTTAGTTAGTAGTATATAGAGTTTTCTATCTTAGTAAAGTATATATAAATAGGAGCTTATAGTAGCCTTCTAGTAGCATTCTTTAAGGGGTAGTATCTAAGAGTTAGTGGTAGGGAGATATGTGGTATTTATTGTATATCTCCCTGTAGCTAGTTAGTGGTTATGCTGGGTATTTCCCAAAGGGGAAGCTACCTATGTGTGTTGCTGGTATCTGCCAAGACTTCCTTAGGGCGTAGCCCTTGACAAGAGTCTCCCTTATCTTAAGTAATACTACTAGGTTTACTAAGATATCTTAATCTATTATTCTTTACACTGTTTAAAAATTATGCTAAGTATAGTCTATATAATTAGCTACTTAAGAATAAGATAAGTATAAATTACCTTAAGAAGTTTTTTAATTCTAATATAGGTATACTATACTTAGATATCTTTAATATTAACTTAGTTAAAAGATAGAAAGAGGCTTTATATAGAATTCTATATAGAATTCTAGATAATAATATATAGACTTATAAGATCTAGTATAACTACTCTGATAGCAGTAGATATCTGAAGTACTAACTTCTCTACTAGCCTATTATATCCATTATCTAATTCTTAATTAGATATAAGCTATTTAGGCCTAACCTTATATATATATTAGTATAATTATTTAGGAATAAAGATAAAACTATACCTATATAGAATAAGATATATACTAGATCTTAGTAGTAGGAAGCATAAAAAAACCTACCTACTAGATTAACTATAATTCTAGTGATTTTAGTATTAGATAAGATATAACTAATATAGTATTATGGTAATAAATCCTCTTATTCTATATATATTACTATTAGTAATCTAGATAAGGTAACTTAATATATTACTAGCTAGCCTTTAAAAATCCTTCTTAGCTTTATTTCTATTTTATAGAAGATAGATTATTAATAGATTAATATTAAGCCTCTAACTCTGAAATAATTAATATATAATAATATTATATTAATTATAATTAAATATAAGTATTAACTTTTAACTATACTTCTTCCTAAGTCTCTATTATTATAGCTAATATACTTTAGTATTTCTCTACTATAAAGTTAAAGATATCTAATTAAGATATACTAATAGTTATATAAGGAAGTACTACTCTATAATAGTAGGCTTTATTATAGATTATAAGGAGTAGGTACTAATTATAGGTATTAAAAATAATTAGTATTATACTCTATATTAAATCTCTTTTAATAAGTAAGAGTATTTATTTCTATTTAAGTGATATCCTTTGTATTTATATAAATATACTTAATATTATATCTAAAGTTTATAGAGATATAAATAGAGAAGATATATATCTTAAATTAGTAGCCTTTATAATAGTAATAATATATAAGTTAATAATATTATAAGCTTTATATAGAACTTTTAGTATTTAAATATATATAAGGTTATATATATTAATATTCTTTATTAGCTTTTAAAAGATATTATATACTATACTTTATTTAAATAGGTATATTCTGCCCTTATAGTAAAAGAGGATAATACTTAAGTAGATACTCTTTTTAACTACTACTTTACTAGGATCTTATTATTCTCTTTCTTAAAGACTTTTATTATTTTTACTACTACTATATAATAGATAGATATAGAGTAGAAATCCTTAGTTAGATAATTTATATCTATACTAGTACTAATCTTACTATAAGAGATAATTTAATTTACTTAGATACTTATTAACTTTACTCTCTATACTTAATACTATATTTATAATAAAGAGATACTATAGTCTATAGAGGCTATACTTTATTATATAGATCTACTTAAGGAATACTTCTGATATATTACTGCTCTAGATAATAGCTTTAATATTCCTAAGTTTTATACTATTATCTATACTCTAATAATAATTTAAAAGTTTAGTAGTACTAATAGATATAATACTTCTATATTTAAGTTAATATACTATCTTATAGTAAAGGACTAGTATAAGTTAACTAATAAAGATAAGACTTATAAATATTAGATTCTTAAGTATAATTAGTAAGCTATTAATATAGTTACTATAATAGAACTACTTAATCTTAGAATAAGGGAATTATTAGTTCCTACTATAAAGGAAGTTAAGATATAAGCTATCTCTACTACTATAGCTATAAGTCTTAAATCTCTAGAATAGATACTAAATAGAGACTAAGAGATTATAATAATTAAATTCTACTAATAATAACTACCTCTATAGATAATATATCTATATCTTAAGTAAATAGCTAACTACTAGTAGTATATATCTACTATTATAAGTTATATAGAGATTCCTAGTCTCCTAAAGATACTAGTAGTCTTTATTTAGAAGGAGTAATATTAGTATAAAGGTATATACTCTAGTAACTAAGTCTTAAATTAAAGGGAGAGTAATAGTATATAGGTAAATAATCTTCTGATTTACCTCTATTCTTTCTTAGTATATTAGAAAGCTAGTTATAATAAGGGATTAAATCCTGATATATAGATAAGTAAGTTTATATAATATATACTAAGGTAGTAGGGAAGATAGTAGAGATAAAACTATATCTAGATATAAGAATATCCTAGAAGTAGTAAGAATTATTATCCTCTTAAGGGCTAACTACCTAGCTAATTATAGCTTATTTTAAATATACTTAATCTTATAGAAGTAGAAGACTAAAGAATCTATTCTATCTATATAGGTACTTTTATAGATATATATACTCTTAAAAATAGTAGTTAATAAGGTTTATTATATAGTATAATAGAAGTATAATACTATTCCTTAGATACTAATCTAGCTTAGTATAGTCTTAGTTATTAGTACTTTTATTATTTAGATCTAGTTCTCTAAAGTACCTACTTAGTCTCTACTAGAGACTTAGATAGTAATAATAACTTCTATATTAATATCTATATAGACTTTGATTAATATATAAGTATATATAATCTAAAGTTTCTATAAAAGGATATAGTAGTTACCTAGGTAATTAAGAGAAGTTTTAATAGATAGAAATAATTTAATTTGCTTTAAATATATTTAAGTTAAATCTTATCTTAGTAATATACTAATTCTACTAACTATTTTACTATCTATCTTACTTAAACTAGTAGTAGATATAGACTTAGAGGATATAGAGAAGATAGCTAGAAAGTAGAGATATTTATAATTAGGATTACTAATTTTAATTCTATAATTATAATCTTAGATTCCTCTACTTATATACTAGGTATTTTTATATATTCTATTTAGTCTAGTTTATATTATATATTTATTAATCTATAACTAAGTAGCTATAGAAGAGATAAAATAGATAGCTTTCCTAGTTCTCTTTCTAAGTATATTCTCTACTTTACCTATATAATAGTATTACTAAATAGATAGATTATTAAATACCTTTTCTATTTAATAGCTATAAGGAGTCTAGATTATATTATAACTATTAAGTTTTAATAGAATATTATACTAATTAAGTATAACTATATCTATATAGTCTTTCAAAATATACTTAAGGATATTAATATATAGAGATAATATATATAGAGAATAATAATATAATAATTATTAAGTAGTATAATTAATACTACCCTATAAGAATAGCTAATTTAATATTTACTACCTAAAATTAACTAGTATACTCTATAGAATAATTTCTAATAATTAGTATAAGTACTAGGCTATTATAAATAATAATAGAAAAAGTGATTATATTTAGAGTATAACCAAAAATATTCTAGAGTATATAGTATAATATAACTAGTAGTCTCCTTATATAGTAGTATAGCTAGTAGTCCTTATACTAAATCTCTAATAGAGAGTAAAGTATCTAGTTTATTTAATATATAGTTATACTTAGATAGTCTAGGCCTAATTCCTATAATACTAATCTCTTCTCTCTCTCTATCTAATTTTAAAGCTAGTATAATTATAATATATTACTATTAAGGGAAGGTAGAGATATATTAGCTAAATAACTTCTATAATATAGATAGTATTTCTAGGAGAATTAAAGTTAATAATTTACTATTTAAGAAGTTTATAGATACTCTATTAGTAGATTTAAAGTATATTAAGAGTAGAGAGATTATTAGCTATTATAGTAGAGAAGAGGGAAGAATCTAAGTACTTAATAAATATCAGTAGAAAGTAGCTCTCTAGGATATATATAGTTAAGATAAACACTATCTTTAGTTTATAGTATAACCTCCTAAATAATATATTTAGATTTTAGAGATTAATTAGCCCTTATTCTAGACAAGGTTACTTTTAGTATATTTTAGTAAGATTATAGTATATTTTAGTAAAATAAGCTTTACTAATAAGAGCTAGTAGTAATAAGGAGTATATTAAAATCATAATAAGTATATCTTCTTTCTATTCTATATATCTTTATTATCTTTTTCTTTACTAGATCTATAAATCTAATAATAAATACTAGGAGAAGTTAAGAAGATAATAACCTAGTATATTAAGGCTTACTTCTTATATTTATATATAAACTAATATAGATTAAATAGTAAGTAATATAAGAAATATAGAGGCCCTTAAAAGTAAGTACTATTACTACCTATCTTTGTCTATAAGGGAATCTATTAATATCTTAACTAGTACTATTATTTAACTACTAAGGTTAGTTAATCCTTTATAGTAGTAATAGCTAGAGAAAGATAATACCTCTAAGAATACTATTCTATTATCTAGATATACTAAATAGTTATAATAATATCTGTTTTCTACTAGTATAGCTAGCTAAGACTAGACTAGTAATAATAATAATAATAATAATAATATAGAATTAAATACTAAAGAGATAAAGTAACTGGTTCTCTCCTCTTCTAAAAGAATACTAGTAGCTTAGATTATAAGTATATTATCCTAGTAATAAGTTTATAGTTAGTATAACTAATCCTATTCTAGTTAGCTATATATATCAATAAAGATAAATAAGTACTGTTATCTAACATGTTATAGTTAAGTAGTAATAATTAGAGCTTAAATATCTATACTTCCTTCTATATCTCTATCTATTAAAACTTGTCTTCCTCTTTCTCTTCTATTAATTAAACTAAGTATAGTAATATATAATAGTTATATAGCTCTCTCTAAGTATATCCTACTCTCTATTAAGCTACTTAGCTATAATCTTTAAACTACTATAGAAGAGGGTATAGCCTTACTGATTAGACTAATAGTTTAAAGTAATCTATTTTTAATAGAATAAGATATTAATAATAGCTAGAATTAACTAAGGCTTACCTAGAGATAGTGAAAGCTTATAAAGATTTAATAGTAGTAAAGATTATATCTAGTAATAGAATAATATATTTACCTAATAAATAATAATTAGATCCTTAGTATTATAGAAATAATAAGTATATAGTAATACTTATCCTTAAGATCTAGAAGTATATATATACTAATAGAGAGCTTTTCTAGGTATCTATAAACCTAATAATTAAGCCTAAATTATAATATTAAGAGATATAAGTAATATATATTCTAATCTAATCCTATTAGTATATAAAGTATAGAAGACTAATACTAGTTATACTACTAATAGATATAAAACTATATTAGTAACTACTAGTTAAAGATTATATAATAAGATTAGGAAGTAATTATATAGTAGTACTTTCTTTCTAAGGATATTACTAAAACTATAGATAAAGTCTATAAGCTCCTAGAAGATAATTAATTTATATATAGGTCTAGAACTATAGAGAATACTAAAATAAAGTATATCTAAATCTCTCTTTAAACTTCTAAGTCTTTAATTTAAAATAGCTTAATATTAGAGATAAGTAGATATCCTAATCTATTATTATATTATTATATAAAGTATTCTAGTTAAAGACTAAATCTAGTATTACTTAGTTCTCTATATTTACCTATTTCTTTAATCCTCTTTATAATAAGATAATTTACTATATTATTATAGTTCTTTACTAGTATATAAAGGAGTATAAGTTAAATAAGAAAGAGATTTACTACTATAATTTTAGTAAAGGTATTAAAGGTAATTATTCTATAATTATTATCTTTTATTTAATACTTATAGATTAATTATTAATTAGGGATCTATAAATACTATTATAAGCTATAGTTATAATAAAGTTACTAGAAGTAAACTTTGATCTATATAATCCTAATAAACTAAGTCCTCTTATATATTAAATAACTTTATAGAGATAAGAAAGAAGAAAAGGTAAAAGAGGATCTATTTAAAGATAATATTAGTATACTTAAAGTATATAGTTTATATATACTATCTATTATAGGAAGTATACTTAGTTAGAAGTAGAATAATAAGGATAATTATTAGTAAAATAATTATAAAGGAGATAGCTATAAGGAAGATAATTACAGGGAGAATAATTATAAAGAGAATAGTTATAAGGAGGATAATAAAGAGGAAACTAACTTAAATAAGGAAGTATAAGGAAGATAATAGTGAATATTCTGGCTTTGAATAAAGTTTCTCTATATCTACTGATATATAAGGTTATTAAACTTATATAGGATTATAGAGATCTTATAGTTATAGATAAATTATAAGAAGTAAGAGAACTATATATATCTATAGTAAGTTAATATTAGCTATAAGTCTATAGTAAATTAAGGTTTACTGTATAAGCCTATAGTAAATTAAGGTTTACTGGATAAGCCCATAGTAAATTAAGGTTTACTGTATGAGCCTATAGTAAGTTAGACTTACTGTGGTAGCATAGGATATTAATGTTTTGCTGTTTACCCTTTTTAGCTATCAGCAGCCCTGGGAGCCTAGGGCCAGACCAAAAAAAATCATGATGTCTATAGCTCCCTAACTAGCTACTTTCCTAAATAGGTAATTTTAAAAATAGAGTTTTAAGCTAAAAATAGTATATATAAGGTCTTAATAACTAATATATAAGCTAGGATAGGGCTAGTTAAAGCTAAAGATATAATTAAGTATTAAAGGAATTCTATTTTTAGATCTAGATACTATAGGAGCCCACAGTAGGTTAGACTTGCTGTGGCAGCACAGGATATTAATGTTTTGCTGTTTGCCCTTTTTAGCTACCAGCAGCCCTGGGAGCCCAGGGCCAGACCAAAAAAAATCAGGAAGTTCCTATATTGTGAGGGCTTGTGATAGGATTGATACACTACCAACAGGGGCGCTATGTATAAGGAGGTTTTTCTTGAGGAGGGACTTCTTGAGGGAGCAAGTAGCCTCCTTAAGTACCTGTTTTCCCCCTATCCTTAGTCCTGTTGTAACCCCCTTTCCATCCAGTTCTATTCAGGCTGAAACCCTTAGTCTTACTTTTATCCAGTTCTAGACATATCTTGTTGTTTCTATCTGGTTCCAGTTAGTAGCATATAGAGTTTTCTATCTTAATAGAGTATATATAAATAGGGACTTATAGTAGCCTTCTAGTAGCATTTTTTAAGGGGTAGTATCTAAGAGTTAGTAGTAGGGAGATATACAGTATTTATTATATATCTCCCTATAGCTAGTTAGTGGTTATGCTAGGTATTTCCTAAAGGGGAAGCTACCTATGTATATTACTAGTGTCTACTAAGACTTCCTTAAGGCATAGCCCTTAATATTACCTCCCTTCCCTTTTTCTTTAGGAAGGTATCTAGGGCCTCTGTTTTCTTAATATTCTCTACTGGTTACCAATCTAGTTCTATATATCTAGTCTATTTTACTAGGTATTCTAGCCTCTTAGGGCCTCCTCTGCCTTTTCCTCTAACAGTATACTTACCTAGGATTTCCTTCACTAAGTATTCCTCTTTATCCTCTACTAAGATAGATTCTGGCTATAAGTTATCTATCTTCTAGCTTAGGAATAGATCAGATAAGACTAGTCTTAACAGATTAATATTAAAGATATTATATATTTTCCTAGGTATATCTAGCTAGTAGCTATAGGGCCCCACAATCTGTATCACTATATATTTTACTGCTCTTAAGTCTAGTTTTTTACTTAGTTAAGTTATCTTGATATTCTATAGGTCTAACTATACCTTATCTCCTACTCAGTACACTAATAAGAGGTTCCTATATTAATTTACTTAATTCTCTTATTCCTATTATGCTACTACTATTACAGTCTATACTTACTAGGTTACTTCTTACAGCTTCACCATAATTATCTTACCTCTTTTTACTAGAGATTATAGCTTACTATCTACCTCCTTTCTATTATCTTCTCCTATATTATTAAAGAGTTAGAATAGTTCTAGGTAGTATCTATATACTAGAAAGAATAAGGATACTTCTATACTAGCTAAGTCCCTTCTATTAAGTACTAACTAGACTATAGATAATATATCTACCTAGTTATCTTACTTAAAGTTTACTTACTAGCATAGTAATACTTTAACTTCTATGTTCACCCTCTCTATTTACCTATCTATCTCTAGATAGTATACTATTAATAGTTATTACTTAATACTAAGTAGCTAATATATCCTATACTATAGGCTATTTACAAATTAGGATCCTCTGTCTAACATGATAGCTATTAATAGCCCATGGAACCAATAAACTACTTAAATAAATAGCTTTATAACATAATCTATATCTAGTAACTTATATAGCTTAAAGATAACTCCCTTTTCTAGTTAGTTAGTAATAACTAAGATATTCTTATAGCCCTAGCTCTTTAGGAGTAGTCTAATAAAGTCTATTATAACCTCTCTTTACTACTATAAAGAGACTAGGAGGGGCTATAGTAGGCCCTATTTTCAGTCATACTAAACCTTTATATATCTATAGATATTATAGTTCCTTATAAATCATTAGATATTTACTTCTATTCTAGGCTAGAAGAATTATCTCCTTATAATTACTATTATCTTATTCTTATTAGGGTACTCTATAAGTACTAAATTATAAGTCTCCTATATTAGTGCTATCCTTAGGGGTTTATGGTTTAAAACCTATCTCCTTTCTTAAAAACATAGTAAGCTATCTAGTACTATCTTATAATTAGTAACTAAGGCCTTTACCTGTTCCTATAAGGTATCTAGGAAGACTTACCTCTATTCTTATACTATAGATACTAGGGCCTTAAAATCTAGGTCTATCTGCTTACCTTCTTACTATAGGTATTATAAGGTATCTTCTATTATTAGAGGGGTCTAGTCTATCCTCTACTCTACTTTAGGGGTTTAATCCCTAATATATATTATGGATTAGGCCCCCTCTACTTATCTCACTATCCAGCCAGTTACAGAGGTATCTATAATACTTATTACTGATCTCCCTACCTATAGCCTCTACTCTACTATAGCAGAGATATTTACAATCAGGATCATAAGCCCTTCTATGATCTTAATTATAGATATCCCTCCTATAAGCCTTAACCTTATGGTATTAGCTTAGATCATCCCTTCTGATATTAGTCTCACTATCTATAATTAAAGCTACTTATTATTAATAGATACTAGTAGGTCCTGCTTCCTTCAGGATAGTATATCTAGCTTTTACTCTTCCTTACCTAATCTATACTTAATCACCAGGTAAAACTTACTTAGTACTAGCTACTACCTTATCTATCATTCTATTAGCCTCTAGATCTTATTAAAGTACTTAAGGTTCTTATAGTCAGTAAGGATCATAAATTTTCCTATACTCTTAAGTTCTGCCTCCTATTTCTACAGATACTTAATAATTACTAGTATTTCCTTATTATAGATCTTATAGTTATATTTAGCTAGATTATTCTTCTTAGAGAAGAAGGCTACTAGCTATAGTATACCTTTATTATTATATTAGGATATTATTCCTTCTATATAGTATCTAGATAAATCTATCTTTACTATTATCTCCCTTTCTAGATCAAACTATACTAGTACTAATACTATCATAAATATTCTCTTTAGTTTCTTAAATACTTATTCTACCTCTAGGTTCTAGATAAATAGTATCTCTCTCTTTATTAAGCTATATAGTAGTATTATTAACTATAAGTAGTCCTTAATAAACTATCAGTAGAAGTTAGTGAAGCCTAGGAAGCTTTATACCCCTCTTATATTCTTAGATACTTTCTATTCCTTAATTACCTTTATCTTCTCTAGGTCTATTCTTAGTCTATTTTCTATATTAATAATAAAGCTAAGGTATTTAGTTAACTTTATTTTGAATTTATACTTATTAATATCTAGCTAGAGGCCTATAGTATCCAGCTTCTCCAGGACCTTTAGGATATGTTTCTAGTACTGCTCCCTTATCCTCTTAGTAAAGACTAATATATTATTAATATATATTAAGACAAAATTATCTAAGAAGTCCCTTAGTATATAGTTAATATACCTCTAGAAGATACTTAATATATTAGTAAGTCCAAAGGGAGTAACTAGCTATTCAAAGAGACTAAACTATATATAAAATATAGTTAGCTATTTATCTTCTTCTATAATCTATATCTTATAGAACACTACTAAGATATTAAGCTTAGTAAACTATTTTGCCTTACTAATATAGCTTAATATCTCCTAAATTTAGAGAAGAGGATATTAGTCCTTATAAGTAACTATATTTAGAGCATAGTAGTCTATATAGAACCTAAGCCCTCCTCTTAGCTTCCTTATAAACAATATAGATACTACTACTAGTAAGTTACTTACCTAGATAAAGTTCTTATCTAATAGTTCCAGTAGTATCTTATATAGTACTAGTAGTTCCTCCCTTAATATATTATATAGAGAACCCTAAGAGACCTCTAATATCTTTCTATCCTTACCCTTTACTAGTTTAATCTAGTAGTTAATCCCCTTATAATAGGATAGTAATTTCTCTACTTCCTTCTGCTTAAATAGCTTTAGGTACTATTCATATATCTATAGAGGTAACTTTTCCTCTAAGAAAGGCTAGATTTTAGTCCTTAGTACTTTGTTTATATCTTCTAGGCTAGCTATGAAGACCCTTATTATTCTTCCTTTATTCCTCTTATAGACTAGTAGCTTAAAAGTTACTATACCTACCTATTAATAACTATACTTAGGTATAGCCCCCTCTTTATATAGTATTATACTAGTATCTTTAAAGATTAAGGCACTAGCTTCTATATCCTTAATTATATAGTTAAGCCTTAACTATAGATATCTAAGGATAATAGGATATTCCTCTATCCTTAGTACTATATAGAGGTAGGCCTTCTTAGTAACTCTATCTCCTATATCTAGTTTTAGGGCCATAGCCTCTATAATAGTATCCCCTGAAACATAGTCTACTAACTATAGGGCTATTAGCTTACAGGGTATTTATATTAGCTTTAGATAAGAGGCTACTTAGGAGTTAATTAATCTATAGGAGAGATAACTACTATTAATAAGGATAGATAGAGGTTTAATATTATTTATAATAGTAGATATCCTAAATAGCCTATCTTCTATATATCTCTCCTTAAATTCCTTAAATTCTCTTTACTCTCTCTCCCTTTGCTCCTCTAGCTCCTATATCTATCTTTATACAGAAGCTACTTATTTTCTAAGTCACTAGTTTCCTCTATCTCTTCTACTAAAGGAGAGCTAGGGATTACTACTTAGGCTATATTAACCTATTAAGGGTGCCTAGTAGGCCTCTACTTACAGTTTCTAACAAAGTAGCTAGGTTCTCCATAATAGAGATAATACCCCTTTTCCCTTTATTAAGTAAGTTCTATCTTACTTACTTACTTAGCTCTCTTTACTACTATATTAACTAAAGTAGTTAGTTACTAATCTATAGTGTCCCCTAGGGGTAAGTCTATACTAGTTATAGTTTATCTATTTCTTAGCCCCTAGGTAGTTACTACCTATTATTCTCTATTCTTCTACTTCTAGACTACCTCTAGGTTAGTACTTACTGATTAAAGTTATTTATAGTATCTTTTATAGGTACTTAGGACTATAAGGGCTATAGTTATCTCTAGGATATTAGTTAAGAGGTAGTTATATAAGAATATTTTTTTTACTATATTATCCTAGGTAATCCCTTTAGCATTAAGGAGGGTTCTATTGAATTCTGTAAGAAAGGTATAGAATACCTTAGCTCCTTACTTTATCTAGCCTAACTTATATAAGGCTTATTCTGCTAATTCCTTATTATTATAGGCTACCCTAAGTTACTATAGTAGGCAGTTAACTATTATTTTATAGGTCCTACTTACACTATTAACCTAAGAGCTAACTTATTTAAGGGCTCCTTCCTAGAGTCTACTATAGATATACTAGAATTAAGTAGCCTTAGTCTTAGTTAACTTATTAATCTATAGCTTTATATAGGCTTAGGTTATCTAGGGTTTAAATTTACTCTGTTTTCCTTTGAATTTTATAAGTTCTAGTAGTTTTATCTTTAGGGTTTTTATGATTATAGTCTACTAGGTTATCTCTAATAAGGTATCTTTCCTACTATTTCCTTATCCTTATATTTAATATTCTAGTTAGCTTATATAGTTATATTGTTCTGATAGCATCTAGAATAGTATTATAGCCTAGGCTAGGGGGGTTCCTTTATTATGTTCTATAGGGCTTACTATTATCCTAGGGTTATTCAATAACTAATAAAGTAGAAAGAAAAACCTAATATAAGGACTTATAATAGGATTAATATACTACTAATAGGGGCACTATATATAAGGAGGTTTTTCTTAAGGAGAGACTTCTTAAGGGAGTAAGTAGCCTCCTTAAGTACCTGTTTTCCCCCTATCCTTAGTCCTGTTATAATCTCCTTTCTATCTAGTTCTATTTAGGCTAAAACCCTTAGTCTTACCTTTATCTAGTTCTAGATATATCTTATTACTTCTATCTAGTTCTGGTTAGTAGTATATAGAGTTTTCTATCTTGGTAGAGTATATATAAATAGGGGCTTATAGTAGCCTTCTAGTAGTGTTCTTTAAGGGGTAGTGTCTAAGAGTCAGTGGTAGGGAGATATATAGTATTTATTATATATCTCCCTATAGCTAGTTAGTGGTTGTGCTGGGTGTTTCCCAAAGGGGAAGCTACCTATGTGTGTCACTGGTATCTGCTAAGACTTCCTTAGGGCGTAGCCCTTGACATATATATCTTTTATAATACTATACTATATAAATTGTCTATAGATTAAATCTAGGGTTTTATCTTAGCTCCAGTGATCTCTAGAAGGATAGTTATAATACCTTTTTAATAGCTTAGCCGCTTAAAGGCTTTCTTACTATAGTATATATATATAATTATTACTAACTAGTAGGATATCCTTCCTAGTAGGGTAGGGCTATAGTAAGAATGATTTTAAGATACTATACTTTTATATATAAGTCTCTTCTTTCATCATGATTTTTTTTGGTCTGGCCCTGGGCTCCCAGGGCTGCTGATAGCTAAAAAGGGTAAACAGTAAAACATTAACATCCTGTACTGCCACAGTAAGTCTAACCTACTGTGGACTCCTATAGTATCTAGATCTAAAAATAGAATTCCTTTAATACTTAATTATATCTTTAGCTTTAACTAGCCCTATCCTAGCTTATATATTAGTTATTAAGACCTTATATATACTATTTTTAGCTTAAAACTCTATTTTTAAAATTACCTATTTAGGAAAGTAGCTAGTTAGGGAGCTATAGAGATCCTGAGTTTAGTGGTTTTAGTACTAACCTTAAAAACCTTAATTCCATTTTTAGTACTAACTATAATAGGTAATTTTATTACTAAATAGAGATATTTCTAAAAATAGAGTTACTATAAGCTTCCTAGGCTCCCTAGGCTCTTGTAGTATCTCTAAGATCCTGTAGGCCTACAAAAAAAATCATGATGAGAATTAAGTAGTTTTAGTCTTAATTAACTTATTAATCTATAGTTTTATATAGACTTAGATTATTTAGGATTTAAATTTACTTTGTTTTTCTTTAAATTCTATAAGTTTTAGTAGTTTTATCTTTAGGATTTTTATAGTTATAGTCTACTAGATTATCTCTAATAGGATATCTTTCCTATTATTTCCTTATCCTTATATTTAATATTTTAATTAACTTATATAGTTATATTATTTTAATAGTATCTAGAATAGTATTATAGCCTAGGCTAAGGAGACTTCTTTATTATATTCTATAGGACTTACTATTATCCTAGCATTATTTAATAACTAATAAAGTAGAAAGAAAAACCTAATATTAGGATTTATAATAGGATTAATATACTATTAATAGAGATACTATATATAAGGAGGTTTTTCTTAAGAAGAGACTTTTTAAGAGAGTAAGTAGTCTCCTTAAGTATCTATTTTCCTCTTATCTTTAGTTTTACTATAATCCTCTTTCTATCTAGTTCTATTTAGACTAAAATCCTTAGTTTTATCTTTATCTAGTTCTAGATATATCTTATTATTTCTATTTAGTTCTAGTTATTAGTATATAGAGTTTTCTATCTTAATAGAGTATATATAAATAGAAGCTTATAGTAGCCTTCTAGTAGTATTCTTTAAGAGGTAGTATCTAAGAGTTAGTAATAGGGAGATATATAATATTTATTATATACCTCTCTGTAGCTAGTTAGTGGTTATGCTGGGTGTTTCCTAAAGGGGAAGCTATCTGTGTGTGTTGCTGGTGTCTACCAAGACTTCCTTAGGGTGTAGCCCTTGACAGTTCTATAGTTATTTAATCTACCTAGTTTACTACCATTAAAGCTCTATCTTAAGATAGAGGCCTCTATAATCCTCTTATATAATCTAAATCTAAAGGAGGGTCTCTATAATAGTACTTAGATAGTAATTACTTATCTAGAATATCACTATATAGAGGGCTGTATCCTAGGTAGCTCTTTTGATAGTAAGATTAAGCTTATTCCCTAGATTAAGCTATTCTCTATAGAAGGTAAACTACCCTATATAATATGACAGAGATAGTTCTCTATATACCTCTACTTTACTATAATAATCAATAAATTATAAGGCTAGTTACTTAACTATCTAGGAGTTAATCTATAAATACTAGTATTTACCTATAGCTAACTATATATTATACTATCCAGGGTAATAGATAGAGTAAATCTATCACTACTACTACCTCTAAATAAAGACAGTATAACAGAGAATATTCTCTATCTAGAGGTATTACTATATATAGAGAATATCTCCTATAAATAATAATAATAATACCCCTTATAAATAATAATAATAATACCTCTTATGAATAATAATAATGATATCCCTATAGATAATAATAATGATACCCCTTATAAATAATGATAAGGATATCCCTCCTTAATCTATGTTTCTGGCTTAGATATCATACAAAACTAACAATTTAGATTAACTATATATAGCCTAGCAGGGCCACTTTTCTCAGCACAATTCTCACCAAAGCTGAGGGAGACCTCGCCTTGGCGAGGTCCCTGACCGCTTGTTAGAGGTATCAATAGTAAAGACATCCAGTTCCTGTAAGGCGGACTGTTGCTGATAAGACTCAGCCTGTTTTAGCGCCTGCTAGGGGCTATTGAATACCGAAACAAAAGGCGTAGGAACACGCTCCCAGCGTAAATGGCGGCGCGCCATATCTTCCGTTGCCGGTAAGGTAGACTGCTCTGGGGTGATTTCGCCCGCCTGATTTAGGCCGAATGGTCGTCGGTATTGAGCCTGCGGGCCGCGAGAAACCACGCGAAAGCAATATCGCGTGGGGTGGCGTGCCCCAAAACCTCACTAAAAAGACAGGGAATCTTGCCAATAAGGCCAAGATTTCAGGTATTCCAATATATATGTTTACTGTCATCATGACACATAACATCTGATTGTTACAATTCAGACCTGTGGCCCAGTTATAACCTAATCTGAGAGGTGGTTAGTACTAGCCTCACTCTTGACCACTACAACAGTATCGCTTGACATCCCAAAAGGGGCAAACACGACATGGTGAAAAGATCCCTTTAGCAGCCATCTGAGGGTCAGCACAGCCTCGTAGTGGCCTGGCTCATGACATTGCATTCCCAATCTACATAGCTTTGGGGTAATCAATAAGGATTGTACATGGCATAGAAAGGTATAGCAGAGCCTCGGCTTGAGCTCTAAGCTTGTGGTAATTTAGGTCTGTCTCACTCTAGCCAATGAATTCCAGATCATCCATTCGCTAGAGCGTGAATGATCTTGTAGACACAAAGTACTCCATTAAGGTTATCTTTGCGATCGTCCTCTTTGTCGACCTAATCGGAGGTAGCTCCAGCTGTAGTCACAAGTCCTCCACTTACGAGTGTTGAATGGGTTCTCGTCACAGCGCTCAGCTCAGTGTCAACATGTGTTGTTGTATAGTACGAGAACGCCTCACGACTTGTGGGCTACTGTTGTACACACGCCAGTCGAGAGGCAGTACTGCCATGGACTGCAGCAAATGTTGCCGCAAGGGATCTCACCAAGCGCGTAGTTGCATGGTGGAGGCTGCTCAATAGGAGGTGCACAACAGTCAGACCACAAGGGGGAAACTTGCCAGGACACTGTGCCGATAACAACTTGAACATTTCTCTCTGTCCGAGTGTAGGTAACAACATAGGTTGAAATGGTACTGAAGAATGTTGTTGTTGTGTAGGTAGATGTGGACCAGAGCGAGCAGCTAGCTGGGAGACTTGCTGGGGGAGTAGGATTACCACACTGAGCTTGATTGTTGGCATCCGTGTAGCAGATTTGGTCAACAGAGCAACATAGTTGGCCAGCGAAGCCACACGGATTGCCGCAAGAGTTGGTGGGCACTGTAGTCATGAAGGGTTGCGTGGAGGTTGGGACCTGGCTTGTTCTGACAGCTTCTTTCAAGGCGTCCCGTTGTTGGGGGCTAATTGCTGACAGCGGCCTGTGGTCTGTAGCAATTGGGAGCGAGAAGGTTAGGAAGATCAGAATAACTTTCAGTTGGAAGCTGAAGAATGCCATTCTTTGGTTTGTGAATCATACAGTACTCCTCGGACAGTAGGCTAAGTGTAGATTGTATCCAGACTAGACCAGGCTTTCGCTCACATGCTCACCCCACACTCAGCCAAAATCCTTAACTAAAAGTGCAACACACACTTCGACCCCGCCAAGGCAGTGGCAGTCGTCCAATTGGTGACATGTTCTCGTTCGTCTTGTCTCGTATACGAGATTTCGTAATTTTCCTGCACGTGTCGGTCTAGAACTGCCCAAGAGTCGTAGTCAAAGAGGATCTAGTTGACCGTTTTGCTTGGCAAGCAGCCTCAATATCAGCATTGCGGTGCACATTGTATCACACCAGTAATAGATCATATGTATGTAGAAAGAAAAGGGGGTTTAAATCCTTCGCCCGAGAGTCAAAATTTACCCTCTTAATTTCTTGGCGGGAGCAAGTCGCGGAGTGCCAAGGCTTAGAGCTAGCTATGCTTTGCCATCGCGGCCAATCTGACAGTCAGTTCACAGCTTCCTAGCTTCACTCTGGATCCTGTCAATGAAGTCCTTGATGGCTAGATCTGAGAATTATGGTAGTTCGTACGGCTACCCGAGCTGCCCAGGACAGCATTTGCGTCAAATGTCTTTTCCGAGCCACAAGTAACTCCCAGCACCCGGTAGTCCGCCAGTCCTCCATCTACACGTGCCGGAAGATCCAATCAAGCGCGCCGGTGGACCGAAATATTCATCGCAGTATGCTGGTAGCGAAACAGTCGTTTATCGATGGGTATTTCTCTGCCAACACCTCGATCGAACAAAGATGGCTTCGCAACAGGGCTCTAGCCATTTGGAGGACTGCCACCGAAGCGCAGCAACAATCGAAACCGGGGCTGTCTACCGTATGCCATAAATCTACCATGGCCTCTGGGCCGCCGGCTGTTCTGGCCGATGGCGTTGACACGGGCATTACATCCGACAGAGAAGGCCAGGAAGAACACCGGGTCAGCAGTGAGCTGAACGCCCCTGTGGCCAAAGAGAATATGCTACCACACAGACGAAGGAAACGACGAAAAGAAGCTGCGTCAAACATCCAAGTTCTAGCTTCCGAGCAACAACTCCCGTTAGATGCATCTAACCAACTCACGACTGCTGCAGCGTCTCTTCCCTCCTCCGCCCATTTCCGTCGCCGCCTAACTACGTACCTCTCTCTTTCGAAGCCGCGCCTCTCCTTCCTAATTCTTCTAACCACCACCTCTGCATATTCCCTCTACCCGATCCCGGAGATTCTCTCGTCCAGTGCTGCTGCAGATCTGCCGACTACCTTCTCCACTTCTACATTGACCTTTCTTTTCCTCACCTCTGGAACATTCCTGTCCTGCGCATGTGCCAATACTCTTAATATGCTGTTCGAATCTAAATACGACGCTCTCATGACCCGCACTCGCAACCGGCCACTGGTTCGCAATCTCATTTCCAGACCTGCCGCTGCTGCCTTCGCATTAGCCTCCGGCATAACTGGACTCACACTATTATACTTTGGCACAAATCCGACAGTTGCAGTCCTCTCAGCCTTGAACATCTTTCTTTACTCTGGCGTCTACACTCCAATGAAGCGCATCTCAGCTGCGAATACGTGGGTGGGTGCGATCGTGGGTGGAATTCCACCTCTAATGGGCTGGTGCGCTGCAGCCGGCCAAGCTGCAACATCTGAGAACCACTCATGGCAGGATCTTCTTTTCTCTAACCAGAGCGTTGGTGGCTGGTTTCTTGCGGCTCTGCTCTTCGCTTGGCAATTCCCCCACTTCATGTCCCTCTCACATTCTATCCGCGATGACTACCGAAACGCCGGTCACAAGATGCTCGCTTGGACCAACCCGGCTCGCAATGCCCGTGTGGCATTACGATATTCACTTGCCATGTTTCCCATCTGTGCAGGGTTGTACTGGGTGGGAATTGTCAATCAAGGATTTCTAGTCATCAGTACTGCCTGCAATCTCTGGATGACACGGGAAGCCGTCCGATTCTGGCAAAAACAAGGCGCTGGGGGAAGTGCCAAAGGCCTGTTTTGGGCGAGTGTCTGGCAACTACCCCTGGTGCTGGTTGGGGCGTTGGTATGTAAAAGCAGGATATGGGATGGGGTATTCGGCGAGAAAGAACAAAGCGAGATGCTATATGATGACCAAGAGGAAAACGTTTTGAATCAGAAGTTGGAGGCCCCTAAGGAGTTCAACAATATCAACCTGGGAATCGTCGATTTGAAACGCCCAGGCTGAGGATCACATGGAAAATGCTCAATATCCAGACAGCCTTCTCCCGATCTCTGTGGATGTTCCCACAGAGGTCAAAAAATAACCCTTCAAATCGGGATAGATGCTCCTTGTCGCGAGACCATGCGTGCATAAATCGCAACCGTCTCGAATACCACCTAGCCAATACAAGTCGTTCTCTAAATTGAACTCGCCGCCTTACGGCTACACTACAACAAATATCGTGCCGTGTAACTAACCCCCTTCTCCGAGAAAGCTGCAAGGGTCAGCACCGCAAATTGGAAAGAATATCATTGGTACTCGTGGGCCTCGGCCCCTTATCCCACCAATCTGCGTTCACCCTGTTCTAACCCCTTACCAGTTCCCTCTCTCCAGGCGCGGCAAAAGTGCGGGGGCCCAGTGTGTGGCCTTCGCAGTCAGAATCCGGGGTCCCGGGCTATTTGTACTTTGCCTCCTAGGAGCTACTGAAGAGTCGAAGCCATCTTTGTACTACGGATACTGGATGGCAATTTAAGCTGTCTTATTTTCTGGCATTTCACCGGCATCAATCATTGGAACATGACTCAGAAATTATTCCAGAGCACGAGCCGAAAGTTCACCCGCGATGAGGTTGCTAGGAACAATTCAGCAGACTCTTTGTGGTGCATCATTGACCACAAAGTATATGACCTTACAGACTTCCTTGACGCTCATCCAGGAGGAAACGTCGTGTTGCAGCAGGCAGCTGGCCAGGATGCCACCAGTGCCTTCTACAATCTCCATCGGCACGAAGTCCTCCAGAAGTATGAGAGCCTCTGCATTGGCACCGTTGAGGGCGAGCAGGCCGAGGTGATCGACCCCCATCCTGGAGACTTGAGCCGTGTTCCCTATGCCGAGCCTCTGTGGTTGACACCTATCTTCAAAAGTCCGTATTTCAACGAAAGTCATCGTGCCTTGCAAAAGGCTCTCCGGGAGTTTGTTGACAAGGACGTCTATCCAGAGGCACAAGAGAAGGAGCTAGATGGCACATATATTTCGCAAGACCTTGTTGACAAAATGGCTCAGAATAACCTCCTGGCCATGAGACTGGGCCCAGGCAAGCACTTGTATGGCAGACAACTACTCGGAGGCATCAAGGGTGAAGATTTCGACTACTTCCACGACATGCTAACCCTCCAAGAGCTTGCCCGAGCCAATGCTCGAGGCTTCCAGGATGGAAACATGGCTGGGATGATGATCAGCCTCACTGCAGTGCGACAGTGGGCGAATGATGTTGACTTGCGAGATAGAGTCACAGAGGAATGCTTAAGCGGCAAAAAGTTTATGTGTCTTGCCATTACGGAAGCCTTTGCCGGTTCTGATGTTGCTGGCCTTCGCACTACCGCCGAGAAGACTCCGGATGGAAAACACTATATTATCAACGGCACTAAGAAGTGGATTACCAACGGCATGTTCGCTGACTACTTCGTCACTGGTTGCAAGACTAAGAACGGGTTCTCTGTCATCTTGGTTCCTCGAGACGACAACGTCGAGACCAAGCGCATCAAAACGTCATACTCAACTGCAGCAGCAACGACCTTCGTTCAGTTTGACAATGTCAAGGTACCAGTCAACCACCTTTTGGGCAAAGAAGACAATGGATTTATTGTGATTATGTCCAATTTTAACCATGAGCGATGGTCGATGGTTGCTTTTGTCACCAGGTGGTGTAGAACTATCTGCGAAGAATGTCTCAAGTGGAGTCATCAGCGCATTGTCTTCGGAAAGCCCCTGGTCGCACAGCCCGTTATCCGACAGAAGCTGGCAAAGATGATTTCACTCACGGAAGCTTGCCAATCCTGGCTGGAGACGATCACATATCAGATGAACAACCTTGACTACGCGCAGCAATCAAAGCTGCTTGGTGGGCCAATTGGTCTCCTGAAGAGCTATGCAACCCGCTGTGCCCATGAAATCGCCGATGATGCTGTCAATATCTTTGGTGGTCGTGGTATCACTCAAACTGGAATGGGTCGAGTTGTTGAGCAATTTCATCGAACGTACAAGTTCGACGCAATTCTGGGAGGCACTGAAGAAATTCTGGCAGATCTTGGAGTTCGACAAGCAATGAAGGCCATGCCGAAGGCTATGCTGTAGTACACAAAGCACCGGCTGTCGACACCTTCGAATCTGTCGCATCTTTGCAGGTGTAGGTAGCTCTCATGAAGTATCCACCCTGTATTACCCGCAGATGCCGACAAACTGAGGCTGTTATGTTCCTAACGCCCGACTCTAGATACAGGGTTATATTTCATAGGAATATACATAGGAACAGTAATACCGCTACCTGTACGTTCAAACTCCTTCGATGCCTATCGCTTTCATTCCAGGCTTGTCAATCTCACGAGTGGTCCATTCGTGCAACCTGAGCCATGGTCCTGGTAGATGGACGGCTCCATGGATGTACAAGGAGAGTCTGACGCCCCTTTATACGCCCTTGCGACAAATAAAATCAAGCTCGGCATCTGTTATTTATTATGAGACACGCAGTGAGCGGCAGTACTGCGAAACATCCGGGCCCATTGCGCTGATTCATGTAGTCTCAAAGCTGGCTGGAAAGGACACCTGAAGATGTGATGAGTTGTTTAGAACACACAACATATGACGACATCAGTGTCATCGCGTATGGGTATGAGGATCAAGCATATTGACCGAACTTAGAAAACTGACCTGTAGAGAATGGTTGCTAGAAATCAAGCAATCTTGAGTGTAAACAATCTTGCCAAAGCTTTCGATCACTTGTTAATTCTCATCACCCTACTAACATCATCCGCCATGACCCTCGGTCGCTGCCTTCGGCTTTCAAACAGCCTCTCACCTAGCTTGGGTGCATCTTGTGCTCAAGCATACGCATCCCGTACCCTTCAGATTCGTACGCCCCGTTCGCGACTGTTGCAACCATCAAGGCGAATCTCGCGGCCCCTACGCATGACGTTTCACACTTCCTGTCAGCGCTCAGCACAGCCTCCAAGTGCTAACTCTTTGATGGAAAACCTTAATGATCTCTACGGAACGGCGAGAGATGAATTCGAGATCGCAATCGAAGAGACCGAGTCCAACACTGTCTACGCTGCCGACGACCGAGAGGCCGCCGTTGAAGCGTTTACTGCGCTGAAAGAAGCCTATGAGAAAGCTATCAGGGAATCAGATCCCGAGACAGGGGCAGAAGTGCAAAGCAGAGTTGGTCAGAGGATCAGGGAGCTAGAAGCCGCGATTGAGAACATGCACAAGATGGCAACAGAGGGAGACTAGAATTACAGCCGACTGCCGCTATGTGCGACGATTTCGGTTCATCGCATGCGGCAAAGCCCCCTTCCTGTCTTGTCCCTGTCCAAGGGTTTGAAAGTCCTTGGTGTGGTGCATCGACTCAGCATCCATAGTCCTGCGCGGGGTCTGCCGTCAACCATGCTTCTGAATTTTGGAGGTTGAGCGTATTTGTCAAGAAAGAAGAATCAGGTATAATAGAGGGGAAGATGGCCGGTTGGAATACGAGAATCATGTTCACGTAATGTCGACTTCGCTCCGCTCAGTTGCCATTTCTTCATTTGCAACTATCTTTGGTTTGGGAACCCTTGGGCTAGGAACCTTCAATCATCCTACAAACTTGCTTGTCTTTTCGCCTAGTAACGTTTTACCTCCCTCAGTACATCACTGTACTCCTCCAAGGGACTTCTGATCAGTTTGTTCTCCTTCCACAGATTGGGAGTAAGGAAGCCGTAAGAATTGCCGACTGCGACGAATGTCGCCTTCAGCGTGTTCTCTAGTGTCTTCGTGCTGCCAGCGGATGAAGTGTAGGCATCTTGGACACCTGCAAGCTGCAACAATCTCTTGACTGCGGGCGAGGCGACGAGACCGGTGCCACGAGGAGCAGGGATCAGACGGACGGTGACAGAGCCACATTTACCAGACTCCTTGGTGGGAAGGGAGTGTGGTTCACCGAGGTTGGTACCCCAGTAGCCTCTTCGGATGGGGAGGACAGAGAGTTTGGCAATAATAATGGCTGCGCGAATCGCGGTTGCAACTTCCTTGGAAGTCTTGATGCCGAGGCCGACATGACCTTCGCTGTCTCCAATGACCACGATGGCCTTGAATCGAGTGCGCTGACCAGCTCGTGTTTGCTTCTGAACAGGCTTGATCTGTTTTAAGTGGTAAGCATCTCAGTCTTCTCAGATTTATGAGGCCAACATGCGTACCTTCATGACCTCATCCTTGAGCTTGGGCAGGAACCAATCGACAATCTGATACTCCTTGATGGGCAGGGAATGAAGGTAGATTTGTTCCATGCTCTGGATCTTCCCAGCCTTGACAAGTCGACCAAGCTTGGTGACTGGCTGCCATTCCTTCTCTTCGCTCTTTGCACCTCGTCTTGGTCCGCGTCGTCCTCGGCCTCGGTCACCTCGTCCTCTATCGCCGCGGCCACGATCGCCGAATCCGCCTCTACCACGAGGAGCGTCCGCCATGCTGGCAAGTAGTATTGAGCTGACCGACTGAAATGAATGAGATTTGGTTTGCAGTCAGATTCATATATCTTCAGCAACCGGTGCGGAGAAAGGGAAAGTGCGCCAAGATTTTGAGATTGTGTGCGAGGCTAATCTCAATTTGGCGCGGCTGCGAGCTAGGCACGGTTAGGAAACTTTGCCGACATATTAACGGCGAGCTACGATGACGGGGGATGATATTGAAGAAAATTAGGCGTTTGATATGATTCGAGCTTCATTCACTGCGTGGTTACATGGTCAACCAAACCTACGAAGAACACTGCACCCATATCCAAGATGTTACACTGGTTGGTTATTAGCGAGTTTAATGATGCCTATGCCATCTGACATGGGCCAGGTACCAAGCAACACTCGCGAAGCGGCCTCTGTCCACACAGGCGGTTATGAGCGCGGTATGGACACTATTCGTCCTATAGAATGTCAGCTAATTAGAGGTAGATCTTGTTTGGAACAGGAGATGTTCTTGCTCAACAAGCGGTCGAGAAAGCCGGTGTCCAGAAGCATGACTTAGCGCGGACTGGGCGGATGGCACTATATGGGGGGTGTTAGTAATAACTGTGCGGGTAAAATTCGAGGCTGATGTTGGCTAGGTGTGTTTGGCCCCGCTGCAACAAAGTGGTATGCCTTTCTCCAAAAGCATATCAATCTTCAGAACAAAACTGCCACTATTGGAGCGCGAGTCCTGGCAGATCAGGTCATATTTGCGCCCTGCCATATGGGACTGTTCCTCTCAAGCATGGCATTGATGGAGGGCAACGATCCTCGAGAAAAGCTGGCCAACAGCTACCTCCCAGGATTGAAAGCGAACTGGATAGTATGGCCCGCCGTGCAAGCGGTCAACTTCAAAGTTGTTCCACTGGAACACAGGGTCCTTTTCGTCAACATCGTCAGCTTAGGCTGGAACTGTTTTCTCAGCTATCTGAATTCCCACAAATGAGATGAGATTGGATGAAGCATAGCGTCAAAATAGACGGAGTAAACTGGAAGCTGGTGCTCAAGATAGAAGGGTTTCTCAAGACACAGTTGTATTATATAGTCAACTTATGGTTTAAACGAATGGCATACAATGGTGCAAAGGGGGGAGATTGAAAGGTTGAGAAATCGAGTTGGTGATTTGCGCTGGTGTACTAGTCTATTTTAGGAAAGGCACCTACCCAGTTGCCTTCGAGCGGAAGGCGCATTTTACCTTTCCAGCACACCAAACCCGCAGTTGTCCAGATTTCGCCTCTGAGCACCTTTTTGCCCTTGGCTTCTATCTGCACTTCTCACACGATCCATCCCGAATCTTTTTCACCCCTCAGCAAATCATGGCGGAGGTTGCGTTAGCCCAACCAGCCCATTCAGGCCCATCCAATGAAGAGAACTCCGTTTCCGCCGACGAAATCAAGACTGTATTCCACGATGTGAATAATTTCAACGTTACTCATCCCCTTCTCAATACCTGGAGTCTCTGGGTACGTTGGTGCTTTGGTCATGGCAGACCTTTGATGATACTTACATCCGTAGTTCACCAAGCCCCCTTCTTCCAAGGGCGACAACTGGAATGATCTCCTGAAGGAAGTGGTCACTTTCGATACAGTTGAGGAATTTTGGGGTGTCTACGTGAGTGTAACTCTACGTATCAAATAAGTGACGCTGACATTTCCAGAACAACATAACTGCCTGCTCAGATCTCGCTGTAAAGTCCGATTACCACCTCTTCAAGAAGGGAGTCAAGCCAGAGTGGGAGGATCTGCAGAATAAGCATGGCGGCAAGTGGTCATATTCTTACAAGGACAAAAAGCTCATCAACATCGACGAACTCTGGCTGCACGCCCAGCTGGCTGCCATCGGTGAGACACTGGAAGATGAGGGCGACAATGAAGTGATGGGCGTCGTTGTGAATGTCCGGAAGGGCTTCTACAGAATTGGCTTGTGGACACGTACGACTGGCAAGGCAGGTGGTAAGGACGTGTTGATGAAAATCGGTACTCGCTTCAAAGAGGTGCTACAAGTCGGCAACAACGATGTGATTGAGTTCTCGGGTCACACCGACGCTGCGCATGCTGGAAGCACCCGTGCCAAAGCCAAATACACCGTATGATTGGACACAGCCTTCAGACTTCCTTGTGAGCATAGCATGGCGTTGTTGGTCTCGATACTCATGGGCATGAAAGTGGTGAGAAGGTTGGGACTGATGGACAGTGGATACCCAGACATGTTGACCATCGACATTCAGCCAACACCGGGTTCTCTTAACGGTCAAAATGTATAATCAACAACATAACCCAGAGAACTGCGGCGTTCTTGTATGGCGTATTCTCGAGAAGTTGGACCTTTCATTCATCTCGTGATACGTCTCTCCTCTTTCAGCGTGCCAATGCTGTATATACTTAGCTTACCCAGGCTAGGATTTTCTGCCGTGTGCTCGGTCATGCCACATCACTACGACCCGAGCCTTCTAAAACCACTTCTATATTTTTTCATGATATTTCATGTTGAGAGAAGTGACATGTATCGGGTCGAAAATGCTTGGCCACTAATCTCGGAAACAGGACCTCGGAGCGCGCCAGTCTCGGAGATTACTCCAATGCGGGGGAATTTCCGAAGCTCGAGACGTGAACTTCCAGACGACCTCGCGACTCAAAATAAGATAGGATCTCTACTACAACACGATACATTAGTTGCTTAGCTCACCGGTAATACCACCCGCTAATCCTGACCCAGGTCACTTCGTCCAGGCTCCTCGTGAGCCAACAAGCTCAGCATGATATTGTACATGTCAATGCATCAGGCCAAAGCAACATTGAATGTATCAAAATATTTTCGACATTTCACAACTTCACAGACGCTCACAAAAGCAGATCCGCAAGCAATCGCTGAGGCTTTCATCACCAAATTTGCGTCTGGCCGGCCATTTGTGCGAAAACAACTGATTGATGCAAATCAGCTTCGCCTCTTCTCCCTGACACTGCACCGGCCGTATCTATGGCGGGGCTCTCCCAGCCTGGAGGAATTGGAGCCAATCGAGGGCACACCGGTCCCTCCAGCATATCACTGGGCATATTTCAATCCCGTTCAGCTACAGCATCATCTCGGCATTGACGGCACCGATGCGTCTTTCAATCCAGACCCCCCTTTCACCCGCCGCATGTGGGCTGGTGGATCGGTATACTGGCCAGGAGCTAATCCTTCCCAGAAACAACAGCATTACCTGACGGTCGGTGAGATGGCTACCGAAATTACGAAACTCTTAAGTTGCGAGCCCAAGACGATCAAAAATACGGGGGAAAGTATGCTCATAGTTAGAGTCAGGAAGGAGCTTTTCGACAGCAAAGATAATCTGTGTATCGTTGATAACAGAAACTGGGTTTTCCGTGAAGCTCTTGATCCTTCTGTTCCTGCTATGGCACTCAAGAAGCCTGCTGAACTCTCGAGGCTAGAGCTTGATGAACGAGACAAGGGTAAGGCAGTACGAGAGATCAACCGCGATGAGGTCCAGCTATTTCGGATGTCAGCATTAACATTTAATGCTCATCGTATACACTATGACAAGACTTGGGCTAGGGAAGTGGAAGGCCATCGAAACGTGGTTGTGCACGGGCCCCTGAGTCTTCTTTCTATAATGGATCTTTGGAGGGATGAGATTGTACAAGAGGGAATCTGGTATCCAAAACAGGTTGAGTACCGTGCCACCAACCCGGTGTATGCAGGAGAAGCACACAGAGCTGTCATGAGTACAGAAGGGAAAGAAGCTGATGTGCAGATCTTAAGCAATGATGGCTCTGTATGCATGAGGGGGAGAGTCACGAATTGGTGATTTGTCCAAAGCAGTTCGCTGATGGATACAAATCACTTGAGGGTACGAGCACCCTTAAAAGTAAATTTTACTGCCCTTGGTTTAACCCCGCGGAAATTTGGTGATGGTGGTAGTTTCTTAGGTAATCTCCGATCACAACCGCGCGCCGCGGGTACCATCTGTGCAGTCAGTTGCCCGGTTCAGCCAGGTGATTTAAGGCGTTGATATCCCCGCAATACGCAATCTTCATCATTAGCATCATCGAAGCCTGGCTTCTCCCAAGATGAGAACTTTTCCTCCACAACAATAATGCCACCCATGCCCTCCCTCAGTACACCTCTTGTCACAAATGCAGAACAGCTGCTGGAATTGGGCCAACCCTTCGTCGAATTTCCGAGATTCAGCTTTATCGATCTCCAGAATGAGCAAGATCTCGAGGGAAGCCCTGTCCCCTTTTCACAATGGCTGCAGCAAAGGCTACAGGCCGGCCAACCCTTCGCTCTGTCCGACTTCGACAAGCTAGACGAATGGCCGCCCGGCGATCCTTCCAATGGCGATGAGCCAAATTTTGGGATTGAAAGGTTGATCGCGCTGTCAACAAAGAAGAATATTCCCATCAGAAACTGCACCACCGGGCGGGACCTCTCGTTCACCCTGAGAAAATTTGCAGACAGCGCTCGACAGTCGTTTCCAGAGTTCCACAACCTATATGCTCGAGATCTCCCATGCCCGAAGGAATGGCTCGAACGGTGTCAAAAGCTGCTGCCCACCGAACTTCAATGGGGTGGGAGGTTGGACTTGTTTCAGTGGCTGCCACCCTGTGCGAGAAGCGAAGTGATGATGGCTTATGTTGGTAGTAAGGGCAGTAGCTCGGGGTTCCACAGATGCTTTTCCAGCACAGTCGCGCTGAACTTCCTGGTTGAGGCAGATGGTCAGTGGTATGATTTCTGGATACGGGCGCAACTGACACAGACTCAGATCACCCAGTGGTCTGTATAGGCACTGATTTTGACTCCCAAAAGAAATATGACGCTTTTATGACGGCACGAGGTGTATCACCTCATCTTGACTGGCACAATCTGTCTTCAGAAGACATGCTCCAGGCTGATTTTCCTATATATGTCTATAATCAACGGGTAGGCGACCTGGTCGTCTTCCCACCGGCAACGGCACACCAGATCTGGAATCCGTCAACCTTGACAACTAAAATGGTATGGAATATTTTGCATCCACTCTCCCTGGAGGTCGGATTCCAAAATGTGCAGCCGTCTTTCAACCGCCTCTGCCATCCAGACCTTGCACGGACGAATTTGTCTCTGGCCTATGCCATGATATCTCTGCTACAAGACAAGTGTAATGTACAGGCACCCGTGCCTCTCCCGCCAGATCTTCCCTTGCTCTCGCGCTTGTTCCGCCAAATGGTCCACGACGAAACGATCGAGTCGCGGCCCGTTACATCCATTAAGTCTATCAAGCTTCCTCAGAACGTCATAGCCACCTGCAATTTCTGCGGTACAGCAATCTGGAATCGACATGTCCGCTGTACTCAGTGCACAGACTTTGATCTGTGCCTGCTTTGCTACCTTAATGGACGCTCTTGTGAGCACATCTATGCGTACGCTTGGGCCGAAATCATTTCGCCAGAACAATGCAGCCATATCTTGAACCGATCTCGAGAAATTATGGGCTTCCAACCAGAAACTCCTCCTGAGGTTGATATGATGAAGACTCTTGGAACTGCTGTTAATAATCTTATGCGAGCAAGGTCATCTCAAGTTACGCGGTTATGTCATTTGTGTAGGATAGATCATCCAGAATGGAAAGGAAAACGATGCGATAAATGCACTGCCTTTTTCTGTTATCGGGGCCTCTTCCGTCACTTTGACCTCAGTCCTAGTGATGTTCTACGCCACATTGGCAGGTGGTCTTGTCCCAAATGTCAAGAACTATGCAATTGTCGCTGTTGCCACTTCACCACAGCGTATGTGAAGTCAGAGAAGCCTGCCAACAAACTCCGTGTCAAAGCAGCCGACTCTCGCGGGAAGAACATGGGCTTTGCGGACAATGTGTTTGACCAGAAAAGGGGCCGACGGGAACCACAACCCACTCAAGGTTCAGCCGTGGTCACAAATGTCATTCAGACTACTGGCAAGAAGCGGCCTCTTGCCGCGTCTTCGTCAAGTGGGCCTCACACGCCTATTCGCAGACTCAGGCTTCCTACGCCAGAGCCCGACTCTTCTAATCCGAAATATCATCGCGCTAGTTCCGTGTTTTCCGTTGACTCGTCGTTCCCCGATCATGGCACAAGCCGAACAAGCATTCTGCTGTCAGTGAAAAGCTTGGCAGGAGACTCCAATTTCTTCGCTTCACAGTCAGAGGATCCCACCAAACGAGTCTCAGCAAGCCCTGGGATATCTTCAATGCTTCCGCCAATACATAATACCTCCCTGGTTCCTGTAGTGAGAACCAGCCATCCTGCGGCCAGGATGCCTTATCCTTCCACCACCTCGGGCCACGCCAGCGCCGTGCCTTATACTAGCAGCATGGGCAGCAGCATTAATGGTAGCCTGTCACAGTCAACATTCAATTCGTCTTCAACTCACCAGCAGCCAAACTCAAGTGCCGTGTTAACGCCTCTCATCAATTCGACTAACAACCAACTGCCGCTAAGTCAGATTGACCGAGACATCCAAAGTCCAACTTTTGCTCTCGATACCGAGATCTCTAGCCTAGAAATCCAGATCGCAAATCTAAAAAAATATGATCACGAATTTATCGCTTTGGGCTTGGATGAGAGCAGGGCAACGCTACGGAAAGAACTGGGGGTTCTTGAGGAACGAGCGAGTGTTAAACGCAAGGAGAAAGGCAGATTGCTGATGGAAAGATTGAAGAGCGAAGGATTTGGTAGTCTGGCAGAAGTGGTCGCGAGAGAGGTAGGGGTGATGGGTGAAAACATTGGACGCATACCAGATCGGGTTTAATGAGGATATGCTATTATTAGTGTCTCATTAAGCCTTGCATTGACTGTAAAGAAGCACAGCTTAATTTTCCAGCAAGAAAAGGAATCTTAAATGATTAGAGAACCCTTGCAGAAGCCATGGCGGTTTTACGTTTTTGTTTTAACTCTAGAACGATCGTGGCCTGTCAGAGTGCGAGGGGAGCATTAGGCGCCATGATACGGACAGAGGGGATTCGTTGCAGCTTGATCTGCAGATGCTGACTGTCAAGCCAAAAGGAAACATTCTCAAGTGTACTATTTGGATACGGATATAGGCCTGCCTACGTTAACCGTATGGCCTACTTCGCTGCATCAGACAACAGAAGGGTTACACAAGTGGTAGTGAGATGTTGAGGGTACCGGCGTATCCAATCCCTCGAGAATCGCCTTGCTGGGCCAGGCCCCAGCATCTTGCTTGTTAGAGCATCAGAGACAAGCGACCCCTGATGGCATCGATCTATGGCTGCGCAAAACCATAAGTGAATTATGGATTCAACTATATTCCAACATTGGAACCAAGTAGACAGCTTTTTGTCTTTGAATGAAGGATTGGTTACAGGGTTGGAAAATGAGTCGTCTGCAAGCCAAGACTTGAGAGAAGTCTGCGATCTTGACTCGAAGGCGCTTTGAGGAGGTCCGATCTTCAACTGTGCGTTGTAGACTTAACACATTATAGAGAGTTTGGTCATGAACAAGAATTTAACATCAATTCACTCTGATGCACTTTTGTGCAGTCGGAGTAAGGGGATATAGGCACAAGAAATATTCACAGCGGACATCCTGGTCGGGGAGATCTCTCAATTAACTCAAGCGGCTGAAAGCCGTTGGCGATCTTGAAAATTGCGCCACCACCATGCAAGGGCAAGATCTCTAGGCCAGGATCTTTCGTTTCTAGGCTTGACCATTCGCTAACCCAACTGTGGCTTACGCCGACTTCTTGGTTTTGCCGGGCAGCCAGGGTTGAACAGCTGTGCTTGTTGTACTTCTGCTTGCAGTTAAGAAGTACTTTATGACGCCTACGAGCCCTATGGTTTCAGGGGTGCGCTTTTACCAAACTGGATAGCAGGACACGTCTTTGTTGGAGGCTCCCGCCTCGGTAGCCTGTTGTTGCCTACTAGGCTAACTTCTCATTCGCTCAGCTTCAGGGCACTTTTAGGCTTTCAGGCCACTGAAACGATGCCTGATCTACAAAGGGTCACCTGAATGATTTCCTACTCCAAAAGTCTTATTAACAGGGCTTAGACAAGAGAATAGGAGTGCCGACTATTCGAAGTTCACTAACTCAAGTCCCGAGCATTGCCTACTTGCCTCAGGGAGTCATAATGGTCAATTTGATAACCTGTCATTTTCTACCAGAGTCCGATCTCGTAGGTCTGGCTGCCTTCCATTCGTCAACCTTGTGATCTTTTGCCTCGTCAATGAGTCTTATTTCTCCATCCATAAGCCACCTCAGGCTTCTCTAAAGCCGCCAGAGCTGTACTTCCGAAAGGACGTGGGTCCTAAGGTGTTAGTGGATTCATTCGTTGGGTATTGGAGCCTGGGTGCCGTAGGCTCCCGCGCCTTTTTCATGCCCCTTATGCCTCGTTGACAAGGCACCGTCTTTTCCTTATGCGGGTCGTGTAGGTCATACCCCTTAACATTGCCACACATCCGATGTGGTCTATAAGAAGAAGAATGGTCATCATCTGGTCGACAATTCACTTAGCTAGTCACAAGCAAAGAAACACAACATCTTGCCCGGAGTGCTTTCAAATATTCGTGTTGACCCAAGTATCGCATCATCCTATACCAACTATTAGCAAATCATCGACACTAGAATGCCAACCACAATGATAACTCCCCCCCCGAGCCTTTATGGACCTCCAAGGAACAACCCGCCAAAGAAACGTAAACGCGTCCACCATTTCTCTTGCCGCGAAGAGTTTGCTAATGATAAGCAGCATAGCTCGTCAGCTTCACCATGGAGTTGACCTATGGCGAAACACGAGGCAACACCGGACGACAAATGTTACCAAGTCAGCCTTCTGACAGCTTGGAATAAACGGGACGGCAATAAACACCTGTTCGTCACATCGGTCGTCAGGACTCAGTCCGAAATGCCAGAAGCTGTATCATCATAGAGCAATGTTCTGAATTTGATTTGAGCATAGCGAGGCGGCCATGCAGACGAGGAATTGTTTTTGTGGGATATATGGCACATTCGGAGGGGAGGATGGATTTCATAGACAATTGAACGCCAGTTTTGCTAGACGTGACGGGGAGGGTGAGACCAGCCAGGAGACCTCAATCTTTAGATGTATTGCAGTGTACAATAGATGCGAGATGAGCTGTTCGCTTGTCATAGACCTTGAAATGTCGCCTTCCAAATGAAATTGACTCAGATATGACTGAGACTAACCACAGCTTAGGGTCACATTGTCGGACCTGATCTTGGGACTGCATGCTCAAGACTAATTCATCAAACTTGTGGCCCAACCCAATTGCGGCATTGCCCGGACGAGGTTTGTGATCACTAAATTTCGCAGTAATCTGAGTCTGAAGTTCCTATAAGCGCGGCGTCGAGTCATTTCTGTTGTGCGTTTCCAATGGCATCCACAAATTTCCAGCACAGACGGTGTGTGTTGAGCAGGTCAAATCTGTCGATGTCGCGTGAGGGTAGCTTAAATCGACTGGGCTTGTGGCTGACTATCGGAAACTCAGCACCGTATTTGTGTAAACTGGGATTTGGGTACGCACTAAACTGACGCAGGGTCAGCTCCTGGACTTGGTGCATCAACCCAAAGGACGCGGCATGCCGTTCTGCTGCATCAAGTGAGTTTGGAGAAGCTACCGCTATCTTCCGACGCTTTAATGCGAACTCATGGAGGTGAATAATATATGTTGCGACCTCCTTTTCCATCTCCATAATTAGTCTGTCGGCTTCATCAAAGGGTAACTCTATGCCAATCTCACGTTTGTTATAGGTAGTAAGCAGGAGCAATCGAGACTGTATCTGACCCAGCGTTACGAGCATCATGAACGATAGACAGAATGCTAGGTCGGACATAGCCGTGGATGTCTCCTTTCCCAGTGCCATAGTGTGGAGGAGAGCCTGGAGCTCATTAAGGATATCTCTGATGCATTCCAATGTCCAGTCGAAGACCAGCGACTTCAAAAAGCTGTTGACGGTGTCGGGGCTAACTTCCTTGCTAGGATCGTAGCCCTGTTTGTTCTGCAGATTTCCTAGCATTTCGGTCAATGCCTCACCCCTGACCTGACACATGTGGTCAAGCACATAGTTGAAGAAAAGTACTGTGTGGGCTTTGCCAAGTACTTTGTGAGATGGAATGTCCTTCCGCCAGTATTCAAAAATCGCTATCACAATGTATGCCTCCCAGTCGTTGTCGGCGCTATCGAAGCATGGCCAAGGCCAGTGTACCTGGCTCGGTTTTATGATTGGATTACCTTCTTTGATTGCAAAGACTCTGTTCATACAAATAGCAAGTTGATTGCGAATTAGTCGTTTGCTCTCGGCCTTATTAGTCAGGTAGAGCACCAAGGGGGGCGTCCAGACGTTAGTCTTCTCCATAATCGGCACCTGCCCTTGGGTGTTGGTTTTCCAGGCATGGAGCTCCTGGTAGCTGGGATCCACAACATCCACCTCTTTCACCGGAACCTCCAGCAGTGAGCCTGGTAGATTGAGATCAAGTTTCAACATGAATTCCGGACGGTCCAGATACCACCAGGCGTGGCTATTCGTACAGCGGCTTACAGTTTGACGTGAGTACCTCTCCCGGAGAATTGCTAATTGAAGTTAGTGTCAGTCATCCATGACCCAGACAAGGTAGATTGAGATCGAGCCAATTTCAACTCGAGAGTTTTGAGGACCGTGAGTAAAATAACAGGAAGGAGATTTTGACGAAGAGAACAATCCAAAAATAGACATACCAGGGAATAAGAAATCGATTTGCTCATGGAGCTTCCTACGCACACATCCAAGTTTCCACTTCCTGCCCTTCTTCTGTCTGCAATTGGAGCAACTCTCTTCATTGTCGTCACACGTCTCCTTCATATAAGCACACCGCAGGCAAGCACCTTTCATACGCACAGCGTTTGCCTTCTTTCGTTGTTGCTGTGTTAGCGGGCCGACACGTCTGCCACCCTTGTCGCCGCAGGATGAGGTTGGGGAGGTTAGCGTCGCTATGGGCTCGAGGTTCTGGTCCAGTACCATGTGATCTTCCTGTGGGAGTTGAACTATTGGGTTCTCTTGGCGTAAAGGATGTCCACTCCATGGCTCGAAGGCTTGTGGATACCTTTGTTGACGAGTTGGAGAGGGATCTTCTGGTGAGACGAACTCAACATGGGACTGGATATATCTGGCAGCGTCGTCATACGACGCAGTTTGAGCGATTCCAGCCAGCTGAGGGGGTGACGCTGCAAACGTCAAATTTCGATCAGGACGTAGACTCGACAACTTACAACAATAGTGTCCGTCAGGGAATGTATTCCAGGATGGACTTTCTGGTTGGGCAGGTCTGACATATTGTTTTGAATCATAGAAATAAGAGTTGTCGTAGAAGGATACCTCGGAGCTTGCAGGTGTGCCAAAAGCAGGGGAGAAAAGCGATGCCTGTGGATCAAATTCGGCCATGCAACTAGGGATGCTCTCAGCGCTCGCACCGTCGGTTCTGGCTGGACTCCGAGTGAGGCCGACTCCAGTGACGGGCTGATCTGGGGGCTGGTAGCTGTTGTGGCCTATCGGGAGCGTAATCCCAGGTTGGGAGGCATTCTGGGCATCTTGACTTGCTTGGGACAAGCCATTAGGCTGATGGCAATGGCAACACTGGCGACGAATATGCTCAACACATCCGTAACTCTTGCAACACCTGCGGGTATTGCCTGCTTGGACCCGGGTCATTGGCTGTAGAGGTACCCACCGTGCTAAACACAGAGGGGCAGGATAGGATGGCTTTGTGAATAAGGCAGAAGCTTCATCATTAATCATACGAAAAGTACAGAATTTGACAGAAAAGGAAGTCAAGGCAACTGCAGAAGTCGGTGAGAAATATATATTTAAAATTCCGACGCCCATGAACGTTAGGTAAGTACAGCATTGGGCATTAGTCGCTTTAATGTAGAATATTAGAGAATTCGTTCACTGTAGCCAGCATTGGTAAGAGGTCAAGTCCGCTTCCAAGTCAAAGGCAATTGGCAAACCTGAGGTGCCAACGTCAGGCTGTATTGCACAACCCTAAGTGGCGCTGTTCCGTTTTTGGGCAATCTGGATGTTCGGCTAATCATTTTGACTTTCCAGCCCTGGGCTGACCGGTTATTATTCGAGTAAGGCGCACTTGGGCACATGTAGGAGAATGGCCGGATTTCCAGAATAAGCCCCGCTTCCGATGCAGGCAACGTGGGACTATGGGGTGTCGGCGGCGATTGGTTCCAGTGGCATCAACTCCAGTTCGAAAGAGGAGCTTTCGAGATGATGAGAATTGGCTTGATGATTGAAGCTGCGCTGCCAGCAGAACCCCCTCTCGTCTGTGAAAAGCAGTGAATCGTCCGCGGGAGAATATGGTATAGCGACCCAATCAGTCCGCGGCACTGCACCGAAATTATACGTAGCGGCTGAAGACACCGTCTTGCATCCTCAACCTGGAGTTAGGGATACTTCATGACAGTGTTCTGTTGTGGAATCGAATCAGTGGGAAATGTACAAAGTAACAAAGAAATAAAGGATGGTGAAAAGCAACTGGGTTGCAAGGCTATTTATGTAGAAATATCCTTCCCCCGGTTAATTTACTGAAGGGTTGAAGATCCTATTTACCGGTGAGGACCCAATTTACCGGTGAAGGTCCTATTTACCGGTGATCAAGGACCTTCTCCCGGGCCAGGATCACGCACAACCGGTGAAACACAATGCCCTGAGTGGATGTCGAGTTATGCTTGCGTATGAGATTCAGAGTTGGTGGATATGATCTGGGGTACCCAATTCAGCGAACAGGCTTTGAAATATACTGATGTTGAACAGTATGCAGAAAGAGACAGAGGCACTGCTCTCAACGAGGGCTGTCAGCTCTGCAAGTAACAATATGCCTTCTGAATGCTAGCAACTATCTATCTGATGTGCAATTGGACGAGGCTACATGCTGTAACAAAATCACCAACATGGCAAGGCGACGGAGAAGCGGCGAAAATGGCAGTTGAAAGCTGTGTTGGTATCTTGATGAGTAGCAGAACAACAGAGGTAGCCACACTGTCGTGTGGACTCGTTTCGGTCTGTGTTCCACGGACGGCAGTAGTCTCGTGGCTTGGCCTTTGCATTACCCAAAGCTTGCTATGGCGCCTCACTGCAAGACGCTAAGTTGCCGGAGTGTAGGAAACCAAGGACACCACTTGCTAGGGCCAACGGAAAAACGTAGCACTGGGGGCCGAAACTCCAGATATCTGCCAAGCCTCAAGATCGGGTGTTTGTGCACCTGATTTTTGGGCGTATAATTTATTATGATTAATCATCTCTTCTCCACAAGGAGGAAATGCATGGCAGTATATGCGATAACGATGAAAACTGCGCCGAAGACTGCGAGGCCGATAATATCGTTCCATAATGCCAGATTGTCAAAACCAAAGGCGCTAAGAATACTGGCTCCAGGGACCTCGATGTCGAGGCCGTAGCGATGGTCTTTGAGTCGGAGCTTCGACACCTCATTCACGAGCAAGGCTTCGTAGCCGTAATGGAAGATTGAAAGCTGAGATTGGTGTTAGCAGAAAGCCAAATGAGTGTGGTGGTGGGGGGGGGAAGCCTCACCATCTGCAAGCCCTGCACGGCAGTTTGGACCGTGTCGTGATTGAGGTTGAGTAGCAGACCGGCAAAAAGGAGCGAGAATAGCATGACCAGACTGCCGATCAGATTGGCCACGGCTCCGTCTCTAAAAAGAATGCCGATGGTAAGGCAAATGGCCGAAGCGGCCAGATTGAAGAGAACCAGGACAAGAAGGAAAATAAGGAAGGTTGGCCACGCGGGAGTTAGTCCCGTCATTGGGTAGATGATGATTCCCATGATGATGGGTGGGATGAGGCGGAGAGGAACAACGTCAAAGACGACTTTGGCGGCGAAATAGGTGATGGGCGCGTAATAGCCGTTGGCCCTCTCGCGAACGAAGATGAGTCTTTCGGCGCTAAATACTGTCAGGGCAGTTAGATTGCTGAAGCCGAACAAAGCCAGCAGAAAGAAGAAGAGCCCAAGGCGGTCCTGGAAACCGCCAATATCGTTGGTCATGGCGTAGAAGAGCCATCCGGAAAGGACGGCAAGTACAATGGCAGTGGCATAGTGTGTCAGCATGAGCATGGGGTTGCGGTGTAAATTGCGCCACGTTCGCCTCGACAATATCAGGAACTGGCGTGGCCAACTGATGCGCCTGAATCCTTTGATGGATCCCGTGATGGGCTGGGTTTCGCTATCGCCCTGAACATTGCCATTTGCTGATGAAGCCTGGTGAACGGAGCCGGCGATCTCATCGTGGATAGATTGGGCAACATCCGAGGATCTGAAACTGGCGACCAAGTGATCGAGATTGGTGGTAGCGTCTGGAGGGAGGTTGTCTGGGTCATCCAAGCTGGATGGTGGGTTGGCACCGTCTCGCCGGGACAAGCGTAGCCAGCTTCGGGTGCTGCCAGAGGAAGGCTGAACATTGTCTTCATCATCATCAGTCTTTGGTGTTGGTGGAGTGTCGTCTCCAGCTTGCTTTCTGGTGAAGAGCTGTCGATCTTGCTTCTGCTTGAGGGAGATGCGACTGCCGCCCTGTGAGCGAGTTGGTGGCGGCGTGTCGATGCTTGCGTTGGAGACACTGGCAATGGACTTGACGGCCCGAGTGCTACTAGACTCGGTACGCAAGCCATCTCGGTCAGTTAGATCACGCGGCTCGTCCTCGTAGATCGGCGTGACTGGGAAACTGGCGTGCATGGTCAGGTCGACGAGGTAGTCGGCAATATTAAAGCCCGGTGGACAAGCATAACCAATCGAATCAAAGTAGGCCTGGCAGGTCGAGAAAGGACCGGAATAGACCGGGCGTCCACGGGCAAGAAGGATGAGTTGGTCGAAAAGAGCGACGATGTTGGATCGGGGTTGATGGATGGTAAAGATGACGGTGCGATTGTACGTTTTTGCGAGCGTGACCAAGCACTCGACAACATTGAAGGCATTGAAGGCGTCGAGGCCGCTGGTGGGTTCGTCGAGGAACAAGATGCTGGGGCTGGTGACAAGCTCACAGGCAATTCCGACACGTCGCTTCTCGCCGCCGGAGATGCCTCTTCCGGCGCCCTCTTCGGAACCGATGATCTGATCCTTGATGTGGTAGATTCCAAGCTGCTGCATGACCTCGATGACACGTTGCTCTTTGACAGAGCTGGCCATGTCGGCAGGTAGCCTGAGGAGGGCACTGGTGAGAATGGTCTCGTGGACGGTGAGCGTGGGTAGGAGCGAGTCTTCCTGGTCGACGTAGCCAATGACGTTGCGGTACTCGTGGTCGAGGATCTTCTCGCCACCGACGTATGCATGGCCTGTGGTGGTGCCTCGCTTGTTCTTCCGAGCAAGAATGTCTAGGAAGGTCGACTTGCCGGCGCCGGAAGCGCCCATGATTGCCATGATCTGGCCGGGATGGGCAATGCCCGAGACGTTTGACAAGATTTCTTTGCCCTTGAGATGGTAGGAAATGTTTTCGAACTGCAGGGCCATGGGCTTGTGGTTGACCATGAGCCGGGCAGCGTCATCCTCTATGCCTTCGGCCAGGCGAATAGCGCCCCACCTCTTGTAGGCTGCGCGCCGAGCGAGATACCACGAAGCCAAGGCAATGGCTACGATGAGCAGGGCGCAGCTAGCTATGACTGCGGCGATGAGCGGCTCGTCGAACTCCTTGGTCGGTTGCTGATAGCCCGGGACCTCGGTCTCGTAGAGACATTCGCCGGCGCGACACTGCAGGAAGATGGCCTCGTCGCCAAAGACGGAAGAGATCAGCTCGTTCATCTGCGGCTCTTCGAACCGGCTCCCATCTTTTGCGCTGCCTCCTTTGGTATGAAGCTCGCTGAATGAGGCAGGCCCTCTGATGGACTCGGTGAGGAAGTCTGAAATGTCGATCGACCCGGGCTCTCCGCAAAGGAATCGGTCGGGCACGCAAGAGCAGCGGATGGTCTCGCACTCGTACCGCGTCGTGTTTCGCAGATTCGAGCTCTGGGCCTTCCAGGTGCAGGTGTCCAAAGCACAGTAGAAGGACTCTTTCTGGTCGACCCAGAACTGGAAGTTGCATTTCTCTTCAGCAGCATTACAGGAGAAGGTGACTGCGGGCACTCTGGGCGCGATCTGATCGAGGATGGCCTTGTTTGTAACATTGCACACCTGGTGGTTGTCGTAGACAACCAGACCCTTCTTGTAGCACACGCCCTTGTTGCCGGTCGGCATCAGAGCATCGCAAGCTCGGTCGGATGTGCAGACATTGCAGTTCATGCCCTCCCAGCCGTCTTTGCACTCGCACTGCTCACCTGTGCGGGGAGAGCGGTTCTTGCCGTCGGCCAGCGATCCACACAAGGGCTGCGAGCAGTCATCGCCGCCCCATCCAGCGGGGCACACGCACTTGCCGTTGGCATTGCTGCAGTTGGCGAATTGAAGGCACGGAAACTCGTCGTAGTGGCAATCGAAGCATCGGGGGCAGGCAGGGCAGCCCTCGGGCCGGGCCAGGTCGTAGAAGGGCGATTGGAGGGCCGCCGGGTTGGTGGCGTTGAGGTAGCCAGCGGCGAGCACCGAGGTGACTAGAAAGCTCGCCGTGGAGAGGTGGAGGACGGGACGTCGCATTGGGGGCGACGGTGGCGCAACTGCGACGCAACTGCGCCGCAACTGTAGTCGTCGGGAGACTTGCAGCCGCACGGGAGGGCCGGCGAATCGTGCAACAAGGCAAACAGAGAAGGTCAAGGAGCCATGGTGATGGTGATGGCGGGAGTCCAACGATCAGGCCACAAGGGACGAAGAGAAAGACAAGCTGCTACAAACCCGCTACACCGTCATGACAGCATCGACAGGCAGAGAGAGCTTCTGGCTAATTTCCATCTCCATTGCAACGCGGCCGATGGGGGTGGATACGAGGTGGCGGGGGCCGAATCAGAGCCCGCTCAGGGCCCTAACAGCTAACGGCGGGGCCCGAATGCGGCTGGCGCCCCCCCACGAGCCACGGCCCACGAGCTCGATAATGGCGATGTGGGGGGGGGGGATGCAGCAGATGACACGTAGAGGAGGGAGGAGTACCGAGGAGGGAAGAGTACCGCTTGTCCGCGGCAGGTTGGAGACGCCCTTTGACAGAGTCGACCGACTCCTTCCAAGCCGGCTGCAAGATGCCTCCGTTGACTCTTGCCATCGACCGGGCCCGTCGTGTTGTGCTCCGTAGCCGCATCTCGAGCTAGTTAGTTAGCACGCGGCGCAATGGTTCACATCGCGCAGTTTGAAGTGGCCGCTGTAAGTTGGAAGCCCACGACGCCTGCAGCGCTGCGGCCGGTGGCCGGTGGCCGGTACTGACGGTTGTGACAGTGGTCGGATGAGCGCCATGCCACGCACGACCTGGCCAGCACTGCGTCGGCGCCCATGTCCATCCAGGACCTCATCGACCTCTCCGAGCACAAAGACCAGACCGTGCAGGCCTTGAAGCTCAACGACATCCTTCTCGACTACAACAGCCCCACAGCCGGCGGACACGTCCTTCGAGACGCCCTGGCAGGCCTGTACTCTGCGCGGGGATCCAGCGTGCAGAGCAAGCACATTCTCATCACCCACGCCGCCATCGACGCTAATTATATTGTGCTGGCCGCGCTGCTCAGTCCCGGCGACCATGTCATCTGCCACTATCCCACCTTCGAGCAGCTCTATCAAGTGCCCAAGTCTCTGGGTGCGGACGTGACTCTGTGGAAGACCGATCCCTCGAACAAGTGGTTGCTTGATGTCGACGAGCTGAAGCGCCTAGTCCGGCCGAAGACCAAAATGATCATAATCAACAACCCCCACAATCCCAGTGGCGCAGTGGCAACCAAGTCGACCCTCGAGGACATCATCCAAGTCGCGGCGGAGAAGGACATCATTGTCCTGTCCGACGAAGCATTCAGGCCCGTCTTTCACTCCATCCTGCCTTCTGATGACGACTTTCCGCCGTCGGCAATCAATCTCGGCTACAGCAAAACCATTGTCACAAGCACGATGAGCAAAGCCTACGGCCTACCGGGCATAAGAGTTGGATGGATAGCATCACAGGACTCGGACCTTTTGCAGCTCTGTCAGCGCATGCGGCGCTACACCTCCACCACCGTCTCCCAGTTGGACGAAACTGTCGCCGCCGAGGCGCTGAGCGATCGCTGTATCCATGCAATACTGGCCAAGAACATTCGTTTCTGTGTAGCAAATGTCGAGCAGTGGCAGACATTCATCGACCAGCACAACTGGGCGTGCCAGTGGGTACGCCCAACGGCTGGCACAACGGCAATGATCAGGTTCCACAAGATGGGCAAGCCTGTCGACGATGAGAAGCTGTGTGTGCAGTTGGAGGAGAAGGCGGCTGTCAAGTTGGTGCCTGGATGTGTATGCTTTGGGGAGCGACGGGATTTCAAGGGCTACGTCAGGGTAGGGCTTGGTGTCGACCCCGACAAGGTCAAGGCTGGGCTGGCTGCCCTGGCCAAGTTCCTCGAGGATGAGTACGAGAGTGTCCCACTAGCTACCAAATAAAACAAGTCGAACACCTGAACATCCTTCCAAGTCTTTTAGTCAGAGATGCCTTCATCGCGTCCGTCGAAGTAACAAGATGGATGTGCCGAACGCAGATTTCACGCTCTCCTGGCCCCACCAGCCAAAGAGCCACTTGGGCCCCGGGGGGAGAGCTCGACAACCAGTGGGAGAAGAGCTTCATCTGGTACACTCTAGGCTTTCATCATTTGTTCAAAACTTGGAAGGATGAAGAGGAGGAAAAGAGCGGGACGGCGGCAGACTTAGCTTTTGTGCTATCACAAACGCCAAGAAATCCGGCGGAATTGGAGCTGCGCCCAACCGCGCGCAAAGTATTACGATGTATATCGGATCTTCAGCCAGTCTTTGCTTTGACCTGTCCCACATCTCGTCCGCCGCCGCCTCTGAGACGCAGCATGATTCTTGTCCGTCCCGCTGCAAGGGACGGCCATCTACGAGAGAGCTACATCGAAATCTCGAGAATCCTTCAAGGAAGGCAAGCACCGCGCCACCCACTCCTCCAGTGCCAAAGACCATGCCTCTTTCCCAACCGCCATCCCGCCCGGCCCCGATCGCTCAGGGCCTTTCACGCCTCCCAACGTGCACGCGAACTCGACGCGCAGCATTCGACTGTGGGCCACGTCGCTCCCAACGTCGCTCCCAACGTCGCTCCCGATGTCGCTCCCGACGCGGCCGATGCACCGTCTGAGAGCAGCGCAGGTGTCCACGCCGACGCCATTCTCAACTATTGGAGAAAAAGTAAGTCACTCGTACAAACGCCTGCCAATCTCTCTCAGCTAACTCTTTCAGGATTCCACCCCCAGACGGTAACGTGGGCGAAGCTGGCGCAAGTCAATCACGAGAATACAGACTTGGCTGAAGAACGCGTGCAAGTCCATGGATATATTACCAAACGACGCATAGGCGGCAAAACCATCACCTTTGGCCGACTCATCGACCCAAGTATGAGTATGTCCTTGCAGATGATCCATTCGATCCCAAAGCCGCCAAGTACCGAAGAACCGATTGCGCAGGCCCGGGACAAGGACAGCACGAACGAAGGCACCATCTCGATTCTGCCCGACCCACCCGGACAAACAACTGCCAGCTCCGACGAGAAGCCAGCCACGTCCGGGCAGCATGCTGCTACCCCCGAAATGATGGATAAGGTGCGGCAAGTCATGCGAGACCTTCGACCCCATACTCCCGTCGTTGTCTACGGCCGCATAGTCCGCCGAAAAGACGACACCAGCCCTGCGGTTCAGTCGCAACCTGACGGATTCGTGGGCAACACAGACTCGTTCAACAACATCGAACTTGATGTCGAAAGTCTGTATCCGCTGAATGACTTTCCCCTTCATCTTGTTGCGAAACAAGACACCAGCTTTCCTCCAGAGCAGCGAAATTTGCAATTTCGAACAGACCGACGCCTTCGAGACCGCATCAGGCTGCGCTCTCGTGTCATGGCCCTTGCTCGAAGGGGCCTCTTCCGGCTCGGTTTCGATGAGATTGAGACGCCCCTGCTTTTCAAATCCACCCCCGAGGGAGCAAGAGAGTTCATTGTCCCTACTCGCGACAGGGGCATGGCTTACGCATTGCCCCAGAGCCCACAACAGTACAAGCAATTATTGATGGCTTCGGGATTCGCCCACTACTTTCAATTTGCAAAATGCTTCCGTGACGAGGACAACCGCGCCGATCGTCAGCCGGAATTCACTCAGGTTGGCAACCCCCCCCCACCCCGCCCCCTTCTCATACTGGACCTTGCTAATTCGTCCAGCTTGACATTGAGATGGCATTTGCCAATTCTTTCACTGTCATGTCCACCGTCGAACAATTGCTCCTGCAAGAGATCCTACCCTATCTTGACATCAGCTCCTTGCACTACCAGAAGCAGCATTCCCAGTTGGTGCGCGTCGGAAGGCGCCGCTCCATGCCCTTGACTATGCCCGACACACTGCGGATCAAAACTCTCTCGTACAATCGAGCAATGACCCTGTACGGCTCTGACAAGCCCGACGAAAGAATAGGCGCCAAGTTTCATCGCGTTGAAGCCTATTTGCCGGCATCGCTTAAAGGGATGCTGACGTCCCTTCAAGATCCTGTCATTGAGATGTTCAAACTCCGCATGCACGGCACACATCCTGACGCCAGCAGGTCCTTTGTGGCCAAATTCATGCAACTTCCAACATCCCAGAGGTTTTCCCAGAACCCTGATGGCATGCCGGGCATCACCGTCTTCGATCCCACAAAGCCATTGGAAGGGTTGGCCAGCTTTGGACACGATGCGGCCGAGAAGGTCGTGGCTGACTTGTCCCCGGAATCCGGCGACATCCTTGTCCTTCAGAGTCGTCCTGACAAACCATTCAGCGGCGGCTCGACTCCGCTCGGGGACATGCGTGTAGAAATTCACAGTGCAGCGGTCGACGAGGGGCTCATCAAACCGCCGACCGGCTTTTCCCTGCTCTGGATCAACGAGTTCCCACTCTTCACCCGCATTGACGCGTCCGAACTAGGTAACGGCGGGCAAGCAGGCTTCTGCTCAACACATCACCCTTTCACCGCCCCAGTTTTCACTACTACACGTGATCTAACTGCTATGGTTAATGATCCCCTCAGCGCTGTCGGTGATCATTTTGACCTTGTCATCAACGGGACCGAAGTTGGCGGCGGCTCCTGCCGTATCCACGATGCCAAGATGCAGGAGATAATCCTGAAGGACATTCTGAAAATGCCTACCCAACGGGTTGAAGCATTTCGACATCTACTGGATGCCCTGGCCACAGGCTGTCCGCCCCATGCAGGATTTGCCTTTGGCTTTGACCGGCTGATGGCTGTCATCACGAACAAGAAAAGCGTTCGCGATGTGATCGCCTTCCCCAAGGATGGTCATGGGCAGGACAGGTTCGTCAAGTCGCCCTTACCACTGACACAGGAGCAGTTGCAGACCTACCACCTGGCAATCAGTGATGCTGCCGAGTTGGACAGTATCCCTAAAGCGACAATGACTGGCTGAACGAGTCCAGCGTGTTGCTAAAAGATGGCCCCCCTATGACAGACCGTCTTTTCTCAACTCCGCTTCACCCGAGCTCAACACTTTCTCAACTCGTGCAACATTGCTACGGAAGCAAAAGATCCCGCCAATTTTTTGATACCGACCCGTGGTCCTTCCACGGTCTTGATAGTCTAAGGAGCAGCTAACCCGTTGCCTTCCATTGGTGCTAGCGTGCCCTTGTATGCTGTCTACTGTATGCAATACATGTACAACACACCGTACTTCTCCTTGCTCCGCGAAAGATCACCTTTCTTTTCGTTGCCGCTTAGAAAACCTATCAAGTGCAGTTATGTCGAAGAGACTCGTGGTAGCAAAATAAATAAAAATAATAAATAAAAATAACAAGGATGGCCCATAACCCTGGGCCAGCAAGCTAGCAGAATGAAAGGAAAATTGAATTGATTAATTACCTCTCTTGGATCGCTAGCATCGGAGAGGGACGAAACACCAAGAAACGCCAAGCTTTCCTGCTTGGTAGGTCATACTCAGTCACGTGTCTTCGTGTTTTAGCGTTTGTAGGAAGTGTCACGTCTACCTAACCTACCAACCCCGCATTGGCATAAGTGAATGCAATCAACCAGCACAGAATGAATGACGCGCTTCTTTCTGGTCTCAATGCTGCACAGCGTACTGCTGTAACTGCGCCGGCTTCTGTGCTCCAGGTCCTGGCTCCGCCTGGATCCGGAAAGACAAAGACGCTTACCACTCGATTAGTTTACCTACTTACTCATCATGGCTATGCCCCAGAGAATGTCGTTTGCTGCACCTTCACAATCAAGGCAGCCCGGGAGATGCGAGAGCGCATATGCGCCCTCGTTGGATGCGAGCTTGAGAAGAAGCTTGTGTTAGGAACATTTCACTCGATCTGCCGGAGGTATCTGGCTGCCTATGGCCACTTAATCGGCATCCCACCAGGCTTCAGTATCGCGGACTCTTCAGACAGCATGAGTATGGTGAAGAAGATTGTAAAACAGCACGCCTTTACGGTCGATCCCAAGATCATCCGTGCAAGAATTTCCTCGCACAAAGCCAAGGGCATATCAGCCGACCTCTTACCCAAGGGACCACAAAACCAGTTGGCCATGAGAGAGTTTATTGTTGTATACCATAGGTACCAAGAGGCCTTGGCAGCATCAAACTTGCTCGATTATGATGATTTGCTTCTTCGCTGTCTCGATTTACTTCGGTCCCATCCGCATTGCGTTTCCAATGTTGAAGCGCTGCTCATCGATGAATTTCAAGACACCAACCTCGTGCAGTTTGAGCTGATGAAGTGCTTTGCTTCAGCAAAGAGGCAGGTCACAGTTGTCGGAGATCCTGATCAGAGCATCTACGGCTTCCGATCTGCTGAGATTGAGAATTTAAAGCGAATGAAGGCACATTATCCCGAGACAGTCATCATCCACTTGGAACAAAATTATCGATCATGTTCGTCAATCCTTAATCTGGCACAAGACGTCATTGAACAAGATACGGAACGGCCGGAGAAGAAGTTGAAATCAACCCATTGCTACGGTACCCTCCCCGTTCTTCGTAAACTCCCAAACCCGCACGAAGAAGCAATGTGGATTGCCGCTGAGATCAAGAGGATAACTTTATCAACCGGAGGTCTCCTGCAGAAGTCAGACTTTGCTGTTCTTCTTCGTTCCGCCCACCTGTCCCTTCTGATTGAAAAGGCCCTGACCGGTGCCGGTATTGCGTACCGGATGGTTGGCGGAATGCGCTTCTTCGATCGAGTCGAGATCCGGCTGATCGTCGACTATCTGAGGACCATCAGCCACCCAGAAAACGACCAATCATTTCTCTCAATCATCAATGTCCCATCGAGAAAGATTGGTGATGCCACAATTACAGCACTTGTTGAGATTGGACGGCGAAATACCATCTCACTTTGGTCTGTAGTTCAGAAAGTGTTAGCTGGTCAGCTTACTCCGGCCAAAGCAATGTCCGCCTCTTCGCAGCATGATCTTCGGAAGTTGGTGAGTCTCATCAAGATTGCAAGGCAGAAGATGAAGACTATGACTGCAGCGGAGGTACCAGCCAAATTGATCGAATACGTTGTGTCGTCGCTCGACTTGCAAGCATATCTTCAGAGGAAATACAAAGAAGACTACGAGGATCGCCTTGAGAATATCCGGGAATTGATGTCACATGCAGAAGATCTTGTGAGTCGACCTCTAATGGACCCCCCACTAAGGACTGTTGATGGGCTTGAGCAACAAGACACGGACAGTTGTCAGGAGTCACTCAACCAGTTTCTCGCAAACATTGTACTCTCTACAGAAGTTGAAACGTCTGGAGAAGAGGGTGACACTTCCCGAGTGACAATCTCGACTATACATTCTGCAAAAGGCCTTGAGTGGCCTGCAGTATTTGTTCCAGCGGTGTATGAAGGCTCGATACCACACTCCCGTGCAGAGGATACTGATGAAGAGCGACGACTTCTGTACGTCGCCATAACTCGAGCTCAAGCGCTGTTGACGATGAGCATGCCACTCGTGGCTGCCAGGAATGAAGACGAACTCAAGTTAAGCCATTTTTTGCCATCAAAGCTGCGCAGTCGACTAGCTGATCGGGGGCCTTCGCTGAGTGATGAGGCCTTGAGAGGGATTGCGAAGACACTGAGAAGGAATATGCCATCGCAGGAAGCAATAGCAGAGGGTATCATGAGGTTGGCAGAGGAAATGGGCGTCCTAGAAGACACAGTTTGGCCACAGGACGGTTCACATCGCAGCATAAAGCATGTCCAAAGGACGTATGGGGACAACGACAGGCTGATCGATAATTCCTTGCCTCTAGCATTCCCGGGATTTCAGAAAGCATCAATCTGTGCCACACTAGCAACTGCAACAATGGACAATGCTGCATCATTTTCGACCTCATCAGCAACAATACTTAAGTTCAAGAGTACATCCGAGACGATGCAGGCTGACAAGGATCCGACGATTTCTTCTTTCTTTTCTAAGACAGCCTCCACCAGAGGAAATTCTACATTCATATCCAAGTCCAAAGCCCATCCCATCCCTTTGGAGCTTCAATCCCACAAGCTCGGAAGCAATGGTAGCTTCCTCGGTCAAAAGCGCCCTCCGTCAGTGCTGCACGAAGCATCTAAGAAAAGGAGTAAGTACACTTTTTTAGCAAGGTCACCGCCCTCTCCAGAGGCTTCCATATCTGGGAAGCCTGCCGCCTCGAAGGATAACGGCGTGAGTCATACCTCTGATTCCAAATCTGTGGTATCTGGGAAGAGTGCAGTTCGGCCAGAGAGACTGTTACATACGACATCGTTAGCGGCACTGAAGGCCGAGGGTCGATATGGAACGAAACCCTTGGGTGTCAGAAGGGCTATGAATAGACAGGACTAGCGGAGTTGGTGACTCTAATCTATTGATGAGTGCTAGAAATGACAAGTTTCGTATTGTAAATCCTCTTTGCAGAATCAAGTTTGCAGCCACGTCGCCTTATCGACGCCAAGAGTCACGTATACTGATAGTTAATCATTATCCATCCATTCCTTACAGGGACAGATTTATGACGAGGCTGCGATTGGGGATCCAATTTCAGTTTTTTGAACCCCATCCAGAAAAACCATCTAGAAACTAAATGGTGATCGACGTTATTGCACGGCTTGGCTTGAGCACGCGATCAGGTCCCTGACTTTGTGTATAGCATCTTCCAGATTTGGATTTCATCATCTGTTAGTGCGCCATAATTTCCACGACAGGCCTTCGCTTGAGTCCTGCGAATTACTGGGCGGCGCCGGAGAGGCCCTCAACGTGGCATATGATCAGCAACTCTTCCCAAGCGAGATTGGGCACATGAGCGATTTGGAATCACGCCAGGTTGAGTTCAACGCTTTTTTGCAGGGCTAAGCAATCCGCAGGGCTTAGCACTTCCACTCCACTTTGGTACATTACATCAAGCAAAGATGCGTGCCAGGGCCACGTTCCTTTGCAATTGCAGATCATCCCAGATCTAATTTCCAGATCTACTATTTGAGTCTACGAGAAGAGAAATCAGAGCTCCAGTTTGGTAATTTACGCCATAAGTTGTGTTCTGATTCATGATTACAAAAATAAGACGCTGTAATACATCCTTGCACCTGTATACTCCAGCCGTCCCAACTCTACATGCCTCGGTAAAGAAAATTTCGGGTGTGGTCCTATTTCTCAGACCATGGCCCATCCAATCTTGTTTTTGAGAGAATGAGGGCTGCTAGCTTACCCGGGGTGCCGCTGCCCAAAAGTTCCAACACTTGTAGATGAGCTTGAAGCTCCTTGCCGATCCAGTTGCGCAGTTCAATCGCGTTGAGGGAGTCTAGTCCGAAAACTGTGATGGGCGTTGAATCATTGTGAAGCGCCAACTCCTCTGCTGAGAGCATCAAGATTGAGCCGAGCTTTTTGCTCAATTCTCCGGTAACAAGATCAAGCGCGGTCTCCCTACTGCCAGCCTGGTGCAACCTCAGAGCGATTGGCAGATCCGCGGTGCTATCTGGGCTGCTGATATCTCCATGGGCACGCAATGCCGCTAAGCGTAGTGTTGAAAACTTTCCGTCTGTGGCATAGAATGGCAGATTAGAGGGCTTAGAAAAGTCCAATCCTGTAATGTACTGTCCGCCGGTCGAAGTTTGGAAGCTTCCACTGATGGCAATCTTGAGCAAAGCGAGCACTTCATCTTCTCCCATCGTGCTTCCAGACAAGGTCTTCAAGACTTGTGTTTGTCTCGCTGTATTTTCGGCGAGATATCCGACGTCATCCACTGCCGTAAGGTCAAGAGAAGCCGCTGGCAATCCCTGCTGCAGACGATGCTGAACAAGAGCGTCAAGGAACGTATTAGCAGCCGCATACGCGGCTTGGCCTCTGTTGCCCACGATACCTGCCACAGAAGATAGAGCAACGAAGAAGTCCAGTGGAGTCCCCAGAAGAGCTTTGTGGAGATTCCAGGCTCCAGAAATCTTCGATCGAACCACAGTGGTGTAATCGTCAAAATTCATCTTCTCGAACAGTACGTCCTATTTCACGTCAGCTTTAACCATGTTCTGAAGCATAATCAAGGAGATACCAAATAAAGCGGGATGACACTAACTTTGAGAACCATTGCGGCATGAATAACTCCTCGAATAGGGGGCAGTTCCTGATCCAGCTCTCTCACGAGGGAGGCCACGGATGCTTCATCGGCCACGTCGCAGGGCTTAACATAAACCGAACCCCCTAGAGTCAAGGCCGTTTCCATCAGGTCCGAGATTTCGGCCGAGATTTTGCCTTGTCGAGAAAGTAGGACAATATGGCGTGCACCTTGACGCAGCATTTGTTTAGCGATTGATCGGCCTAAGCCACCTGTACCGCCGACAATCAGGTAGGCCGCATTACCAGGCAGAAAGTTCGAAGGTGTTTGAGGGTGGGTAGCCTAATTGCCCACGAATTAGTGGGAAATTCTTTAGTCTCTGGAGTTCTTATGACCACCCAGCTTACCTTGACCTGATCTTTGTCGAGATGTTGCACAACTACCTTACCACTTGTCTTGCCGCTTTGGAGTTTGCGTAAACCACTCTCAATCTCCGATATTCCTATGGTTGTGATGGGACTTATTGGCAAAACTTTCCCAGCAACCAGGAGATCCATGACTGCGGTGAGAACACGGCTGAGAATCCTGGGCCGTTGGGCTGCTACCAGTGTCAAATCAACCGAACTAAACGTGCAGTTGTACTCAAACTTGGCCATCTCCAGTCTCGTATTGGAGGTAATGTCCCTCTTCCCGATCTCAATAAATCGACCGAAGGGGGCGAGACACTCCCAACTCTCACGTAGAAATTCCCCAGCCAGGGAGTTGATGATCACATCGGCGCCCTGGCCATTGGTCGCTAGTCGAAAAGCAGGACCAAAATCTGTATCTCGGCTGTAAAATATGTGGTCCTCAGGAATGTTGAACTTATCGATGAGTAAGTTCTTTTTCTCGATGCTGCCAACGGTCGCAAAGATCTCTGCGCCACACAATTTGGCTAGTTGAATGGCAGCTTGACCAACGCCGCCAGCAGCAGCGTGGATTAGTACTCTTTCGCCCGTTTCGAGGCGCGCCAGCTCAAACAGGCCATAGTAGGCTGTACTGTACACAACAGGAATAGTTGCTGCGATCTCAAAGCTCATGTTGTCAGGAATTCTGACAGCACTTGTTGACGGGCAACGAGCGTATGAGCTATACGCCCCCAGTGACATGGCACAAACTCGGTCCCCAACACGGAGGTCGACAACATTAGACCCAAGACGGGCTACAGTACCGCTGCACTCGATTCCAAGATATGGGCTTGCGACTTGGCCCATGGCAATGACGGCGTCTTTGAAGTTCATGCCTGTAGCGTGTACCTTGATCTCGATTTCGTCGCCAGCAAGAACTGGCTCCACTTCATCAGACCAATACAGAGAGTTGAGCGCTCCATAGGTTCCCACATTGATCTTTAGGCGCCGTCCAGGTTGGCCAAAATCTTGCAAGTAGGGAGGCGCAGAAGCATTTATCTCTCGGAATATCGCCAGGTTTACATCTTCCCGTTCGACCACTCGAGGAACGACCAGTTGGCCGTTCTCCTCGGCAAATTCGAAGTCAACGGGTTCCCCATATGAAGATGTCGCAAGAGACGCCCTTAATGCTTGCACGATCAGAAGAGCATTTTCTGATGGAGGCAGCGAAGAATTGGGGTCCAAATCCAGCGTTGCGGTCGGCTTTTCGTTTTCGGAACGAAATGTTCGGAAGAGGCCTTGAACAATGTTATTCTCTGGGTTCTCTGCAAAGCGGAAAGCTCCACGGTTGACCCATAAGATTGACCGGCAGGCTAGTAGGAGCTTCTGCACCTTTTCGAATGTGGCACGAGTCATGTCGTAAAGCAATGGCTTATCCAGCTCTGAGAGGCAGACGTAATCAACAGTTGCTGATGGCTCCACCGTCTCCCATGAGAGTACGACCGGCTTCGCGTGACGATACAACTCAATATGAGTTGATAGAGCTGAAACAAGCGGGTCTAACGCGTCTCTCTCTGTGATGATCGCGATAGCATTTCCAGGTGTGCCGTCTTCATTCACCGGAGTCGCAACGCGGGATGGCAGTTTGCTCGGCACCTCAAAGCCTTGCTCCGGTTGTTGAATTTGAGAAGTTGTTGCGATGTGCTCTTCGCCTAAGTGCGCTGCTGGGGGCACAGAAAAAGATTTTTCTGGCATCTCAGAATCGACAACAACCGGATTAGAGGGCTCGAAGGTATCAGAGCTGCTGCTCGAAAGGGATCTGCTTGCCGAAATATCAGATTCAGAACTCACGTAACAGTCCTGAGGCTGCCATGTTATCGCATAACAGAGTTGACGCGGGTCGTTGTATGTCTCAAGACCACTCTTCACTGGAGTCATTTTCAATCCGCTAACCCTTATGACAGGGTCATCAATGCCATGATGCCAGGCGTCAACGTAGAAATCCACAGAGCCTGGCTGGGGGGAACCATTCGTAACAACCTGTACTTGCTCATTGATTTTGCTAGGAGTATTCTTGCTGATCTCGATCTCCTTGACAGCAGAAGGCAAATACAGCGATGGTAGTTTTGACCGACCGGCGCCTAGTATCATAAATGTGAACTGGATTAGAAGGTCGAAAAAGGCGGTAGAGACAATTGATGATCCCTCATAGGAGTACGGCATAGCCGTGGCGGTGTCTGGCACGGACACAATGCCGCTGGAAAAGTTGCCCTGAACAATAGCAGTCCCAGACGCTGGCAACCGGAATGCTGCATCGTACCCACAGCCATGCTCCCTGAGTTCACGGTAGAATGACTCCATAGAAAGAGCTGTGCCTTCATCACCACTGATTTGTTGGCGTCGAGTGTGAGCTGCGTGAAGTTGTCTGTTGTTGATGGGGTTTACAGAGCGCTGCTTCTGAACACCGACGAGGCCGCGACAGTGTTCGATCCAGCCTCTATCAGACGCCCAAGACGAGACTCGGAATTCATCCCAGTCCTTTGAGTACGATCTCGTTCCCTCGGCATAGGCCCTCAGGGTGACCAAGGTCTCGTACTGTGTTCCTTCATCCAGTATAAAAGCTCTTGATACCTTGATTTCACGCAGGCGGAAACCCGATAGCTCATTCCATTCGATGCCCCTGAGGCGAGCCAATTGAGACTCTGCCTCGACAGCCATGGCAATGTATCCAGCGAGGGGGAAAGTTGTTAGCGATTGCATCTGATGACCACGAAGCCAAGGGATGTCGTCAACGGTTATTGAGTTCCGCCAACTAGGATCATCCACGCTGTATGTATCTTCCAGTAAGCCTAGCAAGTCATGCCGAGGAAATGGCTTGAAGCGATGTTGCTTATCAGATCGAGACTCAAACCAGTATGGTTGGTGACTCCACGGGTACGGAGAAAAGTCTGTGATGAGATTCAACTTTTGGGACTCGGTACAACTCTTATTTACACCTTCGAAGTCGATGGGGTGTCCAAGGACAAACAGGCTGCCAGCAAGTTTCAAAGCGGATGCTGTGGCGTGCTGATTTCGGACAAGAGATGGCAGATACCGCACTTTTGACGCCGTCTGAACGCTGATGGTCTTAAGTATTTGCTTAATTGGTCCTTCAAGGGCAGAGTGAGGGCCAATCTCAACAACCACATCCGGCTTTGTATCCTCAACCAGCAGCTTGAAGGCAGATGAGAAAAGAACGGGCTTTGTGAGATTGTCGACCCAATAGGAAGCACCCAAGGTCTCGCTAGGTGCCATCTTCCCTCCAAGCAGAGAAGAATAGAAGAGTGCGCCTGCTGCTTCTTGAGATGGCATGTCCTTAATCGAGGCCATATAACTCTCCGCAAGAAGCTCCATATGAGAAGAGTGGTATGCCACATCGACCTGCAGCTTGCGGTTGAATATGCTTCGGCGAGTGAGCTCGACAGACAGTTGGTCAACAGATCCTGCATCGCCCGAAGCAGTGATCGAGTTTGGAGAATTTTCGCATGCGATCACTATGTTAGCAAGCCCCAGCTGGCTAATAATGCTCTTCACTATGTCGGAGCTGGTGCCAACAGCAATCATAGCGCCCTTGATGTCTGGGTATTGAACAGTCATGCTGGAGGCAACTTGACCGCGATAGTATGCGACTGCGATGGCATTCTCGAGGGAGATAGCTCCAGCAGCGTAGGCGGCAGCTATCTCTCCACTGGAGTGACCCACAACAGACAACGGCTTGATGCCCCAAGATGCAAGCAGGGCAATCAGACCGAGCTGGATCGCAGTGCAGATTGGTTGAGAAAGATGCGCCTTGCCAATATCTGACTCGCCTTTTGGTTTGACGAGCTCATTCACAAGGTCGAAATCCGCACCAATGTGTCTCAAGTAATCCGAGGCAGCTCTAACAGTCTCTGCGAAAACCGGATGGCTGTCCATCAGCTGTGTGCCCATTTGAGGCCATTGAGCACCTTGACCGGTGAAGACAAAGGCGATGTTGGGGGCAGTCAATGCTCTCTTCGGTAGTGCATCGACACCATTGAGCAGGTTTGCCAGCTCATTGCACGAAGAGGCCACGATGGCAGATCTCCAGGGTAAATGTGACCTTCGCTCGCCCAAGGTATATACCATGTCGTCCATCAAGCGTTTCTGGAAGACTTGAGGATGTTGCTCAATGTAGACACCCAGTTCAGAGCCTTTCCGTTTTGCGGCACCTTCGTCGTTGGCGCTGAACACAACCAGCCTTGGAAATTCTTGCGTTGGCCCCTGAGGGAGTTCATCCAAATTGAATGCGCGGCGCTCAAGAACACAATGAGCATTAGACCCCCCGAAGCCAAAATTGTTGACGCTAATAAATCGTTTGTCCTTGGGCCACGGTCTGATATTGAGTGGAACCTTCATATTCCACTTGTCGAGTGGAATCTCGCTATTGGCCTTTTCAAAGTTGACATTAGGCAAGATGAAGCCTTTTGTGAGCATGAGAGATGCTTTGATGATCGAGATTATACCACTCGCATTCTCCAGATGTCCCACATTGGTTTTAACAGAGCCAAGGTATATGGGGAATCGCTTAGTTCGGCCTGGTCCAAAGACGCGATACAAGGCACCCGCCTCGATAGGATCGCCGACTTTAGTCCCAGTGCCGTGAGCCTCTATGAACCCGGTGTCTTGGGGGGAAATGTTGGCGCGGGTATACACATCTCGGATTAGCTGTTCTTGAGCTTCTCCGTTCGGTGTTGAAAGGCCTTGACAATTGATTAGCAGTTGAACAACCAATTTTAAGGAGTATCAGGCCTACCAATTGTGCTTCCGTCTTGATTTGTCCCAGAACTTACGATGACAGAATAGATATAGTCATTGTCTTGAATTGCACAATCCAGAGGTTTGAGGATGAGACACCCAACGCCTTCGCCTCTAGCAAAGCCACTCTTTGCTCGATGGTCAAAAGCAAAAGTCCTACCATGCTCATTGAAAATTCTAACAAAATGTGAGCAGTAAGCTTCAGATGGCATCAACTGGATCATTGCCTACCCAAGCATCGACATGGATATCATGTCTTCAGGTTGAAGGTGTAGGGCGGCTGCAGCCACGATGGCCGAGCTGGACTCGCCACTACGGATGCTTTGAATCGCTGCATGTAGTGCATAGAGACCAGAGGAGCATGCAGTGTCGATCGCACAGCAAGGTCCCCGAAGATCAAAGTAGTGCGAAATGCGACCAGCTTGGATGGACTGGTGATTGCCAGTAGCGTCAAACATGGGAACTTGATTCAGATTTCGCATCGTGGTGAGGCGGTAGTCTGACGAGGTGCCACCAATGAATACACCCATTTTACTACCTGCCACTTTGTCCTTTGGCAGACCGGCGTTTTCCAGTGCTTCATATGAGCATTCCAAAAGTTGTCTCTGCTGGGGGTCTGCAATAAAATTATGTTAGAGCGGCCCCCAATCTTGTGCCAAATACTTTAAGTCAGATAGGGGAAGAGAAAAGCTCCTTACCCATAGCTTCGGCCTCCTGCTTGGTGACATGAAAAAATGGTGCGTCAAATTTTGATACATCATGCTGAAGAAAGTAGCCTGACTGTTGGTTGAAGCACCCGCTTTTCTGCGGATTTGGATGATAGTAAGCAGAAGTTGAGTACCTATCCTCTGGGATCTTGCACCAGCCGTCTCGCGAGCGTGACAGCAAGGTCCAAAAGTCATCCAAGGTATTGACACCACCAGGTAAGCGACATGACATTCCCACGATGGCTATCCGGCAGCTAGCATCATTTGGGGAAGCCTGTGTAGATTGCATGGCTGTGTGTCAAATGTACACCTTCCAGGCTCTGGGAAGGAGTAGAGAAAGGGTAAGGAGCAGGAAGAAGTGACGTGACCTGTTTGTCCTTAAATGATCATCTCTTTTTGTATTAAGACAGGGTTATCTGCTAGCTAGGGAGATTAAGCATGTGCAGCAGGAAAGTCCAAGCTCTCGCTTAGACACTAGGCTGGTAATACTACTCACAGGACACATGTCATTATAGCTCAACCACACTGACAGATGCATCTATTAACGAATGTAACCACATAAGTCATCTCCACAGGACCTATGGTGTAGATGCAATGACCATGGAGGGGCTTCCCATCAAAGCTAGGTTCACCAGTAATTTTCTCATTCTGTGCACACCTGGTTAGTCTGGTAGAGAACTGCATCACCACTCAATCACCACATGTTAGTTTCATCCACTGTTTTGATAACAACAATGTGGTTGTAGTATTTTAGTGTATGGTTTCTGTCGATCCATTGGACTTGAAACATTTCCCTCATGGGACCAAGCCTTCGGTTCGGCACCCAGGATTCCAGGGTCAATTTAGCGTTAGATAGTTTGTTATCATGTGAAGAGTAGGCAAGACATCTCTTCTAATTGGCAACACTAAGCATTGTCCAGGTCCACTTCATAGTTTGTCAGAGATAAACCTAAGATAAAAGAGCCCAGCTAATCAGCCAACTTGTACCATAGGAGTATGTTAGGTTCCAAAATTTTAACTGCAGAAATAAAGTTTAGGTGGGTTATATTAGCCTGATTCTCAAATCGCAGCTAAGGAGCTAGCAGGGACCTAGCAAAGGCTTTAAAATAGGGATCTACATGCACTGTGCTTAGTGCATCAAAATGGTGTGATGATCAATATGTGATGTCTGATTAGGAAAGTGGATCAATCCACAATCTAATTGGGAACAGGTACTTTTCCCCTTGTAACAGGGTATGGAAAATGTATCACACCATTAGGCCAATATCCCTTTCAATTTCATTCTCTCTTTCCACTCATTTTGAGACTTGGGTGAGCAATCACCAGTTTCTAGCAAGTTACACCATTCAATATGAAAATTCTCTGCCTGCACGGCGCATACGGCAGCGCTTCAGTAAGTGGAGATGTGCTCCAGATCTTATTCAGATTTCTATTGGGACATCATCTCATGCCTCTTTGTGGTACAGAACTTCCAGGTCCAACTGAGTCCGTTCATCGATTCTATTAAGAAACAAGAACCGGTCGATTTTAAATGGATAGACGGGGGTCACACAGCTGTTCCTCCAACAGGCTTTGAACACTACTTTGGCAAGCCACCCCTGTACAGACACTTTGAATATGATGGAGTGGGTGAGCTGGATGACATTCTTACAAAACTTCGGGATATTCAACAAGGGGAAGTTGCAGAAGATACAATGCGCAGATTAATTGGTGAGCAAGAGACATTTCACGGGCCTGCAATTCTGTCAACAATGGAAAGTCTTCTGAAGGTTGTGAATAATGACCCAGAGATTCAGGTGAGCCTCTTTCACTAAGTCAGAGAGACCAGATACTGACAGTAATTCCAACAATAGGGCATTCTGGGATATTCGGAGGGCGCTATGGCAGCCGCAACCCTTGTCCTAGAAGAGAGACGTCAATGGGAGCAATGGGGCAGAGAACGTCAGATCAAAGTCAGTCCTGCCCCTCTACAACCTATCCAGGCTCTCTCTCTCTCTCTTCATTACAATCCTAACACCCTCACAGTTTGCCATCTTCTTTGCTGGCTGGCCACCTCTCCGTCTCCATGATGACGGAACTGTCCAGACCATCCTTGCTGATCAGTGTGAGGAGGTTATTGACATCCCCACATGCCACATAGTTGGCTGCAATGACCCATATGTTCATGGAGCCATGGCACTGTTTAGTGTATGTGATGAGGACACTGCAGTACTGTTTGATCATGGCAAAGGACATACAGTGCCACGCGACAAACAGACGATTCAAGAGCTGACCTCAGTCATTCGAAATACCTGGCAGAGACATGGACAGTATGTATAGATCATCTGTCTGTTAGCTACATTGTTCTATTGGAGAAAAAAATAGAGGTGTTATGACTGATTTAATTCACTTCTATCATAAGGTAGAATAGACAAGCCTAACAGACAGTTCAAACCTAGTACACATCCATTCCCCTCTTATTCTCAGCTCCCTCATCCCATTGCCTATTGTTTAGCCTTCCCAAGCGCTGCGGTACCGGAGAACAGTCATGCAGCACACATGATGAAGCCACAGTAGATTTGGCAAGATATTTGTAAATATGACAGAAGAAGTCAATTCATTTAGTCAATGTCTATGAAGGGTGTCTGTTCATATATAGATCATTTTGCAACAGGCATCCCCTGTCTGTAGACAATAGCAACATGGGAAGAGGAACACAGAATTAGACAGTCTGAGTGTTCAAATCACCAAGGGGAAGTTGATACTAAGGTGCAGAACAGGGACACTCCAGAGTAGCTCTTGATGGCCATGTGATAGTTAGCTTAGGATCGAAGACCGAGCTGTTCATCCTGAACCCTGGTTCACCCTTTGTTTCACTGGACCACCCAAAGTTTAACCTCCAATTTCGCTGGACAAATACTACAAGAATTGAGACACTAATGTGCCTTTTCCATTGATTCACATGAATGCAGGCTGCAGCCTATCTTGACTCACTGTGCTATCTCAGTTGCACGAAGCGTTTCACATATTTCTCTACTGAAAGCGATGTTGAGATGCGCCAGCATGAGAGCAATCCATGCAATGTAGCCTCTATTCTCCTTACAAGTAACAAGAATGTGTAATCCAGTCGCAGAAAAAATACCTCTATGTTGGATACAAGGCTTAAACCCGAGCTTTAATAGAACTGTACTTCAAAACTTGATGTAAATTGTTCTGTTGAGCGGTGAAGATCAAGTGATTTGGCTGTAGGCACGAATAAATTAACCGATGACACTAACACGATAACACGATAACACGATAACACGATAACACGATAACACGATAACACGATAACACGATAACACGGGGCTTAAACAGGAATAGTGTTTGTCACGCGTCTAGGCCCTCTTTTGTCATCCCCCACAAGCCGCAAAACAGAGCATCAGGATGGCTGATCTATCGGTTAGCCAGATCAAAATTCTCGATTCGCTGAGAAGCCGACTCCTTACTGTCCGAAGCTCTTTGCAGACTCTCCAAACGGATCTGAGCAACCCACAGCAACCGTTGCCTAACTGGTATGGTACCTCCCATGGATCACGACAACACTGACTTACCCCTCCATAGGACGTCCCTTCAGCGACAAACTCGAATTATCCTTGACAGCATCGAAGAAATATTGGTGCAGTCGAGGGAAAGAGAAGAGCTTCTGACTACGACTGTAGCCATTCCCACACCAGACTTCCCAGCCCAAACCTCGGATCACATACTGCATGCGCTACTTCGGACGAAGCTTGATCCGAGCATTGAGGAGTGGATCGAAGAGGTGCCACACCATAACACAGGCCGGACGCACTCGTCCCATGTTTTGGCAGAAATAGACCTTCGTGACCTGTGGGCTGGAGCTGCCGAAATTTACCACACTCATGGCAGCAGGTATCCCTGGGGTGCTGATTACAGCCGCGAAGAGATGGAGAATGGCATTCAGAACGTTGTTACTGGACTGAAAAGAGATCTTGTTGAACCTGTACTGGAACCGGACGAATTTTATGACGATGACGATGACGTCGGTGAGGATCAACAAGAGGATCAACAAGACCATATGGAGGTGGACAAGCCCACCGCTCTTACGCCCAAAGTACAGCTACAACAGCCCATGGCTGTTGGCTTAGTCTTGAAATTCTTGAGTACTGGATCTACAGGCTAGAAGCTCATGATAGGAACATTCCGCAAATTGAGAGCTGTTTGATGTGGGAGTAACTCTCAGTACAGAAGATGGTCTGGCCATCATAATCCACAGGAAAAACCGCGCGATCCGCGATAACGGCACTTGGTCATCACTTACAAGAACCTTACATCATCTAGCATTGACGTCGATGACATCTGCTAATCAAAAGCACACAATGCAAAATGATTATCTGGTGTGGGTCGTCCTGAATCATCCTTCGCCGGTCAAATATTCGCTCAGGGCTCAAACGAGATAATGTCACAACACATTAGGGTAGCTGCATAGACTTCTTGCTCTAGTAGCTGCATAGACTTCTTACTCTAGTAGCTGCATAGACTTCTTGCTCTAGTAGCTGCTCACGCTTGATCTGCACCATGCACGGCTGCAATCTGACATCCTTCGGGTGTCTCGATGTGCTTGCACATTTGTCGCCTCATAAAGGCATTCAGAATCAGAAAGATTAGTCAGCTTGCCATTTTCTGTGCGATTCCTGTACATGGTCGCAGGAATTTATCGAAGGTATTTTGTCGAACGATGAAAGCATAGCTTATTCAATTGGTCGCCTTCTGAAATCGCCCCTGTATCCAGCACCTGTACATTTTGATCCGTCGTTGGCGATTTACGATCAACCTTCGGTCAACGGCGAGATTGAGTACGCTAAAATGCTCACCCCATAGCACCTGAAGCTCATCTTTGTCAAAGAAGTACACACGAGTCCCATCACCCCTGACATAGAAATTTTCATCCATCCATCTACCAGCCTTGAACCTTACCTGTGCAAGATCACCTCGCCCATAGTCTCTGAAGAGAACGTAGCCGCCTGGCCTGAGTAGTCTCTTAATGTTGTGCACACACTGCGCCCATTGACTAGGACTTAGTGCGGAGAAGACAAATATCATGATGAGCACGTCCACACTTCCTTCTAGTACACCCTGAGGGAGGTCTTTTCCTGCTGCATCCCATACCTCCGCTCTGAACTTGCCGAACCTAGCCTGGGAGTCTGGCGCGTTTCTCATAGTCTCAACAGCCTTCTTGCTAAAGTCTACCGCCACGACTTCAAGATCATCGTTCATGTTCATACGCATAATGGGGAATGCGGTATTACCAGCACCCGCCCCAACCTCGAGCAGTACCTGCTTCCCAGCGTCCTTGCACGTAATATCGTGCAAAATCGGGAATTCCTGAAATAACCACTTTCGATCCTTGAAAAACGTCGAAGACTTTTGCTTGTAGAAAAGATCCCACCATTTCTCGGGATTGGAGTTGAAGCGATCCTTGTCGAACTCGGACACTGGCGACGATCGTTGTGCAGCGTACTGCGCTTCGCAGTACTCGAAATGAGATGCATCTGGCTCAACATGATCCCAGGCATTGTACTCAAACACATCATCGGAGTCAGTGAGAATGCGTTGTCCAAATTGGAAAGGGTCTGTTCGTTTGGAATTGGTAGTGGGGTCATGTGAGAGATGTGCCGGGGTAACATTATCCAGGTTGCTCGTCGAGCTGGGAGACAAATCGACAGTGTCGTTACTGTGGTCCATGAACTTGGTGCTAACGTTCGAGTGAGATCGTCCCAGCCTTTGAAGTGATGTGCCAAACAAAATATTTCATGAGACGACGATAGAAGTCAAACTGCACATAATACCTTTATGGGCTGCCCTAGTTTGAGTTCCCCTTGAGGATGCCCTCCACTTGTCTTGGTAGCTACACGAGACAGCCAGTCATCCCAGCATGGCAACCGAAAATTTCGTGTCTGATACATCTCTCCTTCCACTTCTGCACACCTCCCAGGCAGCGCTTAGTCAGGCAGAGTCGATGATTCAGTGGCTTGAGCAGAATGCTGTCTCCACCTCTCCCACGGTTAGCGCACACCTCGATCTTGCCAAACGCCAAACACGTCTGAATGCCTGCCTAGCCAAGCTACGGGGCCAACACCGCCGTGCAACTTTTGAAGCGCGGGCCACCAAACAAGAGACAGCAGAGGCAAAACAAGAGGTCAATAGATTGCTCCTGCAGCTCCAAAACTTGTACTACGAGCAGAGACATCTGATGGGCGAGATTGGAGCCTGCGAAAGCTACGATCATGCATACATGCACCTTCCTCTTCTCTCCCTCGATGAATACCTTGCGCTGTTTCCTGACCAGGTAGGCCTGCCTGAGCAGGAGCTTATGCCTGTACGCATCGAGCACGAGAGGCAAGAGCGCGAAAAGATGGAGCAGCAACGGCTGGAATTGGTCAAAATTAAAGAGAATTTGATCAAGGAAAATGGAAAGAAAAAGGAAGAGCTGAGGAAGACGGATGAGAAGCTTGAAGCAATGATTGATACCCTTGGACCGCTTGAAGAGGCTTTCACGAAAGATATATGACTGGGGAGTGTGAACCTGTGAGATGTACATTTATGTGGAATTGCCCCGACCGGTTGACCGAAGGACGACAGAGAACGCCAACCTAATCTAGGTCAGCACGCACAGGCCTACCTTGGAGACCTAGAAATTTGAACACACCCCCGCCTCGTTCACAGGTCCGGCAGCACTTGATTCGTTCGCATCCACTGCTGACCGCACAGCATGGCCATTCCTTGTCCATTGCTACTTCCGGACAATGCAAGCGATGAGCCACAGGTGTGCCAGGCTTCTGGTGGAGACCTGCCCCAGGGAATATATAACGACATGGTACACCTCGCTGAGGTTCAACTAGTGAGTGGGCTTCGATGCTGAGGGTTACCCTGCTCCATATTGCACCGATGCTGAGTGGCTATGGCTTGTGGGACCCTGGTACAAACCGTCATTTCTTCAACTAACTGACTCTGCGTTAACTACGATAGAGTTCAAGGATTGAGGGGTCACCGGGATGAAGCTGGGAGGACGCGAATCTAGGTAGGCTAAGACAGATCCTGAAGGTTGATCGCTGGTAATACTCCGATTTACTCAGAATTGTTGTGTCCGACAAACCCTCTGGGAGTGTTAGCCGATCCTATTGGCTTCGCAGTGATAACGGTATTCTGAAAAGAAGTTGACATTCTCCCGAGTGCATCATCTCGAGAGCAAGCTATGGATTGGAATGGTTGAAGGCATTTCATTCGTGTTTGTGACTTAGATAGTGGGGGCCAACCACACTCTATCTTGGCAGGCCAATTATTTTGTCCCTGCTAGGTCAACTTCAGGTTTTCTCTAAAAACTAACATCAATTGATTACAAAGTTTTCGACACTTGTCTCTGCCACTCTGGAAGACGTTACCTGTTGCAATTCGTGTTCACCGATGCGATGTCAGACTTTGGTATGTCCTTCATTCAAAAACTAAGTACATCTTGTTAAGATCAGGAGACAAGATACGCGTCACTGCCCATCACTGCCCTCTGCATTATCCAAGACAGTAACCCCGTCTTGCTTGCTGGCGAAGGTGGCCTTTTACATCTTTTTGCATTGAGCACAAACGAGTTATTTGAAACCGTGCGTGTGTTTGAGGGCCAGGCCATACACAACATCGATGTCTCTTCTCATTCCAGTGATGGCGAGAGACGGATTGTGGTTTCCGGGGGGAACTTAATTGCTTCCCTGATGCTCTCTCTGTCCAAATCAAGACTGTTAGGTCCACTGAATATCTACAACGCAAATGATTGGATATTGAAGATCCGTTATCATGATCAGGGAAATAACGCGGGCTTGTTCGCCTTAGTTACGGCGAATAACAACCTCCTGGCAATCGAACATCCTGTATCTGATCTTGGGTCACCTTCACCCAAGCCACTCGGGCAAGGCCCAAAGACATTCCTCTATTCTGCTGATATCTGCAGTTCTGATCATCATACAGTGATCCTGGCCGGAGGATCTGCCTTTGGTGAGATAGTTGTATGGAGCTGTTACCAAGACGAATTGACATCAGACTGGACATCAACATTTCTTCATCGCCTTCCTGCTCACAATGGCTCGATTTTCGGCATTTGCATCTCGCCTTCGATGCATATCGGTGGTATATCGTCACGCCTTATTGTGAGTTGCAGCGATGATCGGCAAATCCAGGTGCGAGACCTCGGTGTTTCGGGGGATCACCAACCCCTCTCAACACACCAGTTGATTCGAGAAACAGGCTTCGGAAACGTTATTGACAATGATGATAAGCTAGTAGCCACCACTTGGGGTCATCAATCACGCATATGGGATGTTGACTTTGCTTCAAGCTTAGAAGCGAGCGAGGAAACGACCGTCAAACTTCTGTCCAGAGGTGAAGATGCTACATGTCAGACTTGGCAGCTACGGGTCAGCTGTGCCTCCAGCGATGGCGGCCTCCTTGGTAAGATGTCGTTGATATACGTTGATCGACATCATTCAGGAAAGAACATCTGGTCTTTTGTAAATTACACCACTCAGGCAGACATCAACATCGTCTCTGGAGGCGCTGATGGAAGTCTCGTGAAGCGCAAGATATCCCCTTGCTCTGATGGCCTGGACAAAATCGTCACAATGCCATTTACAAGAATGGGAGTGACGGCGTTGAAAGATTACATGATTCTGGATGACAGGCGGATCCTTGTCTTGACCGCCTCGGGCGACCTCTTGCTACACGAATATAGCCCTCAGTCTACTTCGATCTGGCAAGTTATTGAATCGCCTTCCGGCTCCAAGGTTGTCAAGTTTTCGGCCAATTGCCCACCCGGCATTGCCATTGTGGCCGTTGAGAATGGTATTGGTGTCTGGAGGCATAGTCAGGGCCTGCGACTGATCGAAACGACTTTTCCTTTTGATCGTTCTGTCGCTAGTATGCACTTGGCCGCCATGGAATTGATGCAGCCTATCCAAAATAGGATGGCATATCTGGTCGCGAATTTTGCGGGATCATCTACGGCAATGTTCTTAAGGCTGAATATCACGGATCGCGATTTATCCATAATCTCTTCACAGTCAATTAACTTGCCCAAAGGCTGGATTGCTACCACGTCACATTTCTCTCTCATCAGCCGCACACTCATTGTCGGTTTCCGTTCAGGCTGGTTGGCATTCTTCCATCTCGACAACAACACTACAGGAGACATCAGCAATGCAGTTTGTATCCCAGACATTCAAGGTTCCGAAGCGATTACATCTGTGCAACCACTCAAACACCAGGCCATGAATGACCAGGGCTGGCTAATCCATATCATAACGACAGGCCGTGACGGCAGTTATGCGATCCATGAAGTAATCTTTGGTCCAGAGAGTGCCTTTCAATTACGTACAGTACATCGTTCGAGCCCACCTCTAGGTCATAACCTCGAAGGAGCACACCTGGATACCGAGACAAATCAAATACTGATGTTTGGTTTCAGATCCACCAACTTCGTGGTTTGGAACGAGACAGAGCAATGTATTCTCGCTTCAATTGACTGCGGTGGAGCTCACCGTAGCTGGGATTATCAAACTGGTATGAACCAACATGGCAGATTTGTGTGGACGAGGGCTGGCACATTTAACTTGGCAAAGACGGGCGCAGGCAAGCCAGAGTTGATACAGCAGGGCGGGCATGGTCGTGAGATCAAAGCACTTGCCGTATTCCCGGATGCCCTGTTGTCATCTCGACTTGGCCAGTACCACCTGGTAGCGTCGGGCGCTGAAGACACCGAAATTCGCCTGTTTGCAGCTTTCACCTCCGCAAAATCGGGACAACTAGAATGGAAGACCCTGGCCGTGCTACGTGATCATACTACCGGGCTCCAACATGTGGCTTTCTCTACCAGCAGACGCTACTTGGTCAGTGCTGGTGGGGCCGAACAGTTGTATGTCTGGCATCTATCTTTTGGTGTGCCCTACGTTGAAGTTGGTGTTGTGCTCGAAGGGAAGATGCCGCAGACCGACGATGATGCCGACGTTCGAATAATGGACTTTCGCATTTTCGAGAATGTGTATACTCCAAGCCGTGGTGATCGAGAGATCCTTGGGATTGCAGCAGCCTACTCAAATGGTAAAGTAAAGGTCATACAGTACGAAGAGGGAAGTACACCTGGACAAGGATCGTTTCAGAAACTGCATGAAATTCACTTTGGATCGTTTTGTTTAACCCAGGTCAGTGTCCTTGACTTCGATAATCCGCCTGGACGTGTCATCAATGCAGCTGGTACGAATGGCCATGTCCACCTGTGCAATCTGAAGAACCTCGAATGCTCTTGGACAACACTTGATAGGCCGCATATTCAAAAGGTGCATCAGAACAGCATTCAGTGTCTCCAAACCCTGGAGATCCAGCCAAACCTAGGATTAGTGGTGACTGGTGGAGACGACAATGCGCTTGGCTTTACCCTTCAACGAACTAGTGCAACAAAAACTAAAGAAACAGACTCTCACACGCTACTCATTCCAAGGGCTCATGCTGGAGCACTTACCGCGCTTGAGGTCCTTACAAGCCGTGAAGCAAGTGCTACATTCCAGGCTATTGTTGTCACGGCCGGTAATGACCAAAAGATTAAGGTCTGGAAGATAGAGATACCTCAAGAAGAGAGTGACAATGGGGGAGGCTCTATGGAAGCATTAGTTGCTAGGATGAAGGTGTGCAAAATACACGAGGCCTGGACATTCGTTGCAGATATCAGCAACATCGCTCAGCTACAATCGAATAGGGCTCGTGATGAACAAGGGGGGGTTAACTTGGTCGTAGTTGGTGTGGGCATCGAGGTGATTGAGTTGATGCTACTGTAAATATGTAAACAGCTCTGCATGGAATGCAACGGTGCACCTACCACATAAGAGACGCGCAAATCCGGCACTGTTTCCAGCGAGCCTTTTAGGCTTTAGGGCTGGCCAAGAGCGGCGTCTTCCGGCCGCCTCCTTTATTGGCAATCATATATCATTATCCGTCAAAAATGGTCTTGATTTGGCACACAAACTGCGATATAATAGGCCGCTTGGTGTAGTGGTTATCACGTTTCCTTTACAGTATTCTCGATCGCCGAGGTCAAAACGGAAAAGGTCGCCTGTTCGATCCAGGCAGTGGTCATCTGGTGTTGCTACGTTTTTGGCGGGTGTTTTAGTGGTTATAGCACCTGAGGTCAGCAATCTTTTTGAATCTAGGTAATAACAGGGTGAGCATCAGCTAATTAAGACTTTGGACTGCATCCATCCCTTGTACAATGAATCGTAAGTTGTGTGAAGTGCTACTCCTAGCCGATGAGTTTGCTGCAGCAAAGAATTTAATCGGCTCTAGGAACCGGCCAATATTTTTTGGCTTTGTACTTGGGCATCTCACATGATGACCCTTGTTGCTTGCAATCCACAGATTTCGGTACATGTCCACGCCTTCCATTCTCAGTTTTCTTCCCTTTGATCTGCCGAATATTTAGGTGCGAAAGGCTATAAAAGGAAGAGGGTGAGTGGAATGAGGATGGCACTCAAAGGGCTTAAGGACTCGGATTGAAGAAGCCTGCGACGGACAGAGCTTGGAGAAGTGGCCATCCTCTTACGTTCTTCTCGTTTCAAAGTGTCTTCTATTGTGAATGAGCATGCGCAGTGTGAGAAAACATATTTTAGCAACGCAATAGGACACACGGAATCAATGATTGGAATGTGAAGACCGAAGTCGAGCTGCGAGTAGAGCGAAGGATTGGTGGATGCAGCCAAAGGGGCAGTATAGCCATCAAAGATTGGTGGCAATGTATATCCGTGAGACGATGTGGATGTCGGTTTAATCATCTTTGGACCTGATGGACAGTGATGATACACAGTTCTTGGGCGGAAAGACTACTAGGGTAGCCAGGGTTCAGGTAGGCAAGATAAATAGGCTCAAGTTGAGACAGGGAATATTTTTATCTTTTCATTTGGTGAGGTTCTTCACCTTGCGCCATGAAATGCTTGCTTTCGAGATGCCCGTTGACCTTGCTCATTCCCTTGAACTCAAGGTATGGCGCCTTCGCAGACCTCATCACAATAGATTTGCAGGGGAACTCGAAGGATCCGTTTCCACATATCCACTCTACCATTCGCGTTCATCTAGAATTTCTGGAAGCTCTTGGTAGCCTTGCCGGTCTTCGGAAGCACACGCAGAACGTTGAATCGCACCTGGACACGTTGTCAGCACACGGTCGCTCGGACTTAGATTATATCTCACAGTCTTGCTGAGAGGCCTGCATTGGCCAACCGTGACTTTGTCACCCTCAACCACACGGAAAGCGGGGCTGACATGAGCGGCGAGGTTTGCGTGTCTCTTCTCGTAACGAGCGTACTTGGGAACGAAGTGGAGATATTCTCGTCGGATAATGATGGTTCGGTGCATTTTGGTGGAGATAACAGTTCCTGTGAGGATGCGGCCACGGATTGATACCAGGCCAGTGAAAGGGCATTTCTTGTCTGCCGAGATTCCGTTAGTCGCTGCGAAGCCCTCGTCCTTGTGCCAAACAAACGCCGGGCAGTTGGTGGCGAGCGCATGAGGGCTGACGTACCAATGTAGCTGCCCTCGATAGCAGTTTTGGGTGTCCTGAAACCTAGGCCAACGTCTTTGTACCATCTTCGACCACCCTTGCCGACCCTCTTGCTCTTTGCAGCTTTCGACTTGTGGTTGAGAAAGATATGAGGCTGCTTCTGGTACGCACGCTCAGACTGGACAGTCAATTCGGTCGCCATGGTAGCGACTTCGATGACAGAAGGTGGCAGAAGAGGCGCTGTTGGGGGATCGCTGTCGGGTGTAGATTTCAAGGAATCTGCAGCGGAGTTTGGAAAGTGCGCTGGGGATCCACACAAACACTTGGCATACGCCAAGCGATTAGGAACAAACCTGCCAAGAGTCGCTTCTGTCCTTGCCGGAGAACACCGGAGTTAAAGTGTGACGCTTACCCAATCCGTCACGTAAACATCAACGACCTCCGCGCGGCTTACATGTACAGAATCCAGGCATCAGCAGGCGATCACAGATCACAGATCATTTATTAGACCTTCGATGGCATGACTCAGTGGAGGCGCGATAGTCTACTTCGATGCTCTGTGCGCCAATGGAGGAGCAAGATCGAAAGCGAAGACGGCCAATGTCGCGACAATCCCTTGCCCATGTCTCAGTGGGCATCGCAACGCGGACAGACAAAGACAATGCGACCGCAGACATCGCGACGCTGCAGCGATCGCAAGATGCGCAGTATGCAAAGAAGAAGTCAAGAGGGAAAAGCATTGGACCGGGCGGACTGGAAGCGCTCATGGAGCCTTGTCGAAATGTGAAAGTGAATACACACCGTAAGTCTATGATGTTCGGAAGCTAACACAAGCCAGGGCGACCCAACACTGACGTTGAAGTCGATTTTGAAGCCATCAATTCCATTGACACCTCCGAAAGCCATTCCTTCGTTTCACGAACTGAGGAGCAATGCCGCCAATGGGCAATCAGTCACCAGGACCGGCGAAGATTTGCTGATTGACTTCTCGACACCGGGTCCAAGTCGCGCCGCTATTCCAAGCGCGGCTGCAGCAAATGGCTCCAATCATCTGGACCCGTTCAGCCCGCTACGGCGACAGAATGATGTAGACACCAAAGAGAGTGCTCAAACCGAAGAGGGGGAAAGGGAGGCTGAGCAGAAGCGCCAGGCTGAAAAACAGGCCATTCTGGATCGAAGAGCTGAACGCAGAAAGTCTCTTGCCAATCGACGTGTCTCTTTTGCGCCTGAAGCCACACTGCATACATGGAGCGTAATGGAACTTGTCGAAGATTCAACAACAAGCTCAGGTGCGAATTCGACACGGCGCCAATCTTCCATGACGACCCAGCAGTCACCGAACAAGTCTTCTTCCTCGCCTGCACGCAGATCGCCTCGGCACTCCACAACACCTGTCGAGCATGCAGAGGAGCTCCAAGTTGCCGCATCACCTATGCGGCAACAAACTCTTCGCCAAACAAAGCGTGAACGGACAAGCTCGCATGGCCCTGGATCGCAGCCAGACGGCTCGATGGAAGACATCCTTTCCTCCAGCCCTGCGGATGATAGCATGACAGAGAGTAGCCCGATCAGAATTGGTGACAGCGCCGAGTCGGAGTCCGATGACGATACCGACGGTGACACTGCTATGAGCATGGATGACACTACATATCAGAGTGTGATGTCTGCAGCGTCTTCGAGCACGCAATCGAGTCTTGACGAGCGCCTTCAGGAGGGAGCGAACCGCGCTGGCACACGAGGCATTGTCTACGATGAATATGGCGATGGCGCACCAATGGAGATGGCCACTGCTACAGTGACAAACGCTTTCCAACCCTGGCTTAGAGGTGCTCAGACTGCTATAGACGACAGCGCCATGCAGGACCAAGAAAACGTGGATCCATTGGGCTCTGCATTAAAGGGGCAGCAGGTTGAGGACCAGCGCCCAAACCCTGAGCCAGACCAAGATGAGACGCAGGACATGAGCATGGACGTCACTCGCGCGGTTGGCGGCATCATTAACGGTGGCTCACCAACCAGGAACAGAAGGAAGTCATCCCAGTATGTTGACGAGACCATGGACTTCACCTCTGTCGGAGGCGGGATCTTGGCTACAGGCCAAGCGACTGCACATGACAACGAAGAGGATGAGGATATCTCAATTGAGTTTACTCGTGCAGTTGGAGGCATCCTCTCCGATGGCGGCTCTCGAGGAGAGGATGTTCGGCCCAGGCACGGGGGGAATGGTTCGATCGATGCGACAAGCCCAGACATGATCACCCTGGCCCCTATTGAGGAGCAGACCGAGCCCCAGACCGATTCCGAAGACAGTCAAACAACTCGCATGGAGATGACCAAAGCAATTGGGCAAGTCATGGCTGCTCATCAAACCCCTAATCAGACGACGGAGAAAGGGCAGCTGGCAGTCCTGGGCTCAAACCAGCGACCAGTTTCGTCTCAGCCGCAGACGCAAGAGCAATATCCAGTCAGCTCCATTGTTACTGAAACAGGCAGCCCAGACATGACGCTGAAGCCACGTCTTTCTGGTCGTTCCCGTCAAACCACGGATAGTCTTTCAACTACTCCCAAATTCAGTCCAAGGCGGGTGACCCCAGTGAAGTCTACCTCACATAGAGGAATAGCAACTCCTACCAAGCAGATTACACCATCGCCTGCTCGTGGCACCGTCAAGGAGAAAACACCCCTCTCCACCAATGTCACGCAGCGCGGAGCCTCTCCCAAAAAGCTATTCAGAGAAGAGCTGCAAGCTCGTGCCTCACCCTTTTCTGGCGGTAAACCGGCCAGTCTTTTTTCTCGCGACGAGCTTACAGGTCGTCAAACACCGAGCGTGTTACTAAAGGCGCCCAATGTGCGCCCACCGGGCCGTCGCAAGTCCAGTGGTGTAGGTATTGACAATGGCTATGGCTCACCACAAGTTACCAATATGCTTCACCGTCGAACGTCAATTGGTGATACTGCTCCTGTCTTTGAACTCGAGGGAAACGGCAAGAGCAAACTACGGTTTGAAGACCCTCGACAGTTGGAAAGAGAAGTCGATTCGGAGCGTGCCGATGAGGAGAGGCGAGAGAGCGGAAGATTTGTCATGGAACAAGAAGCCAACGAGCATCAAGAGGAGAATGCTACGCTCCAGCTCAAGGAGATGATAGAGTCTATGACTCCAAAGAAGCACAAGCCGAACAAACTAAAGGGCCGGAAGAGCTTGGCGGTGGGAGCTGCAAAAGGACTGCTTGGGAAGAGGCCTGTTGAGCTGGACGCGGACGATGAAGAAGAGGCCGAGTCCACACCAAAGAGGCTGAAGACTGTTGAGCGTGAAGGGAGCCCAGTCAAGAAAATCCACCTTCCGAAACCGCCGTCAAAGGAGGAGACGACCGGTCGTCTCTCCAAAGCAGAGGAGAAACAGCTCGAGGGGATGAGCGGTGCTGGCGGCACCACCACCACCCCGAAAGCATCCATGGCATTCATGAAGGGCTGTCCTACCAGCCCTCGTAGTGCTGACAGATACAAGGAGGTGCCATTCGCTGTGGGTGAAGGGAGGGTTGAATCTTTCCAAGCAAAAATGGACAATGTAATGGGCGCCATCGACGTTGCTACTGTCGCTCTGCAACGAGAATCGGCGTCTGATACAGGCAAGATATCACTACAGGACTTTCTCAACCTGACCAATGTGCACTTCATCGAGTTGAGCACAACGAAAAGACGGCAGACTATGGCGCAGTCCATGTCCAAGATATCTTCTGATGACGAAGGCGATCGATCAACTGAGGCAACATTTGTGGCAGCTGCAACGACACTTCCGCTTCTGGAGCTCTACCAGCATGCAACTCGTGAATTGAAGTCCTACATTTCGACAGGTAGAAAGATCATTCGCTCCATCGAAGCCGAGACACTTGTTGAACAGCCGCCTCTGTTCCGAGAATACATCGAGGCTCGTGCAGATGTCAAAGCCATCATGGATAACCAATTCAGGAATGGCAAAACCAATGCACGCTATCAGAGCAAAGAAGGCTGGTACACCTGGCGCACACAGCTTGTTGACGGCCTCCAGCAGGGTCTTGAGGGGATCAAGCAAGGCATGGTCAAAGACTTGGAGATGCTGGACGGACAGAGCAAGTCCATTTCCAAGGTTGCACTCGGTCTGCTCAAACAGCAACAGTCGTTGCAACTCGAGATTGAATCGCTGGAAAGGATCCTCATGGAACTTGACAGTGTCGACACGAACGCCCTGAAGGGCGTCCGAGACAACTTGCGTACTGCTGATGAAGAGAACTCGCGGAAAACTCGAATACTGGGAGAACTGCGCCAGGAGCTGAACGACAAAGCAGAAGCTCTGAGTGCGGCAGAGGAACTCAAGGCGGAGATGGAAGATCAGATAGCAGAAGCCGACCGGGTCAGACGAGAGTTCCGTGGCTGGTCCGCAGCCGACGTTCTTATGCGGAAGGACAAGGTCAACACCATTGAGCAAGAAACAGGCTGGCGCCTCTCAGCTGCAGAGGAGGAGGAGGACGAAAACGACAATGGCTTTGGTGTTGCATTGACATTGACGTTTCGCAATCAGCTTCGCTTGTTCTTCTACCCTTCTGTGTACCAGGTGCGACCTGACGGTGACAAACGACGACGCTCAGGGCGACACTCCAGATCAGTTTCTGGGCCAAATGCTCCAATCAGTCTCACCTGCTCGCCGGACGAAGACGAGGACCAGGCGCAGCGCGAGTTGTCGACGGAGAAGCGCTTCTTCCTGCAGCTCATCAGGAGCCAGCTGCAAGCTTTCTCTATGATGCCAAAGGGCTCTGTCAGTGCCAAGACACTCCTTGATGCAATTTCGGGAGGGTGGAGTATGGCTGAGAAGGTGGAGCGAGAGATACGACTGTTGAGCAAGGCTGGCATCACAACCACGAGTATCTTGAGCGATGAGAGGCTTGGAGTCAAGATAATGCTGCTGCACGGAAGCGATCGGAGCAGAATCGATATCGAATTCGGCCTTCTAGTCACACTGCTGAATGATGGCGGTATCTCAGCGTCGGTGTCGGCATCGGCCAATGTGGTGTATGGCCATTTGGCAAAGACATTGTCTGGGTCAACGTTGCGAAAAGTACAGACTGCTCTCAGCAAAGAGGTGGAGAGCAAAGAGCTTGGTAGTGGAGCATGGATTGGGGCGATTCATGGCTTCGAAGAGTGGCTTAGTGCCCAGGGCCAAGACCAGATGCAGAGGCAGAGGCAGACAGGGGCGAAAGCAGCCTCAGAAGCAATGCGAGCACGAGAGAACTCTGAGCCAACAGCAAGCGCGAGTGAGAGGAAAGTGGAGAATACGCCGCCTCAAGTCAGGCAAGAGATGAAGCGGTCGCCGCTTGCGCCCAAGACAGGAAACTCGATGAAGAAAGCGCTGCCGCGACCATCAAAGCCAAGGCAGCCGCTCATTTTGCGCGGCAGCCAGAACGAGAAGACGGCGAAATTGGTGTCGAGTGTTGCTGGGGCCACAGCAGCGTTGGATAAGGAGAATATGGTGCCCAGCAATGCCTTTGGGGCAAAGCATGTGATGGAGGTGTCGGCTGAAGCGGTAGACACGCGTGGTGAAGGTGAATGGAAGGGTGGGGGCCAATTCCAGCCTCGACCAGCTATTGCACCTGAAGAGCAGGAGAGGATGATGACAGTGGGCACGCCCGTCAAGAGGGTTGGAGCTTTACGGAGAAGCCCGATTTGAGAGATTGGCTCTCATTTGTGGGGGGAGAGGGAGGGAAGGAAGCAGTGAGGGAAGGAAAGAGGGAGGGATGGAAGGAAGGAGGGGAGGGAAGCAAGGACGGACGGACGGACGGAAGGAGGGAGGAAGGGAGAGCGCGTCACACTGATGAATGATGACGGAATTTGTCAAATGGTGCTGCAGTGGGTCATTGATTGGTGTCTGGTCAATCTGTTGGTAGCGAGCAATCAAGTTGTTTGTTTTTTCAACGCCTAAGTCAAATTGCTAGGTTTGCATATTCTTACGACAGAAAAGGGCGAAATGGGGCACTTGAAGGGGCACTTGAGAGAGTAAGAGATGCTGTGAAGCAAAAAGAGTGTAGAGATACGGTGGCTTCGACTGTGAAGGAGTTGCCGTAGAGGAATGGTGGCCTACCATGCAACACCATTGGCTTCGGCTGCCGGGCCCTTCCTCCCGCCTCCAGGGCCAGCAGCTCCCCTCTTCTGCTGGGCGGCCTCGTGCTTCCTGAGCTCGTCGGGCACTCTGCTGATGGAGCTCTTGGTGAGCATCTGCTTGAGATCGTACATGGTGTCTGCATCCTCCTGGCCGAGGAAGGTGATGGCGATGCCGGACTTGCCGGCACGGCCGGTACGGCCGATGCGGTGAGTGTAGGACTCGATGTTGGTGGCCATGTTGAAGTTGACGACAAGCGAGACGTCGGGCACGTCGATACCGCGGCCGGCCAAGTCGGTGGCGACGAGGACGTCGGCGCGGCCCTCGCGCAGGGCGAGCAGCGCGGCCTCGCGCTGGTCCTGGGTTTTGGAGCCGTGCAGGGTGACGGCGTTGAAGCCCATGTGCTTGATGTCGCGGGCGACGGCGTCGCAGTTGCGCTTGATGTTGACGAAGACGATGATGGGCGGCTTGAACTGGGCCGAGCTGAGGATGTCGGCCAGGCGCTTCTTGCGCTTGTCTTCGCCGGCGACAAACTCGACGCGTTGTTCGACCGTGTCGACGGCTTCGCCGACGTTGCCGATCGTCACAATGGCCGGGCGGCGGAGGTATTTGCGGGCGATGCGTTCGACGGCGCTGGGCATGGTGGCCGTGTACATCATGGTCTGGCGGTAGCGCTCCTTGTTGCCGAGGTGGGCCGACATGAGCCGGCCGTTTTCGGCCTCATCGGTGTCGGGTTTTTCGTTGCCGACAGGCAGCGCGTCGAGAATTTTGTTGACGGGCTCCTCGAAGCCGAGATCGATCATGCGGTCGGCTTCGTCCATGATGACGTAGCAGCACTGCTCGAGCACGATGATGCGGCGGTCGATGCAGTCGACCAGTCGGCCCGGCGTTGCGATGATGATCTCAGCGCCGTTGCGGAGGTTGTACGCCTGCTCCTCGATCGAGTGGCCACCGACGATGGAGACGACGGTAAAGCCAAGGGGCGAGGAAAACCGGCGAGCCTCGAGCTCGATCTGTTGGGCGAGTTCACGAGTGGGGGCCAGAATGATGGCGTAGGGGCCGTTTGAGCGCCGCCATTCGGACTCGTCGAGACGGGGAAGCTCGGCGATGTAGACGAGGAGCGGCAAGAGGAAGGCGGCCGTTTTGCCGGAACCAGTGACGGCGACGCCGATCAAATCACGATTCTGCAAGGCGATGGGGATGGCAGCCCTCTGGATGGGTGTTGGCTCGGTGTAGCCAACCTGGTCGATGATGGCCAGCAGCCGGGTGGGCAAATTGGACTCTTTCCAGTTACGCATGGGGTTAGGAATGCCGCCACCTTTTGTGGCAATGTTGAAGTCCTCTTTGAAGATGCGCCAGTCTCGCTCGCGCATCTGGGCCAGCGGCTTTTCCGACCAGTGCTTATCGATGGCCATGCGCGCGGCAGCCTCGCGCCTGCGTGCCTCGAGGGCGAGGAACTCAGCCGCGCGCGCCGCCCCGTTTTCGGGGTCGCGAGCACGAATGGCATCGGCGTAGGCGTGGGCGGCAGCGTCGGCAGCACGCTCGTCCAGACCTGCAAGTCGGCTTCTCGACAGCGTCGAGGCCGCGGTGGCGGCGGGCTGAGCAGCGCGCTCGTAGTCAGGCATGGTGTCTTCGTCGGCATTCCACTCGAAGTTGAACTTCTTCTCCGTCGTGCGCTTGCGCTTCTTGAGTGCCGAAAACGTCGACACATTGGTGTCGGGGCCCATGTACCGCTGACGGATCTGCTCCGCCAGGTCCTGCTGGTGCTTCTGTTCCTGAGCTTTGCGCTTGAGCGACTTACCCTCGGTGTTTGCAACCGCGGCCGCAGCCGCAGCTCCCCTAGAGGTGGCGGCTGGCTGACTCAAGTCATGTGTCTTGTGCAGGTGTGAGCGTGAGGCCGCTGGTCCTGTGGGCACGCGCGCGCCGCGGCCAGCGCCGGTGCGCTCGGCGCGCGGACCGGTGGGCACGACGTCGTCCATGGCGGCGCCGTTGCTGGTACCATTTCTGTCAAACCGAGCAACAACGCGCTTCTGCTGCTCGGCCTCCTCCCGCGCCTTCTTCTCGCTGGCAATGCGCTCTCGCTCGGCCTTTGACAAGAACTTCGGTTTCGAGGCGGCAAGGTCGGCCTCGCGCTTCTTCCGGAGGAGCTCCTCAACATTCAGCGGCGCCACTCTTGCTTTGGCCGGCGCCTTCGCCTTCTGGCTTCGCTTGGGCACTCGCTTCAGGCTGCCCTCGTCGTCGTCTGGCGGCGGTGGCGGCAGGTCGGCGGGCGGCGGGGGCGACGGCGGCCGCGGCGCTGCACTATCAACATCGCTGGGCGGCGGAGGCGCTGGGACGCCGACGGCATCGCTTAGAAAACCCGTCATCACACCTTGCTCGAAGATGCTGCGCACTGTCTGAGGGCGACGAGGGATGCGGTCGCTGACGGATATAATATCCGGGCGCAGCCTTGCTCATTAATTACGAATTACACTCACAGCCTTGCTCACGAATTATATTCACAGCCTTGCTGATTAATTATACAGACAGGCCAAAATGGGTGCAAATGTCTTGGTGTTATTGTACAGACTGCAACACGCTCCGCTTACAAGGCTCAATGTCGCTGCAGCCGGTCCAGGATTCCTTGGCCTTCTGGTGTTGCCCGGTTCAGCGAGATGGTCCGACCTCGATCGTGCGCATCCGGACCGTCGGGCACAATGTTGCAATTTGCCTGGACAACATCCCAGTCTATCCTGCTCCACCAGTTCTTCACATACGCCTCTTTTCCAAAAGTGCCGTAGTCCGGCAGCCACTGATGCTCCCAGACCTTCAAACACAGAATCGGAGACGCCAGGAGGGCGCCTTCGTGATAGATGGCGTCGTATCGCGAGTGCTTGCCCAGAGAGCCTACGCGGTTCTGCGGCGACGTCAGGCGAGAGCTGATGCTTGGATTCTGGCCCGTGGCAGAGTCGAACGTCTGGCGTCGCGTGTGGGCGTCTGGGAAGGGCGAGCCTGCATTGTATGTGCACAGGACGTGCAGCTGCTTGCTCGAGTCCCACGATCTCATAAGCCAGACGTATCCCTGCCCAAACATGGCCATCGCACTCTCTGTCATCTGGTCTCGTAGATGCTGTAGCGAGTCGAAGGACTCTTCGATGTCTGCGTGCAGGTCCCGCGCGGGATAGAGCGTGTTTGCATTGGCCGAGAGCGTGTTCCAAAAGAAGTGGTTGTGATGGGCTTGAGCCGCAAAGTTGTACAGGTGAGCGTCCGTCGGCCTTCTTGACAGGTGCTGATGCAGTTCCTTCATGCCCAGCTGCTCAGCATTGGTGCCAGCGACCTGCGAGCTGACATAGTCGCACAGGTGCTTCTGGTATTCCAGCCAGGTCTGCTGATAAGTCTTGGCCGACAGGAAGCCCGGCACGCCATATCGGGCAAACACTTCGTCTTTCTTTCCCACCAGCTCCGGTACCTGATGGTGGGTCGTCGATTGGAACCTCGCGTGAACAAGAGAAGGGATGGGCTGGCGCAGTTGTCAGATATGAGCAGTCCGCGGTGAGTCTCGTCATACCTTGCGTTTCTTGAATGCACACCTAAGCGGCCGCAGCGCTGTGCGTGATTCCATTGCTGCGAGCCCGTCAGCGATTGGCGATGGCACTCGATCTGAAAGGTGTTGCTGGAAAATCCGCCTTCGGTTTAGGCGTTCCTGCCCGTTTGGGTATGGTCGCGAGCTGGGCGCCGCCGCTTTTGACGTCTAGACGAAGAACCCTCTTCACACGCCCAATGTTCAATTCTCGCAATCTGTTTTCTATAATAATGCACCTCTCGTGCGTCACGCGCTACCAATCTACATCCTTGTCTGCCGTATCAGGCGCCCCTTGACCCTCTCCCAGCTGCTTCCAAGCCTGTCTTGCGCCTCTATAAATGCGCTCCAGTCACCCTCTTTGGGGCGTTGAACATAAATGCCAAAAGGCCGATGTCAATTGCAGGCTGCTGTTACCCTGCATGGCCCTTTTGGCTGCTAGTTCTGCTCATATGCCTTCCTTTGTATCAATTTCCCATAGCGTCAACTAGTGCTTCCGGCACTCTTCTCCTTCAACATTTTCCTGGCCCTTTCATTCGCATCTGGTGTTTGTGGCAAAGTATATTGAGCAATTCCCTGATTAATTCCACAGTCCACTGGTCTTCCTGCTGCGGTATCTCCTTGACATTGTTCTGGACTGCCACTGCCACTGCCAACAACAACCACAACAACAAGGCCCTCAACGGAAAACTGGCATCCTTTGCAGCCGAATCAAGTCTGTCGTAGAGTACCAGAGCTGCCAGGGACGACTTCACGGGCAATTTTCATAGCATCGAGAATACCAAAAATCGGGGTCTGAGTATCAAAATTCAGATGCCATAGTGCTCGCAGATCGTGCCTGAAGTCACGTCCAACAAGAATAATCTATCTTGTCCGTGCTATTACGGGCTCCAGAGTGCTGCTTATTTCTTGTTGGGATATCGAAATTGTTTTGCCAGATAGAAACCTTCTACTAACCGAGGCACAGCAAGCAGATGATCAGTTGACAAAGTTGTATGTAAGTCGTGATCATGTTTATGATGGATGAAGAGGAAGATGAGGAATAGATAAGATCCCACATGTCGAGAACTGCAGTTCCAAGTTGAGCTTGGCAACCCCGCGCAGAGTCCTTAATGCTTGACCCATCCTTAAAATCGATAGAGACGAATAGAAGATCGCGAGCCCCATCACATTCAAAAGGCTCTGCTGGAAGCCCAATGGGATGTCGGAGTAACCTGGGGCCGTTAAAGGCAATAATTAGTGCGTCGAAAATGCGCCTTCACCATGCAGCTCTACACACTCTCCTCGATAGGCAAACCTAGATAAGTGTATTGAAACGCCTCTGGACCGCCTTTAACTATCCCCCACGCACAGATGGCTTTTTGCATGTTTCGGTTTTCACTTCTATCATCATGCCAACAGCGAATAAACAACACGCACCCGGCCCCATAACACACCCAGACAAAGCGAACCATGTACAACGCAATGGCATTGTTCAACGCGTTTGAAATAACCTGGCTTGCACATGAAAATACAGAAGCGCACGAGGCACCTTCGATGTCTGAAGCGGCTCGAGTCTACAAATCACACTATAATGGCAACTTCTGATCGTCTGTTTCGTCGCAATCTTGTTTCACAAAACTCTCTGACATTCCCAGGTGACCTCAAGCCATGTACTAGCGGCCCAAGGAACCGTCGGTATTCACCACATACCGCCAACCACTTTCTTGTTTCGACCCATTCGTCAGAATCAGACGAGCCAGCTAGCACACTTTCCAGTCTCGTATGATAACGCCACGGACCTAGGGGGTTCTTTGAAGACATAATGTGAGGTGTGTGGTCCATGGGAAGGCAATGAAATCTGCCAGACTGTTGAGGGTGGGGAAGGGAATCCTAAGTTCGAGGCACGACAACGACAACGCCAACTGACTGCAACTCACAATAGGACTAGCTCTGCCCACACCGCACGGGCCAATCACAAGGCTCCATCTTCAAAGTACTTTCGACTCTTCAAACACGCACAGCCCCCCGCCGATCTTCATCGTCCCAAAATATCGTCGCGTTTCATCTTCCCAAACGATATACACCTGTCAAACGCAGTGATGCCTTGCATATTCGTGCATTAGCCTGCCCCATCAGGATATCAAGCTGAGAAACACCAGCATTTCCCCGCATCGACTGGCCATTCTCGGACCGTCTTTCACTGTTGGCTATTCGCGCTTTCTTCTCACGCGCAGCGAACCTCCCTCTTCCTCAGCATATGCGCTTAAGTATGGTCTTTCTTTGTTGAGCTTAAAACTCCTTCAAAAGCCGTCCCCCATGACTCAGACATGCCTCGCATCTTCGCTTTGTTTCTATATATCTTCATCCCTCTTTGTCTCGCAATCACGTTTCCGTGTGGACGTGCTCCCCAACATCCAGCGTCATTCGAAGCGTCTTGACTGTCTTACCACTTGATCTTTTATATTCTGCAGACTTGCAGTCAGCCTTGGTCTCACTGCCCTTGTCCCGCGAATCTGACCATGGCGCGTTCAACTGTTGTGCATCATCTTGGCATACTCTATGCCTTAGCCAGCGCCATACAAGCCGATGCATCCAACTGCCAGGCCGTTCAACCTTCGTTTCCATCAGACTTCCAATGCGCTTCTGGCAAGCAATGCATATCGACAGACAGTGCATCAACTGCCATCTGTTGTGACACTGGGAGTAACTGCACCTCCATCTTCCCCATAACTTGCGACATTCAGCAGCAGAATGCTTCGGCTGCAGATGCCAGTACCTCTCAGCTATTCACCACCAGGCTTGGAGATACATTGCCAACTTGTGGCACTAATACATGTTGTCCCTTTGGTTTTACCTGCGCCAATTCAGCCTCAACGTCTCCCTTCTGTTCGATGATCATCTCCCAGAGCTCACTCAACACTACTCAGTCGTCAGTCTCCTCCGCCACTACTACCAACGGAACTGCGACCTCTTCATCTTCCTCCATCTCTTCAAACACCGTAAATTCCTCCCAGACTTCTGTCAAAAAGCACAACAGCTTTCCGCCTGCCGTCTTCATCGCTGGAGTTGTTCTTGGCATTGTCCTTGGAGTGTTGGCCTCTTTAACGTGGGTCGTTTGCACAGGACGGCACAACAAGGGAGACACACCCCACTCTAGCCACTCCTCTCCCTCGTCCAATAGACCCATCATTTCCGCGCCTATTCCCTTTCCGAACAATTCGCGTACAGACTTCATCCGAAGGACTGCCAACAAGACGAGGTCCGTCTTCTCAACTAGAGCCGACGATCGCCCTACTCATGACTCTACCAGTTGGAATGTGAAGATGCCAACTCCTTCACTTCCAGAGAGTGACCAAGGAGCTCCTTTCACACCCACTGCTCAACTCGCAGCTCATCGAAAGCCGAGCATGGAGACTATTCAAGTCTATTCGCCTCCAGGCCTGATGCAATATCCCAGTGCCGCTGTGCCTCCGCTGAGGGCCATGTCTCGTCAACGGCAAGCTCCTCAGCGAGGACTAGACCACCCGTTCCAGACGCCCCCGAAAATGAGCCAGACTGGGTTGCAGCCCAATGGGGCAGGTGAAGGAGAGACTTTGATGACGTCTAGGTACCCAGGTGTTGATGACAATGACTGGGGTGACAAGAGAGGTACCACTTTCACCACAATGATGACCCAGTGTGGAATACCTGATGAAGGAGATCAGTTTCCTGTTCCCAAGGTCCCAGCTTCTTATGAGACGAGGTATAGGATATAAAGATAGAGCTATTCCATTTTGGTGATTTTAACTGAGCGAAATTATGAATTTGAGTTGTCTCCTTAATCAAGTGAATTCGTTGCCCCGCTGCGCTGACGTAGTTCAGCTTCATCTCCATTTTTTCAACATCTCCGCATGCACATCTAGAGACACTGCCACCTTCCAACGCCGCCATAATGTCAGACGAGGATCGACCCCCTTCACCCTCTGCTGAAGAGAGGCGCAAGAAAGATGAACAAGCCCGAAAACAAGAGGAAGAAGAACAGTCAAAGCTGCCGTACAAATGGTCCCAGACCCTGCAAGAGGCTGAGGTCAATGTTCCCATACCAGGCAACCTAAAGTCACGCGACCTCATCGTTGACCTCAAGAAGACGTCTCTCAAGGTCGCCATAAAAGGGCAAGATCCCATAGTTAATGTATGTTTCCAAGCTTCATGCTCCCTCTCCCCGTCTCCCGTTCAAAAGCTGAACCATGCTATAGGGCAATTTCCCCTACCCTATCATCGTCGACGACTCCACCTGGACGCTTTCCACCAACTCCGACTCTTCTAAAACTATCGCGATCACACTTACCAAATCTACTGGCTCTACTTGGTGGCCACACATCGTCACCTCTGCCCCCAAAATCGATGTCACCAAGATTGTGCCCGAAAACTCCAAGCTGAGTGATCTCGATGGCGAAACTAGGGGCATGGTCGAGAAGATGATGTATGACCAGGAGATGAAAAGGCAGGGAAAACCCACCAGTGATGAACAGAAGAAGCAGGATGTGCTCAAGAAGTTTATGCAACAGAATCCCCAGTTGGACTTTTCCAATGCCAAAATAGGCTGATCACATGCCTGACTGACCTCGACTATGAGGCTACACCAGTATCGCATAACGAATGACTGATACGACAGACAAATGAATAACAACATGACTGATACCCAACTTACCTTCATCTCCCGGCATCTTTCTCCCTCCACCTTGCCTCTACAGAAATAATCACTGAGTGAAAGCCCCTCCCACCGCTTGTGTGAAAGCGACAATCTTAGAGCATCTACAGCCATAACAAGCCCTATGCATTACCTGCCACTCCCTTTGGATATATAAATGAAGCATAAGCATCCACTTCATCTTTCATGGGCTATAAAACCCAAAAGATGACATACGGAAGGATTCCATGTCCGTTTCGCATTTCCGCCCGAACGTCCCTAAATGGGCGAGGCTTCAAAAATATGAATTAATAGATTGGTTGATGCCTGGCCTTAATTACGTGCTAGCCACGTAAACTAATAATAGCGCGGGATTCTCCTCTCCCCTCTCTCCCAACCTGTTGTGTTCTGCCATTCCTCCTCGCGAATAAAGCATTCTGCCCCTCGCTCTGTAAACATTCCCGGTGAGGGGAGTGGCGCGGGTTTGAGTTGAACACTGATCGAACACACCTGGAGTTGAACTTTGTGGAGTTTCCAGTAATTACATTGGCTTTCGGCAGGCCGCCCGCCGCCAATGTTCCTGTGTTGTCAGTCCGGGCCGTCACCATCCAAACGCAAAGCAGTGGAGGCTGAAGCACGCCACGCTCGCATTGTGTCTATTCTTCCACTGTCGCCTTACGATAGTGATGGTATTGCAGCCTCGCCTCCGCTTCATCGTCGACTCGACCCGCCACCTCGCTATGAGGATGCCACACACGACGCTCCAGTCCCGTACACCAGTGACGAGAAGCACTCTTCTGACCGGCAGCAGCAGCAGCAGAAGCCACAGCAGCCACAGCAACAACAACACCATCATCAGAGCCCGTTATCATCAGCGAGGCGACCGAGACCAGATACTCCGAGTGGCAGCGATGATGATTCGCAATCAGTCATGTCGTCGATTGTCTCGATCCCATCCACACAAGTAACTGGCATTACTATGGCACCTACCGGCACCGGAACCACTGCCAACACTATCATCCGGCGAGATCTGACTGGTCTGACAAATGCATCTGCGTCAACTCGGCCACCTTCGTATTCTGTCGACTATGGCCGTAACAGCAACGAAATGACGCCAGCGCGCACTGCGAGCCCTGCTTCTTCTTCTTCATTATCAGACGGGATAGGCAGGATACTACAGCACCCGGTCATGGGCCAAGACTGGCGAGATTGGGTCGACGGCATGATTGCGAGCAGATCCCGAGATGCCTTGACACGGCCAAGATAGACGTGTCAATGCAGTCATTGAGACAATGAAATTGGAGAATAGACTCAGTTCCATGCCTCGCTCTTGAGATATCTAGTAGTGGCTATGCGTTTAAGCCGTGTTGATTGTCTCATCCAGGCTGGCTGGTCAATCGTGACACTACCTCCAAGAGCGAAAGCTTGTCCGCTTGCTGCCTTGGAATGCCTACATCTTCAGTGTTGCCGGTTACATTCGTCCGTCCAGCGGACCAGCTCCACATGACCACGGCTGTCCTGCCTGTCTCTAGGTCCTTGGCGTTGGAGGATACACTCAGCGACACCATTCCTTGCAGTACCTGGACTCGTGCTCTCAACGAGGCGACGCCCTTGTGACCCAATCGAATGAATGCCATCTCACCCTTTTGCGCCATCTTCACTTCCCAGCTTCCATCCACTGGCGTAGATTCTGTTCTGATTACGTTGACAACCGAAAGACTGAGAATTCGCCTGACAGCTTCGAGGAAGGTGTCTTCACTGCCGAGTGATAGTCGAGCCACCTTCGCGTAACCGAAATCTACCGACTCAGTCTGGTATCTGGTTCCATAAATCGGCGGATCCAAGGAGCTCTCGATGTAGATGCTGACCTTTCTGTCGTCTGGAAGTGTGACCAGCGAGTCATTCCTGTTCGGGTGGGAAAGCAGAGCGGGAAGCTTTCCTTGTCCGTTAATCCGGCCACTTTCACCAGAAGTGGGCTTCGTTTCGAAGTCCAGATGAAGGCCAGTCTGCCGAAAGGGCTCTAGGAACAGTGTCATAAATTGCTTCTGTATTGAATAGATAGCCGCCTGATGACGGGTGGAGGCTATAAGAGGCCGCAAGATGGCGAGCTCAGGGGTAGACCTAGGTCTCGTTGTCATCGGACTCGGCCTCTTCGTTCGACTCTGCTGTTTAGACTCGAGAGATTCGATGAACAAGCTTTTCAAGCAAATCCGGATACCTTGCGCTATGGCATCGTAGCTTTGCGTCGGTAAAGCAGTTTGTGGAACATGTGTGACATAAGATAGAATCACCTTAGATTGCTGGTCGAGGCTGAATGCAATCGTCTGAGCACGAGTGCTGATGCCTTGATTCGAGATAAGGCGTGCCTCGCGAGAAGCTTCATAGAAGAGCTCCTCTTCAAGCAAGCTATCTCGGGCCAGTGCGGCCGATTCGCTTGTACTGTTGGAGGTCGATGCCACAGCCACATTGCTTATTGCAGAGCCACATATTCGACCTTGTCTTTCAATGGCTACATGCAATCGTTTCTGCGGGTTGGAGAGACCAGAATGATCCAGGTAGACGATTCCGTCATCATCCTGTCTCAAGATATCGAACCCCCGAGTTCTAAAGTGTGGAGCCGATGCTTCCATGCCAATGTGAATGCCAACAGCCTTGCTGTCTCTGGGGTGCCGGCTAATTTTCCAGCCGTCTTCCTGAAGACGGGCTGTCTCTGCCCAGAACAAAGCTTCGCGTTCTGCTTCCTTTTTCAGCCGCGCCGACGCAGCTGTGAATTTTGAGTGGGCTGACTCAAACCCTTTCGCCTTCCAGCGTCGGGCAACTTGAGCATCTCTTTGGACTTTGGAAGTCAAGGGTGCCTGGGCTTGGATGAGCTTTGCTTCGAGACTGCCCACCGGCACCTTTTGCGCCTGCAGGCCGTCAGATATGCCCGCCCTGGCTGCAGCAGATTGCTTCGAGATAAGTAGGGACAAGAAATCCAGAGATGTCAAGAGCTCGTCCAGTCCACGACTCCATTGCTTTTGCATAGACTCCTTGCTTGCCCATAGCCTCTCAAGTCGTTGCTGCGCGGCGTCCTCGCTCTGTTCAAGCTCTGGTTGTCGCTCAGACGCGCCCGCATCGTCACCAGAGTCCTCAGCAAGGATGCTCTGCTCAGTGAGATTTCTGAATTGGCCCTTTTGATTTGTGATCTGAAGCAGTTGTTGAGCTAAGGTGGGCTCGCTTGAAAGACGGCTTTCTAAAGAGTTGTCGAAAGGAATCATCAAAGGTTGTGGAGACGACATCCTAGCGCTTTCACAGGGCTGGTTCTGTCTAAGCACGGCTTTTGGAGTTACAAGCCTTCGCTTGAGGTATGCGAACGGCCTAGATAGGAATGGTAATTAGAACGGCATAAGGAGGCGGCGAGGCTAGACGCAAGGCAAACAGGCAAATTTCTCAGACAGGAAAAGCAAAGCGTCAGAAGGCCTCCAATAGCCGAAGCCTATTACGCGCATTCGAGGTTGGTGGTGGTCACGCGGTACTCTGTCTTCAGCTTTCAAGATGCGCGCCGTGCTCTCACTGAACCCCTCTCGGGCCTGCCAATGCCATAGAAAGAAAAGCCTGGGCGCTGCAGAGTCGCTTGGCATCACGCTGTAATTGTTCGTGTACGGTATCGATAAGGAGCACCTATCTTCACCCGGCCCAAGCCTAGCGCGGGGTACCCCCGGCGACGGCCAATTATCCTGCTCGGTCAGCCCAGCAGTTTATGGCCGGCCTCCGCTGATACTTTCCGGCGGGGAGCTGTTTGCCTTTTTGACATTTCATATAACATGTCAATACGATAAGCCCTAACTTCTATATTTTTCTGCAGCCCTGCTTGACACACTTAAATCCAGAATTAAGCCAGTGTTTAAAGAAATTCTTCTTCAAGTCGACAACTTAGCCCCTCACCTGCTATCATGGCTGCAAGTAGCACCCCACCTCCAAGGAAACGGCGGATTGCCGTGATGACCTCAGGCGGTGACTCCCCTGGAATGAACGGAGTAGTCCGGTCTGTTGTCAGAATGGCCATCTTCAAAGGCTGTGAAGCTTATGCCGTCTTTGAGGGTTACGAGGGCCTCGTCAACGGCGGCGATCTGATCAAGCAAATGGGATGGCAGGATGTTCGAGGCTTCCTCTCAAGAGGCGGCACGCTAATTGGCACAGCACGCTGCATGGCATTCATGGAACGGCCTGGCCGACTGAAGGCGGCAAAGAACATGATCATACGCGGCATAGATGCCTTGGTTATATGCGGAGGAGACGGCAGCTTGACTGGAGCAGACAAATTCAGAGCAGAATGGCCATCTCTGGTAGAGGAGCTTGTGGCCAAGGGGGAACTGGAACAAGCACAAGTCGAACCCTACAAACACCTGAACATCGTCGGCCTCGTTGGCTCGATCGACAATGACCTGTCGGGCACCGATGCGACTATCGGCTGCTATTCCTCCCTCGAACGAATCTGTTCCGCAGTGGATGACGTCTTTGATACCGCAGCTTCCCATCAGCGAGGCTTCGTTGTTGAAGTCATGGGGAGGCATTGCGGTTGGCTTGCCCTCATGGCCGCCATAGCCACTGGCGCAGATTTTGTCTTCATCCCCGAGAAGCCACCTCGCATTGGCTGGGAAGATCAAATGTGCAAGATTATCTCCGAACACAGGTCCAGAGGCAAGAGAAGGAGCATTGTCATCATATCCGAAGGTGCCCAAGATCGAGACCTCAACAAAATCACGGCCAACCAAGTCAAAGACCTGCTGAGCACAAGGCTGGGTCTAGATACACGGGTCACGGTGTTGGGCCACACACAAAGAGGCGGCGAAGCCAGCTTCTACGACAGATGGCTCTCCACTATGCAAGGTGTTGAGGCGGTCAACGCAGTTCTGGAGGCTACCCCGGAGACGCCATCCCCCGTCATCACTATCCGCGAGAACAAGATCGAGCGATCGAACTTGATGGAGTGTGTGGCCTTGACCAAATCCGTGAACAAAGCCATCAGCCTCAAAGATTTCGACCTTGCCATGAAGCTGCGTGATGTTGAGTTTGCAGACTATTTTGACAAATACATGATGACCACCTCAATCGGCCATCCAGCTATGAGGTTGCCACAAGAAAAGTGCCTGAGAATTGCCATAGTGCATGTTGGAGCACCTGCAGGTGGCATGAACCCCGCTACGAGAGCCGCAGTTGCGTACTGTCTAACACGAGGCCATACTCCTATCGCTATACACAACGGCTTCCCCGGCCTGCAACGCCATCATGCCGATAAGCCTCTTGGCTCCGTTCGTGAAGTCAAATGGCTTGATGCCGATCCTTGGGTTAACGAGGGAGGCTCAGATATTGGTACGAATCGTGGGCTTCCATCTGAAGACATTGCAACGACAGCAAAATGCTTCGAGCTCTACAAATTTGACGCTCTATTTCTCATCGGTGGATTTGAGGCATTCACGGCAGCGAGTGAACTTCGAAAGGCCCGCGAGCAATATCCGTCGTTCCGCATTCCTCTCGTTGTTTTGCCTGCAACCGTGTCTAACAATGTACCGGGCACCGAATACTCTCTCGGAAGCGACACTTGCCTGAACACTCTTGTGGGCTTCTGCGACGCCATCAGGCAGTCAGCCTCGTCTTCGCGCCGCCGTGTCTTCGTCATCGAAACCCAGGGTGGTCGCTCTGGATACCTGGCGACGATGGCCGGCCTTGCTATTGGCGCCTTTGCTGTCTACATCCCGGAAGAACCGATCGGGATCCACATGATTGCGCGCGACATTGATTTACTCAGAGAGGGGTTCAAGAACGACCGCGGTGCTTCTCGCGCTGGCAAGATCATTCTTCGAAATGAGCGTGCTTCCGAGACTTATACGACTCAGTTCATTGCTGATATGATCAAGGAAGAAGCTCATGGCCGCTTCGAGTCGAGGGCTGCAGTCCCTGGTCACTACCAACAGGGTGGAAAGCCCTCGCCGATGGATCGAATCAGATCCCTTCGAATGGCAATTAAATGCATGCAGTTCATCGAGAACGAGTTCACCGGCAAGACTCCCGATGAAATCATGGCAAGCCCATTGTCTGCTGCGGTTATCGGTGTCCAAGGTTCCGAGGTCGTTCTTTCCCCAATGGGTGGCGAAACGGGGTTGGAAGCCACTGGAACAGACTGGAAAGATCGCAGGCCGACGGATGAGTTCTGGCTTTCGCAGAAGGTGATCGTGGATATTCTAAGTGGTCGGTCACTCGAACAATCGTCCGAACTCAACTCAACTGAAGCCTCGTCTGAAGCCTGAGATTGGAACATGTTGTGTGGTTGGGGGAGAATATCCTTATGCACTAAGCCAAAAGGAGAAATTCACAGACAGTAGTCGCAGCTGGGGCGTTACCCTGGTTGGGCATTGACTGAGTGATTGGAACTAAAAGCAGGACAACGTCATTCTTTTGTCATGATATATAATCCTAAAGCAATGCCGAACAGCCACCGACCCCTGCCTAGACTATCGTTATTAATTGTAGCTGGTGCATGCAGCCGCCGTGTGGGAATTTACGAAGATTCCAAGCCCTCAATCACGACGAGGAAGTCGCCAGCCACCAGCTTTGACACCTGGTCGCTGCTGCTCGAGTACTCCCACTGCAGCTTCGATTCAGCCGCACAGTACCTTGCGCCCAAGTGTCTTCCCCCACCAGGCAAAGATGTGCAGCAGCCATGACTCTCGGCAAGCTTGACCAGCGACATTGACGACCTGAACGCCCACGACGCTTGGAAGCGCGCCATGATATCGGTCGTGAAGCCCTGGTCGAAGAGCACATCCAGCACACCTTCGTAGAACTCGGTCACCTGCTCCACGTGTTCCGTCACTGTGGGAAACACTCGCCGCCCGGGGTGGACGGCTTCTCGCGCGCGCATGTCCCGCTCGTAGATGGCAAGCAGACAGCCGAGCTTGTTCCAAATGGCCCGCTTGAACCATGCCAGAGCTTTGGTCAGCATGACGCTGTTGATGCCGTAGCTGTGGAAGGTGCTGTAGTGGGAGACGACGTACCTGTTGACCACGTGGCGCGACTGCAGTGTGTCGAGGAAGAGCGATCTGACCGCTCTGTCAAGCGCGCCCAGAGGAGGTAGGGGCGGCAAGGTCGCTCTGGTTGCGTGTACCATAGTGTCTGTCTCGCACCTTCTTCTGCTAAGAGGTTAGGAAAACAGTGCAGGGCAGCGAGAGTGTGGCCATCACCGCGCGTACATATAGTAATATGCTATTTACCGTAGGCAACATATAGTATTTACCGTAGGCATGCATGGTGAGCCAATGTCTCACAATGTGTATTGTCGGTGTCTTCCTTTCTCATTGTCCCATACAACGGCTCTTGAAGACGAGCAAAAATGACATTGTCACTTTGAATGAAATACAAAGAATTTCTCCATGGACGAAACTGACAAGTTTCACTCACACATTGTCTGCGCGAGACAGGTTTTCATGTCTGGGTCATGCTGACACAGGAAGGGTTGATTATATATATATTTTTATAGATCAGTAGAAATCACAGAGGCACCGGTTGTAGTGGGGAAAACGATGCTGATGCATCATACATCTACTGCCGAGAGCTACCTTGGTTTTCTCGTGCTCTATGACGTAGTAACTCGATATTTTAGTATCCACTCAATGACACGGGTATCATTCCTCCTTGCGCCACCAGCTCATGATGAAAATCATCGGCAACACCCTCCGAATACAGGCCAGAACTACTCAACGGTGACAGACTTGGCCAGGTTGCGGGGGAAGTCAACGTTCAAGCCCTCGGACACGGCGAGCCAGTAGGCCATGAGCTGGAGAGGGATAACATTGAGGAGACCTTGGAGGACATCAACGGTGCGAGGAACCATGATGCGCTCGGTCTTGTCTGGCGGGAATTCTGGATCGTCGGTGTTGCAAATGACAATTGGACGGCCGGAACGAGCAATGACTGAGGGCTGTTAGAATTCAAGACAGAACAGATACAGAGGAGGAATGCTCGCTCACCTTGCTGGTATGCGTTGAGCGACTTGGCAAAGAGGTTGTCACGGGTCAAGATCATGACAATGGGCAGATTCTCATCAACCAAGGCCAGAACGCCATGCTTGAGCTCACCAGACATGACGGCCTCGCAGTGAAGATAGGAAATCTCTTTGATCTTCAGAGCACCCTCGAGAGCAGTGGAGTACTGGGAACCACGGCCCAGCAGAAGCAGAGACTTCTGGTTCTGCAGGAATTTGGCACACAGCTCTTTGATGGAGTCGCTCAGCTCGAGGATTTGCCGGAACTGATCGCTGACCTTCGCCAGCCCGTCAATGATTTCTTCACGCCGCTTCTGCTTGGAAGCTCGGTCCTCGCTGAGAGAGAGGGCGAACATGATCATGGCAACAAATTGCGAGGTATAGGCCTTGGTGGAAGCGACACCAATTTCAGGGCCGGCGTTGATATGAACACCGCAGTGGGTGAGAAGCGAGATGGAGGAGCCGACGACATTGACGATACCGATGGTGAGGGCGCCTCGCTCCAGACAGTATCGCAGGGCCAGGAGAGAATCGGCCGTCTCTCCGGACTGAGAGACGAAAACGCAGGTGTCGTCTCTGAAGACGGGGGCTTGTCGATCCAGGAAGTCGGAGGCCAGCTCAACCGAGATGGGAATGTCGGCAAGCTCTTCAAATGCGCCACGCACAGCCATGCATGAATGGTAGCTGGTGCCGCAGGCAATGAAGATCAGTCGGCGGCATCGTCGGATGGTGCTCATGTATTGCCTGAGGCCACCGAGGGTGACGGTCTTGTTGGCAACGTCGAGGCGGCCACGCATGGTATTGACCACCGACTCGGGCTGTTCGAAGATTTCCTTCTGCATGAAATGGTCGAATTTGCCCTTCATGATCTCCTGCAGCTCAAGCTCGATGGTCTGGATGGTGCGGACGTTGGACGTGCCGTCATCCTTGCCCATTCGGTGAATGTTGAGCTGGCCATCGTGGATGTGGGCAATATCGTCGTCTTCGAGGTAGAGCACCTTCTTGGTGTGCTCGACAAGAGCAGAGGCATCCGAAGACAGGAAGAACTCGGCCGGCTGCGGCATGCCATCGTCTGAGAGGAAAGCGCGGGACTGAGATCGGTGGAGAAGGGTCTTGTCCGGAGGGGCAAGAAGGCTGCCGGGCGACAGCAGGCCATTGGGCTGTTTCTTGACAGCAACATTGTGGTTGGCCGTTTCGGCTGCGAGGGCCTCTTCGCCCGAGTGTTCAACATCGACAAAGTCGACCTTCATTGGCTTCGCAGTCTTGACGCCCACCACGAGAGGCGAACCCTTGCGGGCGGCAATGACCTCGGATGGGAAGTGGACCGACTTCAGGAGCAGACCAAAGGCGCCCTGCAACTCTTTGATGACAGCCTTGGCCAGGGTGGTGAAATCAAGCGTGGGGTGCGAGTCGTACAGGTACTTTGCCAGTTTGGCAATGCACTCGGTGTCGGTCTCGGTCTCGAACTTGAAGCCCTTGCCCTCGAGCAGAGCCTTCAGTTCTTTGTAGTTGGTGATGATGCCATTGTGGACAACGGTGAATTCCCACTTCTGGTCAGACCTAGTTACAGAGTTAGCTAGGCGCGGCCGAGGGGGCCAAACGCAGGCACGGACCGGTGAGGGTGGCAGTTGAGGGTCGACGGCGGGCCGTGAGTGGCCCAACGGGTGTGAGCAATGCCGACGTGGGCATCGAATGTCTTGGTCATGTCGACGCCCGACTTGGCAATGAGCTCCTTCAACTTGGCAACCTTGCCCACCTCCTTGAAGGCGTACACCTCGTTCTTCTTGTCGCCGTCCACTGCAAGGCCGGCCGAGTCGTAACCTCTGTATTCGAGGCGGGACAAGCCTGGGCGATGGTCAGCTCACTCACTGGGCTCTTGCTTGGCCGCCGGACATACCATTGACAAGGGTATCGAGAATGAACTTGCGGTCCTTCTCGACCAAGTAGTTGATGTAACCAAAGATGCCACTGCCAGAGTCAGAATATCCCCCAGGAAATGAATGATTGGGGCGTTGACATACCACATGATGGCGTTCGAGACTGAGGTCAAGGGGGGGCGGGCCTCGTCAGAAGGAGAAGGAAAGAAATACCACGATGCAGGTGTGTGTGTGCGTGTGTAAACGGCAAACGAGAGAAAGAAATGGTCGCGGAAGGCGCTTGCTGCGAGATGGGCAGGACCAAGAGGACGAGCACCACCCAGATTAAATGGGAAACTGTGATGGCTATGAGAAGGAAATGGGAGGAGTGGAAGAGGGGGAGGAGAGGTGCAATCGGGTGTTACTATACGAGCTCTTGTGCTTGTTGCCAACGCTGACGACTTCTGAGACCAGAGGAGATGGGGTAAACACGGCGGGCGCGCCCCCCCTCAGACGTAAGCTAGGCCCGCCCTTTGTCCCTTCCAAGTAAGGCCCCGGCAGCTCTTGGCAGGAACAGCCCTGCCTAGCAACGTCAAAGCCACATTATTGGAGCTCCAAGAGGGAAGGCGCCCGGCGATGAACCAGGGCCAGCTGGGAGTGTTTGAAACAAGAATGCCCGCACTGCCTTCCCGTCCTTCTGGCTCCAAATTTAGCTACGCTGCCCAGCACCTGCCCAGCACCTGACCGGAAAACCTGGAGGGAGCCTCTAGAGGCCAATGCGCTAATTCAACCAAGAGGTCACTCCGAGTTCTGAGGTGGATGCCGTCGGGATCATCTGGTCCAGACCACTAACTACCACTAACTACCACAGCCACAGCGAGTTCAAGTTTGACAGGCTATCTTTAGTTCGGTAGTAGCCAGATTCGCGAGTGTCTTGGTGCCCCTGAACTCCTATGCAAATCGCCCTTGGGCGGCGGGTGTCTGGCACGTGTCCTGTTGGTCTGCATTCAAATTATTAGGGGTCGGCGGTCTGCAGCAAGCTGCGGGCCGCCACTCGCCACTCGCCACACTCGGCCTTTTCATTGCTCGCACTACCGTTGCATGGCGCCTAGCCTCAAACGCGCCGAACAGATTTGCCGCAAAGTCTCTGCAGGGCAGCCGCCAACCAGCGAGAACAATGGGCCATCCGGGTCCAGGTGTACCACACTGGCCGTTTAATGTGTTCGCTCCTCACGCCGCACATGCTTCAGATTGAGCCACCCGAATTGGGACTGAGTAGCCGGCATTGTCAAGCGCACTCGGTCGTGGCTGCCTCAAGCAGCGTTCCATCGTCCAAGGCTCCCTTCCTTACTATGGCAGTACTCTCTTCATGTGAACTATGCAGTACTCCCTTGCTGTAAACTATGCAGTACTCCCTTGCTGTAAACTATGCAGTACTCTCTTCCTGTAAACTATGCAGTACTCTGCTGCAAAGGCTTGACTAGCGCTCTGTATCCTCAATACCTTGCCGCTTTTCCAACAGCAGACATATACTAAACCCCCCCTTTGACCGTCTCGTCTCTGCGTATACAATTATCTGGAACTTCAGCATGGTCATAGAGAGCACGGCGCCTTATTGCTATTATGATGGCGACAAAGGGGTGTCCAGTCAAGTAGACGCAAGAACGGGCTGTGAGGGAGATGTGTCTGCAACAGAGGTACTGGTCCAAGGAGACCACCGTCAAACAAAACAAAACAAACCTGTAACTAAGGCCGATACTCCGGCAACACGACGAGAGTCTAGAACTGGGAGGACTCTGTGGAAGGATATAACTTAGACAATAAGAACTAATTGTTGCCTCTGCTTGAGGACCAGAAAAACTTGGGCAGGAAATAAATCAATAATGCTGTGCTGTGTAATACTTGCTGTTGCCTATGTCTGTCTGATATGCCCTGGCTTCTGCTCATCGCCAAGACCTCTCCTCTCTCTGCTCCACATAGCCACATTTCTCCTTTCGCGGCACCACAGCACATTGCCGTGACACTATGTGTGGTTGAATGGCTATATTGCTATGTTTGGCTGAATGGCTTTAAAGAGGTTTGTAAACAGCTATTTCCCGCCCGCCTCTTGGGTCTACCTTGAGGTTCGGGATGACGGATATGCAGGCATTGATTCACATAGCCACTGTGTGTTCTTGCTTACCCTCTCTTTATCTCTTTAGTCAATGCCCAGCTTCTCCAGCATAGACATCAACGCTAGATAGGTGCACGTAGGGCACGTGCAGTGTACTTCGGGAGGAACGCAGGCATTCGAGGACTCGAACACGGCGGTGACATACTTAAACGCGGCGGTGACATACTTAAACACGGCGGTGACATACTTAAACACAGCGGTGACATCTGAGGATTGGGCACTCCATTCCTGCGAAGGCTGAGCCCGCGCCAGCCAGATAGTGCAGTGAAACAGCGGTGTTGTCGCAGTTAGATGGCAGCCACAGGCGCGACGCCAAGTGCCAAGGCCACTCAGTAGCCCGCCTAGGCGCGTTCCTCGAAAGAGACTAGTGCCAAATCGCCAGCCAAAGGACGGCCTCAGGCATTGTGTCGTGAAGCTGTGGCCGCCGTGGACAACCCGTCGCTCTCTGTACAGACTCATTCCATCCCTTGGCCATCACTGCAGCTGGCACACTCCTCCGCCATTCCCTCCCCTCTCCCTCCCCGCTTTCTCCCCTCTTTACACGCTTTTGGCAGGAACGGCGACGCTGCAGGCGCCACCCTCGACCGGCCCGACTTTCCCTCCCCTCGCGAAAGTCACGCGTCAACTCGGCTCCCATCGGCCCTCACCCGTCTGTCTCCCCGGCCCATGTTTCGGGTGTCGCCCCGCAAAGACTCGGTGCCTTAGGAGGGCTCCTCCTACAATGCTGGCTCCGTTAGCGGCGTAGGCGAGGACATGTCACAGCCACTGCCCGACAGGTTCGCAGACTTCTTTCCCACCGCCCCGAGTGTAGTCCACAAACACAAAGTCGCGGCTCAACTGGACAAAAAGCTCAGTCGGCCTTACAAGTTGGACGAGCGGCCAAAAGATGCGCAAACGGATGTAGCTGTCGATCAAGCACCGCCTGCCCAGTCACATCCCTCTGACTTGCCCGACGTCAATCATTCCGCCAAACGCAACTATCAAGCTTATTCCCAGGATCAGAACGACTCGGTCAGCGGCGACTTGCTCAATGGTGTCAGCTCGGCCAGTTCGTCCAGCGCTGCATCCTCCATCTTCAGCGCCGCAGCCACCCACCCGAGTATGGCCGCTTCCAACGGCCACTTCACCTCTCTGACACCCTTGACAAACTCCGACTCGCCGCCTCGAAGTAAACTGATGAGTCCCTCCCTCGACGCCAACCTCCATCCTGCTACTGCCAATGGAATCGCTCCCCATTCGCCCACCCTGGGCGGGTCTATGACTCCGCTCCTCACTCCTCCAGTCCAGCGTAGACTTGCCCGCGATCCCGAACTGCGCACCAAAGGCACCAAATGCATCTACGATCCCGAGCTCGACAAGTCGCTTAGCTCCAAGGATAAGCGGAAAGCCAAAGCCCAGTTTCAAGAGTTTGGATCGGCACCCGAGGATAACACTGCTCCTCCCGACCCAAGGCTATCCATTCCAGACTACCACAAGGGCAATATCGGTAAGGGAAAGGCCAAATTTAGGCCTGCCCCCTATAATCTGCGCCTATGGATGCCAGATCCTGCTTATGTGGCCGCGCAATCGCAAGCCACCATGATCGTTGTCACAGGATTCGACCCCTTGATCTCAATTTCACAGATCAGTGCGCAATTTGCTAGCTTCGGCGACATTGCAGACATTGACAGCAAGACCGATCCCATGACTGGACGCATTCTCGCCATATGCAGCATCATGTACCAGGATTGCCCTTCTTTTCAGGGTGGCGGCCCCATATCTGCCGCCCTCGGTGCAAAGACTGCCTATCTGGAAGCAAAGCGAGGTATCCGAATTGGCACCAAAACAGTCAAGGTCGAGATGGATCGAGATGGTACCGTCACCGACAAGCTGGTGGAGAGGGCCATTGCCCAGCAACGGAAAGAGATCGGCTTCACTGCCCGGAAGAAGGCTCATCCGCCACCTCCAGCCGACTCGCCTGTAACTACGACAGTGCCTCAACCGCCCACCTTTGCCAAGTCCGCTGGACCACCACCAACGGCTCCAAAAGGCCCTGCTGCGAAAGCTAGCGTGAAACCTCCGCCTAACTCAATAGCTGCTCGCTATGCAGACCCAAAGCCCGAGAAAGCGGCAAAGGCCGATCGGTCCACTTTGGCCGACTCGGATCTTGCGCATGAACTTCAACACCAGCCTTACATCTTCATCTCTCGCACGCATGTTCCAGTCATGAGCACCACAATCCCTCATTTGAAGAAGCGGCTAAGGATGTACGACTGGCGAGATGTGCGATGCGACCAAACAGGTTACTTCGTCATCTTTGACCAGTCCAAAAGCGGCCAGATGGAGGCCAACAAGGCTTACAACGGTTCTCATATGCATCCCCTCTTCACCTATACCATGCATATGGAACTGCACGCGAATGTCAGCCAAAAGAACGACGGCCTTCCTCCTCCTCCTCTTCCTCCCCCCCCTCCTCCTCCTCCGGAAGCACCTGCTGCACCTGTGGCCTACGTCGTGAGCAAGAGTCAGCTTCGGCAAAAGAGGTTGCATGACTTTGACCTGGACGAGGAAAGACGACAAAGGGCCAAAGATCTCGATCCTTCGCGTGCTGTTGTTCAGTTGGTCATACAAGAGCTCAGGGACAAACTTTTAGAAGATGTCAAATCTCGCATCGCTGCCAGAGCTCTGTACGACTACTTGGATCCTGCTCGTCATGCAGAAAAACGGAGACGGCTTGGCATTGACGACCCTGAGGGCCTCAAGCGCTCGGGTCCCTCACGCTTCGATGAAGCATCGGCCACGCCAGACTCGAGATTTGGCAACAGGCGCCATCCAGGAAGCAAGAATCTCAATGTCCTCTCATTGCCTAAGATTGGGAAACTGGCCGGCTTTGAGGACACTATGGCAGGCTTCCGCGACGGGCGCAGAAAGGCGGCCCCTCGTCCCTACGTGCGGCCTTTGTTCCACCAGCTTTCTCAGTTCCATGATGAGGATGATTCCGATGACGAGCGCCAGACCTCGTTCACGCGTGACACTGAAGACCCCGAAAGCCGTCCTCCAAGCCGGATGAGCATGACTTCAGTGTCTGATGATGACGAGGAGGAGCTGTTGAGAAAAGCGATGAAGCGGCGCTTGCAGAACCGTGAAGAGTCCGAGATGGGCGACACTGTGATCAAGAAGGAACCAGACATCAAGTCGTCAGCCGAAGATTTGATTATTGCGAAACTCGAACGCAGCATTCACGACTTGTCACCCTCATCTCGAAAGCGCAAGAGGTTGCAGCAAGAACTTCAGGCCCGCAAGCGGCAGAAGGCAGATGAAGAACTTTTTGGTATTGGCAAGCCCGAGGCAGAGCGTGAAGACTCCGTCGACGTCAAAATCGACGGCGCTGATACGCCTGCTGAGGGTACTCCTGATGTTGATTCTGACGCTGTCAAACCTGCTGCAAAGAAGCCCAAGCTCAAGAAGAAGAACAGGAAACAGGTCTTGGAAGAAGAACAAGCTGCTTTGCGACAGGCAAAGGCAGAGGCCGAGGCAGATCAAGTTGTCGGCGATGTGCTCGAGCTTGCCGCCGAGGAAGAAGCACTTGCTGAAGAGGCCGAGCGACGACCCGTTGTTGAGTGGGGAGTCTCAGCAGTTCAGCCTGAGCCGACCGTTGATGATGACGAAGGTGTTCTCACCGACATTCGTGGCTGGCAAGCGAGCCTCATGGACAACGAGGATTTAGAGCTTCTCGCAGAGGTCCTCAAAGATAAAGTAGCAATGCCGATTGGAAATGTTACTGCCTGGGCCTGGAGACAAGAACAGATCCGCAACCTGAAAAAGAACACCCAACTCGGTGCCCTGAGAACAGAGTCGGCCATCGACGGATACTACGAGCCCAATCCATCTGGCTCTGCTAGGACGGAGCCTATCAAGAAGATTCTGGAATCCGAAAAGTCAAAATACCTCCCTCACCGGATCAAAGTCCAAAAAGACCGAGAGAAGCGCCAGGAAGAAGCGAAGAAAGATCCACTCACCGTGGTTAAGCCGGCCGATGTACCCAAGACCTCGTCTCGTGGCAAACGTGCTGATGATCGAAGAACAATCAAGGATCTCGATCGACAAAGAGAGATGCTGCAAGCCCATGGCGATGATGCTGATGTGCTTCGCTTCAACCAACTTCAGAAGCGAAAGAAGCCTGTCAAATTTGCGAGGTCTGCAATCCACAATTGGGGTTTATACTCTCTCGAGCCGATCCAAGCCAGCGAAATGATCATCGAGTATGTGGGCGAAAAGATCAGACAAGAAATTGCCGACTTGCGCGAGATCAAGTACACCGAGAGTGGAATTGGAAGCAGCTATCTCTTTAGGATTGACGAGGGTACCGTCGTGGATGCGACCAAAAAGGGCGGTATTGCAAGATTTATCAACCATTCTTGCAATCCGAACTGTACTGCTAAGATCATCAGAGTCGGTGGTACTAAGCGTATTGTCATCTACGCGTTGAGGGACATTGAAAAGGGTAAGGCTTACATCATTGAGTATGCCAGCCTTGACCTTGTGCTAACGGTGCGACAGATGAAGAATTGACTTACGACTATAAGTTTGAGCGTGAGATAGGCAGCGATGATCGCATACCATGTCTCTGTGGCTCAGTCAATTGCAAGGGTTTCCTCAACTGAATTGGCTCAGATGATGACTTCCGCTTTAACGCCGTGATGGAACGACGCTCAATCCTTCGCACTTGTCCGTTTTGGTTTGGGCATTTCTGGCACGGCGATTTCGACTCACGATCATAGGACACAGTTTTTAGCCCCGTCATGGCATCGGGGCCCCTCGGCGCTTGATGATTGTGGTGGCAGCCTACCGCGGCCTCTGTCTTGGCGGCCTCTACGTCGTACCGGACAAGGTGGCAGATGACAGCATTAGGATACGCGGTGAGCAGGTATGCCTCGTTGATCGTGCCCTGGTTTCAACACGACCTCACTTCCCGGCGTCGAGACCAGCAGAACAAGTGAAGAGTCAGATGGAGTGCTGCAGTATTTGTATATAGGCCTCGGGCGTGCCATCAGGCGATGGAAATGGCGCCGAGAGCTCGAAAAGATAGTGGTGAATGAAGCCTCGTCCCGATTCTGGGGGACTGACATTCAACCCATGGTCCCGGTTCTGAGGGACTGACATTCAACTCATCTAGTCCCACTTTTGGTAACACCATCCATATACTCGTAATAACCGAACGGTCTGCTTCCTCGTGGTCTAGGCAGCGCTCGCCTCTTGCTTGCCCTGGCTTCATTTGTTCTTCCGCCTTGCCACGACTTCGTCTGATGCCCGCTTGGGCCACTCGATCCAGGTCCTAGCACGCGACCGCAAATGCTTGGCTCTGCGTGAGGTCGTATGATCTGATTGCAGAATTTCAGACCTGCCACGCTCCGATCCACTATCGCGCTACCCTGCTGATACTTCAACTGCGTACCTGCGTGCTCATATTGTCGCATTCCACTGCCAGATTTTGTCGCGTTTGATCACACCAAGTGACTGGGTAAAAGGAAATTGGCCACCCCCTCCTTAATGGGATACTCGAACTCGCAGTTGGCGCACACCAGCTTCCCCTCGCTTACCTCTGTCTCCATAAACAGTGTATGCAAGTTCTTTAGTACTTGCTCATCCTCTACTGATGCCCCCTGCACCCCGACATCCTGCCCACCTTTGACGCCCGCACTTGCTGTTTTGTCCACGACGCGCTCAAAGATCGCCCTTTCGGGTACCAATCCTCCCAGGTTTAACTCAGTCGCCGTCACCACAAGCGCCTCATAGTCAATCCTGGGTAGAATATTCAGGATAAATTGTGGTTGGAAGTCAATCTCGGAACGCGAGAGAACGGCGTCACGGAAATGGAGGGGAAAGGAAGTCGGGGACGAGTGACAGGATTTGACAGCGCAAGTCAGGAAGTTTGATGTTAAGATCTTCATATCGGCAGAGGTTTGAGAGTGGTGGGGGCAGAATGGGTGTTTGTGGGGGTGTATGCCTTTTGAAAGAAATTCGCCTACCAAGGCTGAATGCCAGCCTCGTTGAGACAAACCCAGCAAATATCACAAGACTTTTTCCAATCGCAATATTTCTCCAGCGCGCCCAACCTCCAATTCTTCCTTCCTTTCTTGTTCTTTACACTTCATGAAAATTACAAGAACGCATAATCAACCGACAATTCCCTCAAACATTCCATCCCTCCGGGGGTGTGAAAGTTAGACGGCCATGGAATGTTTTGGTCATATTGGCGATCGAGACTGAACACGAAGGCGCATTTAGACTTGCCGTTCTGGAGCTTCCTCCGCAATGTGAACGGGCCAAGTCACCTGCGTGCCAGACATCTTTATATGATTTTGCTCAATAATCTGCTGCTTTATCCAAGGTTTTGGTTCCTATGCTATCGCCGATGCCTATTGTCTATAACACACTACACATCCAACTGCAATGTCCAGGAGTGTGTTTATCATCCGCGCACCTGCTGACAGTGGGACTGTTTGCACACTAAAGAACGGTTGTAAATAACTCTACTAATCAGCTTGTCTTGGAGCTGGAAATATCGGTAGGCGTTCATTGATCCACACACGGTAACGTCTTGACAGCTTTCCATCATCAAGAGGTGACCCGGAGCCTCGAGCCTCGCTCGAGGCTCCATATTCGCAATCGTGGAAGAGCAGAATGCACTTTGTGCAGGGTCTAGACAACCCCTGTCTCCTCCACCCTGTTCAATCCTCACATATGATTGCGCAGGACTAATATAGGGACAGACAGTCAACTTCTTTTGTATGTGCTCGCTTTCGATCTTAGTTTCTCCTGTCACTCTCAATCGCTCGTGTCCCTACAGCAATTCTCTTGCATTTCTGGATTGATCATCAACCGCTCTCTCCAAGCTGTAGGTGCCTGGACTAAGACCAGATTCCTGGAGCATGCACATTGTGGGAGGAGCTATAGAAGTTGATTTATTGCTGCGCTACAGGATATGCCCATGCAGAGGTCAGCAGTATTCAAGAAATGGAGGTTAGCAGTTAGCCTGTGAAGATGATTTCCATACAAACACTGTAACCATGCTCTGATTGCAATTTTGTCTTGTTTCTCCATGATCTATCGTCAATATTGTTAATAATATTGTGACAGGCACATGCCACTGCCGCTAAGAAATAAAATGCAGAAATCCATTGCGTCATTTATTTGGGATTCATTCGTGGTATATTCCTTCTGGCCGAAGTATCACACCACCCCTCTTCAAGCTTGAGCATCAATCATACCACCACAGCCGATCTGTTGGCTCCGTGAGCTGCACCAGGGACCACAGAAAAGCAGCAGCATAGGAAATTAAAATGGGGGGAATGCCGTCAGCTGGTCAGCGGTATAGTATGGTTATAATGCTACGGTTCCTCGTCTCCATTGATTTTTTTTTGAAACCTCGTTACCTGCTCTTGGGTGCCTGTTCCCCAATACTTGCCAACTATCATTTGATCAGGCAACTTCCATTTCCCCATTGTTATAATTGATTGTTGGTACAGACCAAACTAGGCTCGGAACCGCCTTTCCATTTTCCGCACAATGAGAGCCCTTCGCTACCATGGTCCATCCGACCTGCGCGTCGACAAAGACGTGCCCGCTCCGTCCTGTGGACCTGATCAAGTCAAGATCAAGCCAGCATTTGTGGGCATCTGCGGCACCGACCTGCACGAGTACAGCACGCCAACATTCATCCCCAAGCCTGGCGCTCCACATCCGATCACCAAGGAAACCTGGCCGGTGACCATAGGCCACGAGTTCTCCGGCACGGTGCTAGAAATCGGCGCGAATGCACAGCTCCCCCACGCCCAAGGGCTCAAGGTAGGCGACAGGGTGGCGGTGGAGCCGACGATCTGCTGCTGGGATGGGTGCCAGGCGTGCCGTGAATCGCACATCAACAGCTGCGACTGCGCCGGCTTTGTCGGGCTGTCAGGCGGCGGTGGCGGCATGAGCGACGAGGTGTGCATCGACGGGCGCTTCGTGTTCAAGCTGCCCGACGGTATTGGCCTGGACATTGGGGCGCTGGTGGAGCCACTGGCGGTGGCGTGGCACGCTGTGGACCAGTTTCCGTTCAGCCATCGGGCAGACGTCACTGCACTGGTCATGGGCGCGGGGCCGATTGGGCTGGGCGTGATACAGTGCTTGAAAGCGCAGGGCGCAAAGACCGTCATTGTGGTCGAGGTGGCCAAGCAACGCCAGGAGTATGCGCGCGAGTTTGGTGCCACGCATATCGTCAATCCTCTTGAAGAAGACGTGGTGAAGCGGACAAGGCAGATTTGTCACGGCAACGGTGCGGATGTGGCGTTCGACTGTGCAGGTGTGCCGGCGAGTGTGAAGAGCGCGGTGCTGGCGGTCAAGGCTGGGGGCGTAGTTGTGAACGTGGCCATCTGGGAGAAAGAGGTGCCGATCAATCCCAACTGGTTTGTATTCGGCGAGAAGGTGTACAAGGCCGTATTGGGCTATCTACCCAAGGATTTCAGCGGGGTGATTGAGGCGCTGGCGGTACGTTTCTTTCCCAGAGTGATGCTATCTTTGCACAGTTAACGAGTTGATAATAGGAAGGGACGCTGGAGCCGGCCAACATGATCACACGCAGGATTACAGTTGACAGAGTTGTGGAGGATGGATTCACTTCGTACGGCCCCACGCATTGTCGTTGTTTGGGAAGGCTGCTGACAATCGCTGCAGACTGATCAAGGAGAAGGATAAGCATGTGAAAATACTAGTAGACATGAGCAAATAATTCAAGGGGTTGGAAATGATGAAATAATTCAAGGGGCTAGGAATCAAGTGGTCTGAACAAGTTGGAATGGCCACTTCGAATCGACTTGGATCGAAGCGGTCCATACCCGATGCTTGGTGCGCCTATCTTTCAACTGTGATAATATGCATACTTTTTGGCTATCCGTTCAGGCCTTCCCTTTTTTCAAACCCGGCAACTCCTTCACAGCCTCGCCGAAAATGCGCAGTGCAGTCTTGATTTCCTCCTCGGTGATTACCAGAGGCGGTGCCAATCTGATAATGTTCTCATGTGTTGGCTTGGCCTGGATCAAGTTAGTGCACTGCGTTCTGGTGGAGCGACTTTGGGGCAGGCTACGTACCAGCAGGCCTTTCTCCTTGAGGAGAAGGCACAATTCCCAGGCACTCTGGCCATTTGTCTGGCTTTCGTCAATGACAACGGCATTCAGCAGGCCTTTGCCACGGATGACTTTGATGACTGGGCTATTCAGATCTTTCAGGCCCTGTCGGAAGATTTCACCCAGGCGCTGTGCTCGTTCAACCAGCTTCTCTTCCCTGACAACCTCGAGGGCTCGAATGGCCACGGCGCAACCGAGGGGATTGCCTCCGTACGTTGATCCGTGCGTACCCGGCTCGATTGTAAGCATCACGTCCTTTCGGCCAAGCACGCAGGAGACAGGATACATGCCGCCTGAGATGGCCTTGCCGAGAAGCACCAAGTCGGGTTTGACGCCAGACCACTCGTGACAGAGAAGCTTGCCTGTCCTTGCGATTCCCGTTTGGATCTCGTCGCAGATGAAGAGAACATTGTGTTGGTCGCACAACTTTCGAATCTCGGCCAAGTAGGCATCATCTGGCACAACGATTCCCGCCTCGCCTTGGATTGGTTCGACGAGGAAACCAGCCATGTTCTTGCCGTTGAGGCGGAAGACTTCACGCGCGGCTTCGACATCATTGAAGGGCACAATCTTCTTGGTGACGGGACATAGACTGCCGATATTGGGAAGAAATGGGCCATAGTTGTCGCGTGACTCTGGGTCTGTGGACATGGAGATGGCCGAAAACTGTGGTTGAACTGTCAGGGGTGAAGGGCGCGGAAGGAACGTTGACTCACGGTTCGGCCATGGAAATTGTCAGCAACTGACAGCACAATGGCTTCATTTGCAGGAATGCCTTTGGATTTGTAGCCCCATTTTCTGGCAATTTTGACGGCAGTTTCGACGGCCTCGGCGCCCGTATTCATGGGCAGGACCATATCGAAGCCGAAGTAGTTGGTGACGAACTCGGCAAAGCGGGGAAAGACATCATTATAAAACGCCCTTGAGGAAAGGGTCAGGGTGGATGCTTGCTTGACAAGGGCTTTGACCAGTTCTGGATGACAGTGTCCCTGGTTGACGGCTGAGTAGGCTGAAAGGAAGTCCAGGTACTCTCTGCCCTCGGGATCCCACACCTTGGTACCTTGAGCCCTGGCGAAGACGATGGGCAGTGGGTGGTAGTTGTGGGCAGCGTAGGCGTGCTCAGCGTGGATGGCCTCGTCGGATGAGGAAGCATGGTACTTGGCCGAGGGTGAGGAAGACTGATGTGGTTGTTGCTTTACCGGATGCTGCACTTTCTGATGACCGTTTGTCGCTGCATGGTTGTCAACAGGCACAGCCTCGGGTGCCATGATCGGAATAAGGCGAGTGTGCGATTGGGTACTTGGTGGCGAGCTGATGCAGGTCGACAGAGTGCAGGATTATTGATGATTGGCCAGGTCACTTATTTTATCCAGCGGGACCCTGAATTGAGGAATTGTCGATCTCGATGGAACAGAAATTGGTCGATACTGATGGAACGGGGATTGTCGATGCTGATGGAACGGGAATTGTCGATATTGATGGAACGTTAGTTAGGTGGGAAGCCGTAGAAGCTCTTATATTACGGCAAGTAGTTAATTATGCCAAAGGGCGCTTGTTGAAATGTTGGGTTTGGGAAATGAGGGAGGGTATCATGTGAGGACAGCTGCGGGCTATCTAACACTTAGAGGCAGGTGTATCCAGTGGGTATCCCTTAAAGGCAGGAGGCTGATCGCTATAAGCAGGACTAGGCGTGGATTAAGACACCAACTAGTTGCTGTCATCCCACTTGCCCACGCCGTGATTTGGTGGTTGGCCGCCGCTTCCGTCAAAGACGTTTTTTGCCCCAGCCGCAGCCCCGCCGGAAAATCGGGTTCGCTGGGCCAAAGCGCGGCAGCAGACACACCCATATCCATATTCCCAAATATCTTACTTACTCCTTGATCACCATGGCTATCAAGGGGGTCGGTCAAGCTCCCGCGCTCGACGGCTCAAACCTGCGGGTTGCGATTGTCCACGCGCGGTGGAACAGCCAGATCATCAATGCTCTCGTGGCCGGGGCAAGGAAAACGCTGAGTGCGGCAGGCGTGAAGCCGGAGAACATTGTGCTCGAGACGGTGCCCGGCTCGTACGAACTGCCACTTGCGGTGCAGAGAATCTACGCTGCGAGCCAGGTGCAGTCTACTGCCGCCCACGCCGCAGGTGCAGCAGGACATGTAGCCAGCGGGATCGGCGACCTGCTGGGCGGCGGCCCAAGCACGACAGATCTCCAGGGCAGTCTGCAGCCCAAAGCGCCGGAGGAGGGGCCGGAGGAGACGAGTCTGAAGCATGCCTTTGACGCGATCATCGCGATTGGCGTGCTGATCAAGGGAGAGACAATGCACTTTGAGTACATCTCAGAAGCCGTCAGCCACGGGTTGATGAGGGTGCAGCTTGACAGTGGCGTGCCGGTGGTCTTTGGGCTCCTGACGGTGCTAACAGAGGACCAGGGATTGGCCAGGGCGGGATTGGCTAGCGAGAGCAACAAAGAGGCAAAGGTGCACAACCACGGCGAGGACTGGGGAAATGCGGCAGTAGAGCTAGGGTTGAAGCGGAGAGGCTGGCTGCAGGGCCAGATTGGAGGATCTTGACGGTGGGGAGGGGGGTGGCAGGGCGGAGGCGGGCAACGGTTAGGCAGGGCGGAGGCGGGCACGATTAGGCATGCGGCATGGGAAGATCGGATATACAGCAATATCAGGCCTTCATTTGTCCCCCCAACGCCGAGCTATGCCGGGATAGAATACAGGAGGGCGGGCGGCTACTCTTGCATGGCATCCTCGTCGTCGTCGTCATCATCATCATCGGCTTCAAGACTACTCTTGGCCGCCTTCTCAGCCTCTTCTAGTAGGTCTTGAGGCACAGGCTGGTGGCGGCCTTTGGTGGGACCGTCCAGTCCTGATATCCAAGTCATCTCCAGCTCAAACTCTTTGTCTTTTGAGTCTTCGTGGGCAATGTGGATGATTCGCGCAGCCTCCTTGACGGCCTCTTCGAGCGTCAGCGAGCAATTGGGATCTTGGAGCTCGAGCTTCTCCAGTTCGGCCTTGGCAGACTGGCGGCCCTTGCCTGTTGCTGCACCGTAGTAGCCCTGGGAGGGTCAGGATGGAGGGTATCATGGAAGGCATTGGACATACCCAGTACAGCCCGCTGGGCTCGATCATGTACAGGCCCGGACCGCCTTTGTTGACAGCGGCCGCGTCCACTTTCCCGCCCGCGCCTGTCTTTGGGCCGGAGCCAACCTGGCCATCGACGCCAGAGTCGGCCTCCGAGTCCCAGCCTCCGAGGATGGCGGTGACGCCGAAGGGCCGGACAGAGGAGTACAGGGTGTACGCCTGGACGTAGCCGCCGACACGGGAAGCCAGGGCGCTGATGGGGATGGGGGCCTTGTAGACATTGCGCCAACTGCTGGCCTCGTCTCTTGCTCTGTTGGTGAGATGCCTGCCATCAGGCAACAGGCCAGAGGTAACAATGCCGGCGTTTCTGTCGACAGTGGCAATGCGCTTGTTGGTGCCGGGCTTGAGCAACTTGGATGTGATGATCTTCTCGCACGCCAGCACCACGCCGTATTTGGTTCGGATGCCGATGCATGTGCCTCCATTCTCCACCGCCTTGACCGCGTATTCGACCTGGAAATTGCGGCCGTCGGGAGAGAAGACAGAGTTGGACAAGTCGTAGCCGGTGCCGATTGAAGTCTGTTCCAGCGTCAGCCATCGTCTTGCACAGCCAAGAGGGATCTTGCCATGGCTGAGGCTGTCGCGGACAACGAGGTGGTGAGGCCGAGAGGGAGGAGAGAGGGAGAAGAGATCGAGAGAGGCGAGAGAGGCGAGAGAGGGTGAGAGACGGCGAGAGAGGGCGAGAGGGGGCAAGCAAGGGATTGGAAGGGATCGTGGGCACCGTTGATCTTCTCGGTAGTGCAGGCACAGCAAATGTTGATCGCGAAGGCCGCCGCAGAGGGTACGCGTCGGCGAGTCGGGGGCGGCGCTGCTGGCGCTGTTGGCGCTGCTTGACGCTGCCGCAGTCTTGGCACCCTCGCTGGGCTGCTACGTGGTCGGTAGCGACGGCTCGCCCGCCCGCCCGCCCGTCTGGTCTCTTCCTCCTCGTTGTCAACCTCGCTAGCTAGTATTTAGTTGCATCTGATCAGCTCTCTAACCAGCCAGACTGAGGCGAAGAGTGGCTCTGGCGCTTTTATGTTGAGCTGCACCCACTCTTGCCGACTGTCCGCTGAAGTCCTCTTTCCTCCAACCCCGCTCCTCCTTTCTTCTTCCCTCCCCCTCTCTGCTCTCGGCCTCTTGGATCGGTGGCCAGCACCAGCACCAGCACCAGCATCAGCACCAGCACCAGCATCAGCATCAGCACCAGCACCACACCCCCCCGGATTTCTCTTGGACGCCTAGCCACTGGACCTGGACTGACTACTTGCACGCCCAGTCACTGGACCTGGACTGACTGACTCCTTGCACCGGCCGGCCTTCTGGACCTCTTGGACCGGACAGGAGGCTTTTGATAGCGCTTTGTTGTTAGAGATAGAATAGCTTCGAGAATCAATACTTCTTGCTCTCTGGTCCCTGATCCCCGATTGCCTGCACTGGCTTCTGATTGAAGGCAAGCCTTGACATTTGATACTCGAAGGGCAGCTCAAGGACATCATCGACTGCACGGATGGCGACTCTTCACAGGTGCCATAACTGCGGTTGTGAGACGGAGATTTCTAGCGTTTTGGCAGCGTTTGAGGAGAATGGGCATTGCAGACAGGTTTGTCCCTTGACATTGCCGTTCATGACCTTCTGATTCCTTGACCTAGTGCGGGCTGTCGGTCACCGAGAGCGACAGCAAGATGCAAGACGAGCTCGTCTCGATGATGTGTCAGCACATGCAACTCAACTCGCTCCAACAGCCTCGCCAGGACGTGTCGATGCCGTCGACGCCGCAGGTGTGTCCGCATCCTGCTCCGATCACCTACATCACCCAACACTACCACCACTCTGGCCACCAAGCGCCGGCCGAGGAGCAGACCAGCCTGCTGCTTGAAGCGGCTGGAATCAAGACATGGGCCCTTCTTCCCTCGCAAATATCGCTCTTCAAGAATGCAGACGAGCAGCAGAAGCAGAGGCTCATTGAACTCTGGCAGATTGCTCCGCCCACACCCGGCAATCAGTTCCCCGGAGTGCAGCTTCACAACTGGCCGCAGACGAGCATGCAGCTGGAGGAGGAAGCCGCACGGCGTCGATGGGAGGCGGCAGAACACGACAGAGCGACGAACATTGCAGGTGGCGAGAGCCACGCGCAGGCAGAACCGTACATGGTGAGTCTCTACAGCCACCTTCCCCATGCCACTGCAACAGCAGAGCCGCACGAGCGGCACGAGCAGCAAAAGCAGCAAGTGCAGCAAGAGAAGCAAGAGCAGCAAGAGCAGCAAGAGCAGCACGATGACGCTATGAACGGAGGAGAACGCCGACATTTCAAGGACCCTGTTTACAAGAGTCGAGAGTGGTGGAAAATGTCAGAGCAGGAGCCAATCGAGCACCAGTATGGGTTGCTGCAGGCGATGATGTATGGGAATGGGATTGAGTATCCGGTGGCAAAAGACAATGACACCGACATGTTGTGAGCGTGCACAGAAACACAGAAACCAACAGCCGAGATGGAATGGTTGCGTGCGAGAGAGCGCTGGTGGTGGTGGTGGTGGGAGATAGCATAAGCAATCGCCAGGCCCAGACCTCCAAGACACAAGTTAGATTTCGTCTGTTTGCATGCCAGCGGGACCAATTCACACACGATTGCACCAAGTTACACACGATTGCACCCATTCACACACGATTGCACCCATTCACACACAATTGCAACAAGTCCAGAACGCTGAGGCGGCAGTAAATCGTGTATGGTCCAGTTATGCTCAGTCTCTAATGACACAGCTCGCGCCAGGCTCCCATTGGCAATGGCAGTGTGGACAGTGGCTGAACCCACTGTAATTAGTCCCAATGGCAATGGTAAGCGACTGGGATCCCAGGTGGTGCGGGCGACCTGGCCGAATCTGCGGCGGCCAGGGGCGTTGCGCATTGGGTATTGGGTATTGGCCGTCGACACTTGCACACACAGATAGCTGTACGTTAATGATTTGTTGTGTGGTGTGCCCTTCCACCAGCATGTCTCGCCCCGTCTAAGAAGGGGCTCCGAGCACCCCAGCACCCAGTTCTGCACCGCTCCCTCGCCGCCGCCGGCCGCGCGCTATCGGTATATCCGTCTTATCCTGCCGTGGTGCCTCGTCTGCGCCTGCGCCTGCGTCTGTGTCCGCGCGCGCGCCCGCACCCGCGCCCGCACCCGCGCCCGCCGGCCAGCACCGGCCGCAGCTGGATCATCACGATGGCCGCAGCCGCAGTTAGCAAGCGCCAGCAAGCACGCAACGAGCGCGAGCTCCACGAGCTGCTGCAACTGCCCGACAATGCCGTGTGCGCCGACTGCGGCGCCCGCAACCCGGGATGGGCCAGCTGGAACCTGGGCGTCTTCTTGTGCATGCGATGTGCCTCCATCCACCGCAAGCTGGGCACGCACATCTCCAAGGTCAAGTCGCTGACCATGGACACGTGGAAGACTGACCAGGTCGAGGTAAGCAGGGCCCCTAACCCGTCCAGGCCGAGCCCGAGCCAGAGGCGGTGCGAGTGTGCGAGTGCACCACTGACACACGCGGCCCACAGACGATGAAGCGCACGGGCAATGCTGCCGCCAACCAGATGTACAACCCCAAGAACAAGCGGCCCGACATCCCCCTCGACGTCGACCAGGTCGACTCGGCCATGGAGCGCTTCATCCGCAAGAAGTACCAGGAGAAGAGCCTGGCCGACGGCAGACCCGAGCCGCCGACGCGCAACAGGGCCTCGCCGCCGGTGCCTTCCAAGTCGCCGGAAGGCTCGCCGCCGTCGTCGCCGCCGCCGCCGCCGGTGCCGTCGAAGAAGGGCCGCTTCTTTGGCTTTGGCCTGCGCGCCTCGTCCGCGGCCTACGCCGAGCCGAAGCACGGCAAGAAGAAGCTGCCTCCGGAGCCGAGGGTCGACAGTGCCTGGACCATCGACTCCGACGCCCTCGGCCGCGGCTCCCGCATGGACGATGGCCGCGCTGCCATGTCTGATGCCGAGCTGCAAAGGAAGCTGCAGCAGTTGGCAGACATGGGCTTCACCGAGACCGTGCGCAACACCAGCATACTGCAGAGTCTCAACGGCGACGTCGAGCGCACAGTCGAGGCCCTTGTCCAGCTGGGGCCCGGCCCTGGCCAGAGGCTGTCTTCGAGACGAGTTGCTACTGTAGGGCCTGGCATCTCCATCGCCGCAGCCGCAGGGACTACCGCAGGGACTGCCACAGGGACTGCCACAGGGACTGCCACCGGGACTGCCGCTCCCGCGCCGCGAAGCCAGCACTCTTCCACGGCGACAAACAATCCGTTTGATAGGCCTCCGAGTGGCCAGACCGTCGGTCTCTCTGTGGCACCGCCACAACAGCCCCAGGCCACGGGCGCTTCATATGGGAGCAACAACCCGTTTGATCAATCTCCTCACAGCCACCCCGTCTCGGGCGTGTCCCAGGCTCTGCAAGGCATGCACATTTCGCCGTCTGCAGGCCGACCCCTGTTCCCACACAGTACAGGTGGCTACCCGATGCAGCAGCCACAGGGCCCCAGCCCTCGATTTCAGACCATGACGCCTCCTGTGTCAAGCTTCTCCCATCAACAGTACGCGCATGTCTCGTCGCCGGCACCCGTCGAGACCACCAATCCATTCTTCCAGCAAACTCCTCTACCGCAACTGCACTCACAGGTGCAGTCGCAGCCTACTGGCAACAATCCCTTTTTCGCGCACGTACAGCAGCCTCCGCCCCAGCACACCGTTGCAGTGGCCTCTGCGAATCCATTCCTGCACACATTTTCACCGCCATCTCAAATTCCAGAGCAGCAACAGCAGCAACAGCAGCAGCAGCAGCAGCAGCAGCAGCAGCAGGCTGCACTTGGACCTAATGTTAATCAATTTGCCACACCACCCACCGTCCAGGCCCTAGCTCAAGTTCCACAAAACCAGCCTGTTGTGCAGGCTATTCAGCCTGGCTACCGATCGCTTTCACATCCTTCGGTGCTAGGCTCCACGAACCCCTTCGAGCAGCAGACGTACTCGTCGAATCCAGTGTATGGACAGCACTCCCAGCAGCCTCAGCAGCAGCAGCAGCAGCAGCAGCAGCCGTTTGCTCAATTCCAGACAGCCTCCACCCCGTCCTCAGTCTTGCCACAGCCACCAGCCCAGTTTCAACAGGTTGCTCAGCCACCAGCCCAGTTTCAACAGGTTGCTCAGCCACCAGCCCAGTTTCAACAGGCTGCTCAGCCACCAGCCCAGTTTCAGCAGCTTCTTCAGCCATCTACACTAGTGCCTCAACAGACAGGAAGGTACGATAAGCAATCGATTTTGGCCCTATACAACCATCCGCAACTAGCCCCTGCCCGGCCCCAAGCATTATCCTCCATTCCAGAACCAGCGAGCGTGAAGGAGCAAGGTCCAGAGCTCTTGCAGCCAAAAAGGAGCACCACAATGCCCATTAGCATGAGTCATATGCATTCAGCCGCGGGAAGCGCAGCTGCCATTCGCAATCCCTTCCTACAGAGCAATCTAGCCGCCACATCTCAGCCGCAAGCGGGCGCTCCCGTGCCTGGCATAGGGACCAGGCACGCCAGCCAAGCGAGTGTCAGCATCAACAATCTGGAAAGTGGCAGGCACAGTCCAGACGCATTTGCCAACTTGAGCGCAAGATATGGTGGATGAGCCAATGAGAAGTGAAAATTGGAACGATAAAATTAACAGCATCTTGTTGTATGTCCAAGGAAGGAGCTTAGTTTGGGAGCGTCGATGAAAGGTGGTGTGTCTGAGCGGTTGTCAATAGCCAGCATATTGCACATAATGCAGAGCGTCCAGTAATGACGGGCATTCCGTGCCCGCGCAAGAACGGCAGGTTGTCAATAGCCAGCGCATTGCACATAATGCAGAATGCAGAGCGTCCACTAATGAGGGGCATAACGGCAGTACAATCGGGGTCGAGCCACGTGATGAAGCCGATAACGCCCAAGGCATGCAGGGCAACTTCGTATCTGCGCTAACCCAAAGAAGCATGGTTTAGCGGTCTGCGACCGGCAACTGCAGCCAAAAGTGCGCTTTCTTCAGGCAATGGACGTCTGCATACCACTTCTCGCTCCCTTTCCACGCCGCCACCTCTGCTGCAAAGCACTCTAAACGCTCTCGGGACCTGCAGCTGGCATCAGCAATGTCTGTCACTGGCTCAGCTCGCTCCGCGCAGGTACGGTTGGCCCCCTCCGGAGCTGCTACGCTGCCACGCTGCTGCTGATCAAGCTAACCCCTCTTCCGTCCAGTCGCTCCTGCGCGTAGCCAGACGAGCGGCGCTGCAGCCAAGCTCGCATTCGTTCTTGCCTCGATGTCAGTTGCCCATGAACAAACGGGAGAAGAGGAGAAGGAGCAGGAGCAGGAGCAGGAGCAGGAGCGTGCTGACCGGCAGTAGCGTATGCCACCGTCCAGTCCGATATCTTCAAGCCAACCAAGTATGGCGGCAAATACACGGTGACTCTCATTCCCGGTACGGACGATGCGAGCCCAGGCCCACACCCACACCCACAGACGAGCACAGTACTGACCGATTGTGTCTTCAGGTGACGGTATCGGCGCCGAAGTGGCCGAAGCAGTCAAGACCATCTTCAAGGCCGACAACGTGCCGATCGAATGGGAGCAGGTCGATGTCTCGGGCGTCGGTTCAGGCGATAAGCACTCTGAGGACCTTTTCCACGAATCCATCGCGTCGCTTCGCCGCAACAAGCTCGGCCTCAAAGGTATCCTGCACACGCCCATCGAGCGCTCCGGCCATCAGTCCTTCAACGTCGCCCTCCGACAGGAGCTCGACATCTACGCCTCGGTGACGCTTGTCAAGAACATCCCCGGCCTGCAAACGCGCCACAAGGACATCGATCTGTGCATTGTGCGTGAGAACACCGAGGGTGAGTACTCTGGTCTGGAGCACCAGTCGGTGGCCGGCGTGGTCGAGTCGCTCAAGATCATCACCCGCGCCAAGTCGGAGCGGATAGCCAAGTTTGCCTTTTCCTTTGCCCTGGCCAATAACCGCAAGAAGGTCACCTGCATCCACAAGGCCAACATCATGAAGCTGGCCGATGGTCTCTTCCGCAGCACCGTCAAGGGAGTCGGCCAGGACTACCCCACCATCGAGTGCAACGACATGATTGTCGACAACGCCAGCATGCAGTGTGTTTCACGCCCCCAGCAGTTCGACGTCATGGTCATGCCCAACCTGTACGGCGGCATCCTCACCAACATTGCCGCCGCTCTCGTCGGTGGGCCTGGTGTCGTCCCCGGCTGCAACATGGGCCGCAATGTTGCCGTCTTTGAGCCGGGCTGCCGACACGTCGGCTTGGACATCCAGGGCAAAGATCAAGCCAACCCCACCGCTTTGCTGCTGTCAGGAACCATGCTCCTGCGCCACTTGGGTCTCGATGACCACGCCAACCGCATCTCGCGAGCGGTGCACGAGGTCATTGGCGGAAAGAAGGCCTTGACCAAGGACATGGGTGGCAACGCCACAACACACGAGTTCACCAGGGCCGTTCTCGATCAGATGGAGAAGGACCTGTGAATTAGCCATGTCTCGATCGACTGCCACTCGGTGGCCCCGCGTATGGTGCACGTGCATATATTGGATACCGAGCCGGGCAATAGGTGAAGGGAGGACAGAGTCCAGCGTGTGTGCATGCAGTTGTACAGCATCCGCAAGGATGAATTATAAACTCCTCATGATACTATGGTATGCTGAATTTTGACATTTTTGCTCTCAACCTTGAAATCACTCGCATGTAGCTCGATCCCACTATGTGGCATCACATTGCCAAGGAAAATCAGAACAAACATGGTCATCCACGGCTGTCTACAGTGACTGTCTACAGTGACTGTCTACAGTGACTGTCTACAGTGACTGTCCACAGTGACTGTCTACAGCGACTGTCCACAGTGACTGTCTCCAGTATACTGCTTGTAAGTCTTGTCTGTTCTCCTTTTTTCGCTTTTCGATTTTGGAGCAGGACGGTAATTCAAACCTCCTGCGCTGGGGTCTGGTTCTGAGCCTGGTCCTGGTTCTGGTCCTGGTCCTGAGCCTGAGCCTGAGCCTGTTTCAACCCAGTCACAGTCTCGGTGTGCTCCCTGCTCAGCTTCTTGCTTTTGACCAGCGCACTGCTCGCAATGGTCAAGAAGCCAAAGCAGCAGAACACGATCCACATGTTGCGCATGCTGGCAGCAAACGCCGACTCGACCGCCCGTCTTTGGGCCTGGTCGCGGAGCGTGGCGGCGACGTTGACGTGCGCGGCCGCGTTCTTACCGCTCAGCTGCGCCAGCAGCTCGGCCGAAAGCCCTGCCTTGGCCAGTCGTGGCGCCTGCTTGTCCATGCTGTTCTGGAACACGACGCCGCCGAGGATGATGGAGAAGGCCAGGGCAATGCAGCGGACGAAGCTGAAAGTCGAAGTCGCCGTGGCCACGTCGTTTTGGTCCGTGACAAAGGCTTGCAGCGATATCAGCGGCGGCTGGAACAGCATGCCGGAGCCGATGCCGGCGATCAGCTGGAAGCCAATAATCGCGCCGATCGACGTCGTCGGGCTCATGGAGATGTAGAGTCCCGTGCCGAGGGTGAGCGTGATGGCGCCCGTCCAGATGATGATGCGGTACTTGCCCGTTTGGTGGATGAAGACGCCGCTGCAAGTGCCGCAGACGGCCGTCGTGACGATCAAGGGTGCGAGGAGCGCGCCGGAGCGGAGAGGCGAGGCCAGCTTGACGGCTTGGAAGTAGAGGGGTAGGTAGTATTCGCCGGCGATGAAGGTCATGCCGTGGAAGAAGCTAACGCCCAAAGAACCAATGTTGGAGCGCTCGTTGAACAAGTTGAGAGGGACGAGCGGGTACTCGGCCAGACGGTGCTCTGAGAAGACGAAAACGCCAAGGCAGAGCAAGCCGAAGACAACGAGGCAGATCACCTTCGGGCTGGACCAGGGGAAGGCATTGCCGCCAAAATCGAGGCCGATCAGCAGCATGAGAGTGAAAGCCAGGATTGAGAGAGAGCCGGCCCAATCGATTGCCTTGATGCCGTCACGGAAGTTGGTGCGGGGGTTATGAACGTTCAGGAAGATTAGCAGGATCAGAAAACCTACGCCGCAGATGGGCAGGTTGATCCACCAGCACCACCGCCATGAGGCGAGGTCGGTGAGAACACCTCCCAGGATGGGGCCGATGGCGCCAGCGATGGCCCAGATTCCCTCGGTCAGGCCGAGAATGAGCGAGCGCTGCCGCATCGAAAAGAGGTCGGAGATGACAATGTTAACCATCAGGATTAAGCCTCCACCTGCAACACCTTGCACCGCTCTGCCGATAATCAGCATTTTCATATTCACCGCCAGGGCGCAGATGATTGACGATGCCATGAAGACCAGCACGGCCAGGAGAAGGATTGGTTTGCGGCCCCATCTATGTGCCACAGTTGATGTTTGTCAGCAAATAAACATGGAATGACGGTGGTGGTGGTGGGGGTCGTGGTGTTGGTGGTTCTTACATGTCTGATAACTTTGCCCAGATGGGCACCCCTGAAGCATTGGCAATAACGTAGGCACCGCCAATCCAGGCATATCCTGAAGGAGAATGAAGGTCCGCGGTAATGGTGGGTACAGCGGTGGCGACAATGGTGATATCGAGGGCTGCTATGAATAATGACAGAAACAGTGCCGTTAGGATCATTAGTTTGCGAAACTTCGACCGTGACTTGGCCACATCATTCTCGTTGGGGTCCCCTTCCACTTCCTGAGCCGCTGGTGGTGCCTCTTTCGAATCCAGAGGCACCGTACTGCCAGTAGTGGTAGGCGAGTTGGTGGAAGCGTCAGTCATCTCGTATTGGTCTTTTGCATCCATCCCTCATGCCTATTGACAAGCAAGAGGGTTTTTTGACCAGTATAACACCTAGTTCTAACCAGGAGTAGTTAACCGTACTCGGTGGAACTCACCGAAAATATGAAAAAGGTGGGTACAAACCTTCGCTTTTTGTGCGAGGTTGAAATATAGTGCCTCGTATTCGCAGCAGCAAGTGTGGTGTCAACCAAGTTCCCATAATGGCGCCACCCCACACGAGTCTCTAATTAATAATGCAAAGGCACTGCCGCCAGTGCCTACCTCATTTACGCTTTCCCCTCGCATCATCAGAGCAACGCGCTCTGAGGATCGTGCTTTGACACAACGGTCTACCCAGGTGCGAATGATATAAGGAGTTAAGTCGTCTGCACACTGTTCTCGATGCAGGAGAATAAGCGATGATCGCGCTAGGCAATCAGGCAACCCGTCGTATCTGTCATTGAGGCATGTCTTAGTCTTCAACAGTTAGTCGTCGATTGGAATAATCTCAGAAACTTTCCTCAGTGCTGGGGAGAGGTGCATGGACGGTTGAAGTGAGTGGAATCGCCACGTGGCACTCGGCAACATGCTGCAGTCTCAAGTTTGCATCGGAGAATAAAAGCTCATTCACATCTCGAAATGACACAGGCATACAACTACTAGATACATGAATTCATTGACCATCAGCAAATCGTACACTTAACTCAGGGAGAAGCAAGGAGCATCATCGTGTTTGGAGCAGAGCAAATTGTGCATTCATCAATACGCAGACGTCGGCGGGGGGAATAGCAAGCCTTGATAGCTGCCTCCCTTACCGACATCTATCAAGGGTTGCCCAAAGCTTTGATCGGCTCCCATACAGGCGAATTCCCAGCTTCGTTTCTGCGGATTCACCCCAAGCATATCAAGAGCCATCTTCATCTTCTCAGGCATAATAGGCTGGAGAGAAATGGCAGCCACACGGAGAGCGTCGGCTGCTCCGTAGACGGTCCATGTGACGGTCTGCTCATCTTTAGGATCCGTTGATTCCGCTAATCGCCAGATCTCATTCATATGAAACATTTTGTTTGTTTCATAGATGATGTCGATGAGACGAGCGCTGGCCTCACGGGGGTTGAGAGCAGTCATTGCCTGATCAGATTCATGCACCAGACCATTAATAGTCTTCTCCCAACCATCAAACCAGTCCGGGGCTATGGAGGATTCGCCCGTGGCTTGTCGCACCGAGTCTGTCAGCTTCCATTTCTTGCTCCGGACAATCCGGCTGACGAGATTGCCGAAGCCGCCCTGAAGATCCTTCTTGTACCGAGCAATGACAAAAGAGTTCTCATACGCCGAGTCGTCGACGATGCCGCCGTCTCGTATCATGTAATATCGGATGGTATCTACGCCAAATCTATCCATGGCGAAGAAAGGATTGACCACATTGCCCAAGGACTTGGACATCTTCTCCTGGTTCATGGTCCAGTGAGCATGGCTCAGAAATTGTTTGGGCAGCGGCAGGTCCAAGGCCATGAGAAATGCAGGCCAGTAGATGCAGTGAAAGCGAATAATATCTTTGCCAATGACCTGGCAGTCGGGAGGCCAGATCCAATCATGATCTCGAGCAGTCTTGTGCGGCCAGCCAGTGGCCGTAAGATAGTTGATGAGTGCATCAAGCCATACATAGATGGTCTGGGTCTCATCGCCAGGCACAGGAATGCCCCATGAAAGTCTGGACGACGGGCGGGACACAGACAGATCAGATAGACCGGCAGTGACCTCCTTGATAATGAAGTTCATGCGCTCTCTAGGCACTATGAATGCCGGGTTATCATGGTAGTGTTTGAGCAGGCTGTCCCGGAAATCAGACAGTTTGAAGTGGTAATTTGTCTCAGAGCTCCATGTAACCTCTTTGCCCGTTTCCATAGATGCATAGAGCTTCCTGCCCGTCGATGGGTCGAGGACCATGTGGATTTGTGATTCGGGGTAGAAGGTCTCGTCGCTGACACAGTACCAGCCTTCATGCTTCGCCTCGTACAGATATCCACGGTGGTTGAGCTCCCGCCAGAAGGAATCAACTGCAGCTTTATGGTCATCGTCGGTAGTGCGAATGAAGCGGGTTTGGGACACATTGGCCGCGTGAGCGAGGTCGAGGAACTGGTCGGCTCCTTGGTCGCAGAACAGCTTGACATCGACCTTGGCCTTCTCGGCAGCCTTCTGCACCTTCATGCCATGCTCGTCTGTGCCGGCGAGGAGATACGCATGGGCATCGCCCTTGAGCTGGTGCCATCGCTTAAGGACATCGGCGAGGACGAGCGAATAAAGGTGCCCAACATGGGGCGCTGCGAGGGATTAGCAGGCGAGTTCGGCCAGTAGCCAAGACGCTTACAGGCATTGACATAGAAAATCGGGGTTGTCACGTAGAATGGCTTGCTAGAGTTGGTCGAGCTAGCGGGAGCGGTCCTTGCTGCGGTGGCTGAGGTATGTTGCTGCCGGCCATTGGCAGGATGCCACCGGCGTTGGGCAGAACACTGTGGTCTCCAACCAGCGGGCGCTCTGCAGCGAAGGAAAAAACTCCGAGCAGACTGCGTCGGAGAGGTCGAACTCATTAACGCTTTCGAAAGGAGCGACACAAGTTAGATGTATATACATCAGTCGTGCTCATCGCCATCGGTGGTGAGCAGTGAATAGTTCCAGGTACGCGTAGGTGCGTTAGGGTTATAACCCTAGCTCAAGCCACAGTAGCACAAATTTTTGTACACTAGTACGTCGCGCTAAACAGCCGTCTTACTGGTTTAGGCTAGTTTACATTACAAAGGCAAGATCTTGCCATTCTGAAATTAAGACATTCCAAAGAAAGCAAGTTTGACGGAGCCTGATAACCAATCAATCGTAGATCCCTGCAAATAACTCTGCCTCTCTCGGCTACGATTGGATGATCATTCAAGGTTTACGGTAGGAAAATATATTACAATTTCCCAATCTTCTTCCAACAAGTAGCAAGAGCAGCAGCATCAGTGGTTTAGTGGTAAAATCCGTCGTTGCCATCAAGCACACTCGACGGGCCCCGCGTTCGATTCGCGGCTGATGCAATTCCTTTTTTAATTTTTTCTTTCTGCTCCGTCTGCTCCAGTCCACCGCTCTGAGTCTGGCGCTCATGTAGGGGAAGTGGGGAGCTTATTTCCGCCTGCCAGGGCCAAGGGGCGCCCTCGTGGGGGAGGGAGCACGCTCTGGCCCTGGCTGGGCAGGCTGCTGGGTGCGCAATCCGGGTCGGCCTGGGACCACTCGCCGTTGAGGGTGGGGGTCCCAGCCCGTTTGCTGGTTGTTGCTGCCGATCATGAGCAAGGTCCAGCCAGTGCAGGCGAGCTTGATCTTGTCGACATGCGAGCGGTTGAGCTGGCCGGTGTTGAACATTTAGTAATTACTGGTCAGTGTCGAGGATGAGCTTGGAGTCGACGCCTTGGAACTGGCCCTGCCAGTCGGATAAGGCGAGGAAGCCATCGCCGAAGGTGATCCTTTCCTTTAAGAGCTGCTGGAGAGAGATGTGTACACAGGACCAATTATGTCTAATTTAACTTTAGTTAGTACATGCATTTCTACAAGTATCTGTTTTGAGCCCGCGGCCTGTTGTAAGAAAAGAAGATCCTGCACGTAAATGGCACTGAACAGATTCCAAGTCCTAGCCCTTATCGTATCCACGTGGCCCATCAGACTTGACAGTCAATTTTCAAGCTAACACTCACAACGGGTACCGTCGGATCAGACCGATGTGTTATCGATTACCCTATAGTTACTGGGTTAATTGCCAGGATTGCAGATGCGATAACTCGAAGGGCGCGCTCGTGCATATGTCATTGACTTGCCTCCCTTATTCTCGTGACTGATGGACACCCCGTAGCCACTTGGGTTAGAAGCCCTCGGTTGCAATGCGATCGTTTGTGACTTGAGTGTAGATGTGGGTCTGAGGAAATGCTTTTGGCTTTGAAATAGTATATTATATCACTTTAGGCGGGAGGCCTCGAGAAGTTGAGTAATATCTCAGCATAAACATAAAACATTGCGAATTTCATTCATGTTGTTGAAAGGCTTTAGGTGAATCTGTATAACACGCAGATATCTAGACACAGAGTACGACGGGGCAAATTCGAGCAGATTGTCAGCGACTAGATTATCATCATATACTCACTGCACGCAGACACAGTCCGCTAATTCTCAGCGATGGGTTCCTGGCAAAGCGAACCATCGGACCATATCTCTCCACCTACGACACCATGGCACAAGACACCCCTGATTGAATCCGCACGTCTCTCGCGACTAGCGGGCTGCCGAATCCTGCTCAAACTGGAGAACATGCAGCCGTCGGGCAGTTTCAAGTCTCGGGGCATCGGCAATCTCATCATGTCAGTGGTCAAATCACGGCAGTCCTCGCCGACCGGCACACCATCGAATCTGCACTTCTACTCCTCCTCGGGCGGCAATGCGGGCCTGGCCGCCGTGACAGCTGCCCGTACAATCGGCTACCCGTGCTCCGTGGTTGTGCCGCGGAGCACCGAGGAAGCCATGATTGCCAAGCTGAAAGAAGCAGGGGCGAGCGAAGTCATCGTGCACGGGGATTCATGGTTCTATGCAGACCAGCATCTGCGCGAAATCCTTCTCCCAGAGGCGAAGATTCGTGGCGAGGAGGGCGTGTATGTGCCGCCGTTTGACGATGAGAGGATCTGGGACGGTGCGGCAACAATGGTAGAGGAGATCAAGGAGCAGGTCATTGGGATGGCTGGGGATGCTACTCAGGCAGTGGCACCGCCAAAGGGGATAGTGTGTTCGGTTGGAGGCGGGGGTCTGTTTTGTGGCATCATTAGGGGACTGAACAGGGTAGGCTGGGGAGAGGACCAGGTCAGAGTAGCAGCAGTAGAGACGGAGGGTGCGGAGAGCCTGGCAGTGAGTTTGGAAAAGGGCGAGTTGACGACGCTGCCGGCCATCACGAGTGTGGCGAAGAGTCTGGGTGCCACTCAAGTGGCGAAAGAAGCATTCAGCTACGCCTCCAACTCCAAACGATGCGCCAGCGTTGTCCTGTCGGATGCAGCAGCATGCATCGCCTGTATCAGATTTGCTGATGACGAGAGGATTCTGGTCGAGCCGGCGTGTGGTGCAAGTTTGGCACTGGCATACGATGCAAAGAAGTTAAGGAGCGCTTTCCCAGGCCTGAAGCCCGACGATACCGTGGTCGTTGTGGTTTGCGGGGGAAGCGGTGTTAGCTTAGACAAGCTAGAGGCTTGGAAGAGAGAATATGGGCCGAGAGTAGACCAAGAGGTGTAGTTAGTGACGGCACCGATCGCATCGAGAATGAAACAAGGAGGGAAGCTGAAGGCCAACTGTGCGGGGTTGAGAAAATCATTAATATCTTGCGAGACAATTGCTGCTGAGTCTTGATCCCTGTCAACCACTCATCCTTCAGCCAGTGTCTAATCTGTCATTCTACGGAAAGCCTTGCAAACCGGCCGCTATTCAAGAGTCGCAATACCCAGGCTCGGGGGTGCTCCTCCCTGCCCACTGCTGAATTGTCAATGTCGTAGTATACACACAGCCAATTGCCCCAAACACGCACACTGCATAATCGACACCTCGCGCCAATGGTGTTCTTGCTACCGCCTTCAAATGCAACAATGGCGGGTATACGTATACCAAAGGCACACACGCAAAACTTCCAACCAATGAAACGAACTTGTCCAGATCTCCAGCCCCGCCCCATGCAATCAACGAACATACCAGTACAAGGACGAAGCGAAAGATGTTCTTTTTCCATTTGATGTAAGGGTTATATTTTCCGCTGCGGGTGAACAGTTCATTCTCCATGATTCTGATGGCAGGGAACAGTTGGAGAGGGGTCGACAGAACGATGGCGAGCGAGTAGAGAAACTGAACGGCATTGACCAGTTTATTGTCCTGTGGCAGGTTGAGAAGGACTACCGTCCTGGTCTTGGAGCCAAACGCAGTGTAGGAGAGGACACCGATGGAGGTGAAGAGGACGGTTATGATAATCATGACTGTACCGAGCACAGCCGGGAACTTCTGGGGATGCTTCATCGACTCTTGAATGGGGATGATCAGACCGACTCCTTCGAAGGTGAAGATGGCTGTGCCAATGAATAGTGTCCAGGAAGAGGGATTGATCAAGGCGATATCCAATTTGAAGTCCGGTGAAGCTATCGTGGTTATGTCGCTGTAATAGAGATAGATCAGGCCGAGCATGATAAAAACATCAGCAATCAGTGCAGTGAAGCCGAGCTTGCTGATGTCGCGGATGAGAGATAGTGGCAAGAATATGATGAGTTGCATTAGCACCATGTACTTGATGTCAATGAACGTCTTGCATTTTGACACTGCGAGGACAAAGGCTTGGAGGTTCTCCGACGTGAAGACTGTGTATGCAGCCACAAAACCAAGTTGCGACAGGACTATCGATGACAAAATCGCTGCTCGCATCCACTTGCCATAGAGAATGCCGCCAATGTCGCCGAAGGATGCTTCGACTTGGCGTCTTGTGTCAATGAGGAGGACGAAGCAGAAGAAGCTGAGGAAGGCAATGGCTATCAGAACGAGGGAGGAGAATAGCATGCCACCGTTGTAGAAGGCTCGGGGAAGAAAGAGAACACCGGTTCCCACAAAAGACTTGAGCAATAGCAGGGCCGCATTCATAGCACTTCCCCGTCCAGTTGCAGCTCGTTCTTTGTGCTTGCGTTTTCGCCGACCAGGAGTGGCCGGACCGAGAAGGCTGCTATCCTCCGCAGGTTCCTCGCCATGGCCGTCCACGGATTCGCTCCAGGCATCATAAGTGAAGTACTCATCCGGCTCAAGGACCTCATCATCCTCTTCAAGCTCTTCACCGGCGAAATGGCCGTACAAAGTGAGAAATTCGAGAAAGTTGTTGGTGAAGAGTTGGGGCTGCGGGACCAGCCCGGAAGCTTTGCCCATGCCATCATTGGCTGCATCGAGTTGGGTGCGATTGCCAGGAGCCGGGCTCTCCTCTGCCGCTCTTCGAAGATAGTCTCTTCGAAATCCTCCGGGAACGAGGATACTCTGAATTTTCAGCACTTCCTCCTCGGGCTCTGGACGGGCGGTGCTGAAACTTTTACTTCTTTGAGCTTTTCCTTTGCCTGAAGCATCAGCACTCTCGGCCCATCGATACACGCTTCTGGTGATGTCCCCTCCTTGCAGCTGCAGGCTTGAAAACTCATCGTCATCCAGTCCGGGCCTTCCAACCTGACCCCTCGTCAAGTTACTCGACCGACCGGCCCTTTCATCATGTTTGACAAGGTGTCTCTTGACGATTTCGGGATCCTCGACAGTGGACGGTGTGCCGGCTATTTCCCGAGTATCAAAGGACCCGTAATTGTTGCCGGGTAATCTGTCGTGTCCTCCAAGCCCCGCATTCTCCTGAGGGGTCTGCGGTCTTGGCCAGGCTTCGGGAGGCGGGCGTGTAGATTGATCGTCGCCGCTAGCTAGGGCGGTGGTAAGAGCAGAGGTCCCGGGCCCAGAGAAAGAGCCCCGAGTGTCTAGTGGCAGACTTGCTGAAGGCTCATCGTTGTGGGAATGCGCGGGTGCCGTCACATGCTGCGGTGTAGTTCCCAGACGAGTGGATGGGACAGGGGAGGAGAGTCTGGCCATGGACGCATGCCTGTTACTCTGAGAGAGGCCAGGAGAGGAACCCACGGATGAGGTCCCAGCACGTTCTTGACGGATATCCAACGGATTGGAAGACATTACGCGTGGGCAAGGAAGCTTATAGAGTCACTAACGGAGACAAATGAGGAGGAGCTCGGCCAAATCAATCGGATACAGGAAGTACTGAGGCCCTAGGGCATGGTGTGGTCGAAGATGGATGGATCAATAAATGGCTGGATGAAGGATGCTTGGCACATGATATTCCAAGACGGTCAAGAAAAACTTGGGCGATCACCATAGGCATTCGGACATTGCCGTCGCCACTAAAATATGCGTTAATAATTGCTACAAAAGTTAAGCTAAGCTTCCCCGATACCGGGATAACTTTTTTCCCGTGAAGAGACCTCCACGCATTGCCCACGTAAAACTACCTTGACTTAACCACACCTACCTCTTGACCCTACAGCTCCTATGTGGCAACCAAGTATCGATTGCTGACTCATTCAATTCATACTGGACGACAATCCAGCATAGTGTGGATCAGTCTAGGCGTCAAGAAGCATCACCCCGGGACCACGGAAAGGGCCTCCTCTGATTCGCTTGAGATTAAACCCCAATCCCGGTTTGGTATCTAGCGGACCATAAGGAGAGTCAGCATCTACCAGGTGCACGGTGATGGTAAATGGCCAATGATGACTCCGTCTTCTGATCCTAGAGATGGATAGTAGGATTGGAACTGGCCGAAGCCCATGGCCGAGCTTGCGGAGCGGGACGGCCAGAGGTCGGCCAGCATTCTTGGCGCGAACCGCCACTGATGAGGCCGAGCAACTAAAGAGGCGGTCTTCCATTTCCTCTGCTGTACCTGAGTCGCTGATCACACAAGATCGGCCTTCAACAACCCTCCAGAGCTATGTGTTCCCACCGCAATCAAGCAGCAGGCCTTCTCCACCTGGACGACGGACCGCCAACCCACACATGGATGCCCATATCCTCGATGGTGGCAATGAAGCGGAACTCACACAAGATGCCATCACGAACCAGCCTTGGCCGCGCCAACCAGATGGCCAGTTTCTCCTGGGTGCAGATGAAGGCGATGACAACTTCCAGAACGGCAAACAGAAAGAGATTCGCTCAGAACTGGGTAAACCAGTTGAACCTCTGCGACCGGCCGGAGTTGCCGGTAAACTGGGTACGTTTTCTGGTGTGTTTGTGCCCACAACTATCAATGTTCTGAGCATCCTCATGTTCCTTCGGTTTGGATTCATTCTTGGCCAGAGCGGTCTGATTGGTATGCTGGGCATGCTGATAGCGGCTTATGTCATCGATCTGATCACAACCCTGTCCCTCTCGGCGGTCGCCTCGAATGGAACCGTGAGAGGCGGTGGTGCATACTACCTGATCTCGCGATCACTTGGCCCCGAATTTGGAGGCGCTATTGGTATTGTCTCATACATGGGCTTTGTCTTCAACACAGGCCTGAATGCTGTGGGTTTAATTGACTGCTTGATCTACAATTTTGGTTCCGAGTCTGGATCGATGTCCAATATTTTGCCGGAAGGTCAATGGTGGGAATATCTGTGGACCACAGTCACAGTCGCTGTGTGTGTGTTGATTTGTCTGGCTGGAAGTGCCATCTTTGCCAAGGTCAGCAACGCACTTCTCGTTGTTCTTCTCATAGCTACATTCAGCATTCCCCTGTCCGTCGTCGTTATGCAGCCATTCGAGGATGTCAAACGGCACATCGAGTTTACCGGCCTTAGTCTTGAGACTCTGCGGGGAAATCTGCTGCCTCATTTCACACGTGGAGCTGCTGGGAGCAAAGTGCCTGGCCATGAAAATTACCAGGACTTATTTGGCATCCTCTTTCCATCCACTTGCGGCATTTTGGCTGGTGCAAGTATGTCTGGTGACCTCAAGAATCCCAGCAAATCGATACCTAGAGGGACGCTCGCTGGACTGGGTCTGACCTTCGTTTCATACACAATTGTCATCGTCTCGTTGGCAGCGAGCATTACAAGGCAGTCCTTCTATAAAGATGTCAACGTCGTACAGGATGTCAATGCGTCTGGTATCTTAATTTTAGCTGGCGAAGTATCCTCGACCTTCTTCTCAGTTCTCATGGGAATCGTCGGCCCATCAAAGCAACTACAGGCCATTGCTCGGGACAAGATCGTTCCGGGTCTGTCAGTCTTTGCACCGGGGAGAGCCAAGACGGACGATCCAATACTAGCCATCCTCATGACCTTTATTGTTGCACAGCTCGTGCTCCTGCTTGACATCAACAAGATTGCCTCTCTCATCACCATGGCATTTCTCATGACTTTCTTCGCCCTCAATGCTGCTACCTTCCTCCTCAAGATCGGCTCTGCTCCCAATTTCAGGCCGTCTTTCCGGTATTTTAGCTGGGCGTCTGCTGCTGCTGGAGCCGTTCTCAGCGTTTCTGCTATGTTTTTTGTTGACGGCATCTCCGCGTCTGGGTCAGTATGCATTCTACTCCTTTTGATTGCCGTCATCCACTACACTACGCCGCCAAAGCCTTGGGGCTCGATATCGGAAGTGCTTATCTATCACCAAGTGCGCAAGTATCTACTCAAGCTCAGGACGGAACATGTCAAATTCTGGCGACCGCAGATCCTCCTCTTCATCAACGATCCCAGACGCAACTACAAACTGATACAATTCTGCAACTCGCTGAAGAAAGGAGGCCTCTACATCCTCGGACATGTCATTGTGACGCAAAACTTTGGTGCATCTGTGCCCGAAGTTCGCAAGCAGCAAGCAGCATGGACGAAATACATTGACTTCTCCCACATCAAGGCCTTTGTCAATGTTGCAATCAGTCCCAGCATTGAATGGGGGACCAGGAATATTGTTCTATCTGCCGGCTTGGGTGGCATGAGACCCAATATTGTCGTGTTTGGCATATACAACTTGCAGCAGTTCCGCAACGAGCAGCCTCAGGTGCCGAGCCCGCCGCCCGAGCCCAGAGACGAACGTGGGTCGAGGAAGAGGGCAGCAAGCAAAGGTCAAATTAAAGGCGAACTGCCGACAGATAACTGCTACGTGGAGAAGCGGACGGACCTCCAGAGCTATGTGATGGTTCTTGAAGATATGATCCTGAAGCTCAAGACGAATGTTGCCGTCGCAGCAGGCTTTGGAGATCTTGAATTACCGAGCCAAGAAGGTAATAGCAAGAAGTACATCGATTTGTGGCCCATCCAGATGACGGCAGAGGTGGAGGCTTCGGACCAAAGCCAGACGGGCAATGTGCGTACGACAAATTTCGACACGTACACGATGATCTTGCAACTTGGCTGCATCTTGAACACTGTTCCATCCTGGAAGAATGCCTACAGCCTACGCGTGGCTGTCTTTGTCGAGTACGAGTCCGACGTGGAGGAAGAACGGGTTCGAGTTAAGAGCTTGCTTGAGAGCTTGCGCATCAAAGCAAAGGTGCTTGTCTTTTGGCTTGCCAGTGCTGAGTTGAAGACGTATCAGCTGATCGTGAACGGTGAAGAAGTGGATGCCGAGACCGAGGCCCATGTTGACAAAGCGTTAGAAAAGGAAGCCTGGTGGGAAGATCTGCGAAAGTACAGAGGCAAGCTCAAGTCAGGTGACATGACCACAGTTGACGCACCGTCCCTATCCGAAGACATCAATTGGGGCAGCCCAGGTTTGCGAGCTCGCAGAGATGCCTCGTTCAGTCAGTTTGGCGGGCTCAGGAAGATCCTGAGCCAGCCACGCCGACATTCAAAGTCCTCCTTCGGCCATTTATTCGCCGCTGGCTTGAGCCTCAGTATGCGAACGTCTCGGATCGACGATGACATGCTGAGTCGGCACACCTCTAACCACTCAGATTCAGACTACTCGCCGTCTGAGCTGGATGGAATTGACTCGGACGGGGACGATGAGTATCATGATCATTCAGGCTCTGAGGATTTTGACGAAGCTGAAGTCTCCTCGGGCACCAAGCCAAAGTCCAGATTGTCGTCCAGGAAGTCGAGTAAGAAGTCTAGCAGAGCTTCGTCATTGAAGGTATCGTGGAGGAAGAAGCTCCTGGACTCTGGCAACCTTGGGGGAAATGTGCAAGATGGCACCGGAGATCAAGGTGGGCCGTTGATCGATCTCGACGACCAACCCGCCGGCAGCTCCATGCGCCCGAGGACATCTTCCGTCGAACCCACTGGGCGTAGTCTTGGGGGGGAAGTAGGGGCGCCTGAAGAAGCAATCGAAGACCCGTCAGACAACACAGAAGGGGATGAGATGGCAGGCCCCAGCATTCAATTCGCAGACGCGCCACACCCTCGCCGCCAGCAGCCGATGATACCGCCTCCGCAAGAGGAGAACAAGGCTTCAATCTATCAGCGCGGCCTCTCTGAGATTCGCGCGGCTGGAGTATCTGATTCTCCGTCTCGCACGCGTTCCTCGTCGGTAGGTGGCAACGCGGCAAGCGTTGCGTCTGGGTTCCCGTCAACTGCGTCCATCCCGCTCTCATTCAATACGCTCCCAAGTCGTGCTCAGCATCTAATCCTCAATGAACTCATGCTACAGCATAGCGACGACACGGCAGTGATCCTGACGACTCTCCCGCCGCCGTCAGAGGGAACGCACCTCAGCGAGATGGATAGCTGGGCCTGGGTATCGGATCTGGAGGTTCTTTACCAGGGCTTGTGTCCATGCCTGTTCGTGCACAGCAACAGCTTGACGGTCACGATGAATTTGTGAGTGAGAAGTAGATTGCAAATCAAACAGATTGGATATTCTTTGACGTGCTAGCACTGAGGAACTTGATCGGTTCTAAGGCGTTAACATTTTGTATGGCCCTTCTATCATGTACAATAAATCCCCTTTCACAGCCCTTCCGACTACGCACACACACACACACACACACACACACACACACACACACACACACACACACACACATTTTCAGGCGCTGCTTCAGGCACTGGGACCTGCGCTCAAGAAACGCGATCGAGTCGTTTTGCTAGTTCTTCTCTTCCAGTTCCTGTCATGTCTGCTCGCTTCAGCCAAGGGACCCAGCCATTGATCAGACAATAGGCATTAGCAGAACCCTTTGTCTTCCTGCAGATTGCTGTCGACGGCCCCTCACTGTCGAGGAAAATCGCTGTTTTGTTCGTTTCCGTCAGGGCCGTCGCCCATCTTACAGACGCCTGTCCACCCTATTCAGCCGCCAAGCCGTCTTAATCTGGCTCCTCGTGTTCTGTCCGCGCACGGGCAAATTCATGGCGTGCCTCCTGCCCCTGTAGGTGCCGGTGTCCTTGAGCCTCTGGATGTTGCGCAGGATGTCCCGTCGAAGCTCATTCTCAATCTTAAGCGTCCTTGTGTCTTCAGTCTTGCCTAAACTGTCCAGGAAGGCGTTCAACTCGAGGATCTGTCCTTGCGAGAGGTCGCGCATGCGGATGTAGTCGTGGAGGTGGAAGCGGGCGAGGATGCGGCCGGACAGCGAGGGCCCGATGCCAAAGAATGACTGCAGCGAGGACCGCAGCAGGCGATGATCGCGGAAGTTGCGGGAGAAGAGGAAGACCATGGTGGAGGGAAGTCGAAGGCGGATTCAGGGGAAGGGGGAAAGGTGAGATGGTGGCTGCCGTACAGCTATCGAGGCATTGACGGCGATGGAGATTGATCCGGGAAGCTTTCTTTCGGAGCGGAGCGGACCACTCGGGGCCCCGTCGGGGCTCTGTGGCCCGGGGTTCGGCCTCTCGGAGTGGGGGCCGAAATCCCACAGCTACGTGGCCTCAGACATGTCTGTTGTTCCCAATTGCCCGGTGTCGACCGTCTTTCCAAACCAGCCTTAGCCACCATTTTCCCCCTCTTGTCTCTCCAAGGCCTGCTCAACATGGCAATCCTGCAGAGAGTCACCGTCTCCATTCTGGCCATCTTGGCCGTAACCTTGTTTTACATGGCCCAGCCAGCCGAGGCTGCAAAGGGGCCCAAGATCACGCACAAGGTCTATTTCGACATTGAACACGGCGACGAGACCTTGGGCCGCATTGTCCTGGGCCTCTATGGCAAGACTGTTCCGAAGGTACCTGACTGCCCCCCCCCGTGGTGCCCCCGGACGTGCTCTAATAAGCTGCAGACAGCCGAGAACTTCCGGGCCCTTGCTACGGGCGAGAAGGGCTTCGGCTACGAAGGCTCCTCCTTCCACCGTGTCATCAAGGACTTCATGATCCAGGGAGGCGACTTCACCAAAGGAGACGGCACAGGCGGTAAATCCATCTATGGAAACAAGTTCCAGGATGAGAACTTCAAGTTGAAGCACACCAAGAAAGGCCTGCTGAGCATGGCCAATGCCGGCAAAGACACCAACGGCTCTCAATTCTTCATTACAACCGCCATCACCAGCTGGCTGGACGGACGCCACGTTGTCTTTGGCGAAGTCCTGGAGGGCTATGACATCGTCGACAAGATCCAGAACGTGGCCAAGGGCGCCGGAGACAGGCCACTCAAAGCAGTCAAGATTGCCAAGAGCGGCGAGCTTGAGGTGCCGGATGAAGGTATTCACGTCGAGCTCTAGCCAACGGCAGGTACTGCCCTTGGCTTTGTGGCGCATGTCCTTGCTGATCGTGGGCCAGAATTCTCTCACACCCATCCGGAATACACAGACGGTGAGGGCACCAAAGACGTGGGCGACTCGTCCAGCGCCCCAGCTCATGTCCCCGGGGAGGAGGTGCCTGCTGCTGGCGAGCTCAGTGCGCTATTCGAGTCCCTGTTCTCCCGGGAATACGCTTTGGGATTTTTGTTCCTTGTGGTCTGTGTCCTCATTGCCTTTTTCGTCGTTCGGCGCTTCCGAGGCACTGGCTACTCAAAACTGGGCACAAAGGACCTGGCCTAGACAGTAGTACTAGTAGATACTTGTGGGTGGCAGTGGCATCCCGTGACAGGTGCCCTTCGCCTTCGGCCTGACTTCCTCATAGCCGTGCCTTGCTCTATGGACCTGTTCGGCATACCGCCTTGGCCTTCGGCCTGACTTCCTCATAATAGTCGTGCCTTGCTCTATAGACCTGTTCGGCATACTGCCTTCGCCTTCGGGCCGATCACGGCTGAATCCGGACCCTTTCCCCTTCCGGCTTAGCGGTTCCAATTTGCCTCTGTGGTTGAATAATTCTCTCACTCTCAACCTGGTTTGAGATTCATCACCCTCACCGCAAATCTTCGATTTTTGCCGCACAAACACACGTCTGTCCTTTTTGTCATTGCCTTTCATTATCTCAGAGTTCAGGTAGACTTAGGGAGGCGTTCATCAGTCTCTCATTCTATCTGCAAGAGAACGGAAGGTAGCAGACCAACCCGTATTTCAGTCCACCGGTCTCAGTTTGCCATCCAAGGCAGGCCAGCCAAACCTCATCTCAGACACCTCTTGTCTTTGCTCGAGTCGTTCGACTGTGCCCACTCTGTTATCCCATCGACCTGAATCAGTAAGTTATCCTGCCCCATTCGCCACCGGCCGCTCCGGCCACGCTTATCTCTCAGCCTGCCTGCCTGGAATCTTCCAGCGACGCCAGCCTACCAGCCTTGTAGAATCCGTCATTCTAATACGCCATCTTTTTGCAGATCCCGAACACCTTCTACCCAACATGGCTGATCAGTTGAACATCAACGGACTCTCCCTCAACGATTCCAAGCACGCCCCCAACAACAAGGGCGGCGGCCGCAGCGCTTACATCCCTCCTCACCTCCGCAACCGTCCCAGTGGCCCTGCACCTGTCGTGGGCAGCATCGACGGTGCAGACCCTACGCCCTCTGGCACGCCTCCTCCCAATGGCGCTGCATGGGCCAATAACGCCAATGACAATGCCGGTGGCGGCGCGTGGGGTGGTGCTCCTGAATTCAGGCCTGGCCCGGGTGCTCCTCAGCAACAGAACGGATGGGCTGCTGGCAATGGCGGCTCTCGTTCCTTCAACCCCAACGCCTACGGTGCTCCAGGCGGCGGCAGCGGCGGCGGCTACTCCGGCGACCGCGGCGGCTACGGCGGAAGCCGATCCCAGGGCTCGGGAGACGGCCAATGGAGAGACGGCAAACACATCCCCGGGCCTCAGAATGCCAAACTCGAGCGAGAGCTTTTCGGCAGTGCCAATGACCCCACCAAGGCGCACACCGGCATCAACTTCGCCAACTATGACGACATCCCCGTTGAGGCTTCTGGCCAAAATGTCCCCGAGCCGGTCAATTCCTTCTCCAACCCACCGCTCGATGACCACCTGATCAGCAACATCAAGATGGCTCGATACACCACTCCGACGCCTGTGCAGAAGTACTCTGTTCCCATCGTCATGGGTGGCCGCGACCTGATGGCCTGTGCCCAGACTGGCTCTGGCAAGACTGGTGGCTTCCTCTTCCCCATCTTGTCCCAGGCATTCCTGAATGGCCCCGTTGGTTCGCAATCCTCGGGCAGCGGCTTCCGCCAGCGCAAAGCATTCCCCACGTCCTTGATCTTGGCTCCCACGCGTGAGCTGGTCTCGCAGATCTTCGACGAAGCCCGCAAATTCTCCTACCGGTCTTGGGTCCGCCCATGCGTCGTCTACGGCGGTGCCGACATTGGCACTCAGCTCCGCTCCATCGAGCGTGGCTGCGACTTGCTCGTCGCTACGCCCGGCCGTTTGGTCGACCTCATAGAGCGAGGCCGTATCTCATTGGCCAACATCAAGTACCTTGTTCTGGACGAGGCCGATCGAATGCTTGACATGGGTTTTGAGCCTCAGATCCGCCGCATCGTCGAGGGCGAAGACATGCCGGCAGTGCAAAACCGCCAGACTCTCATGTTCTCGGCCACCTTCCCACGAGATATCCAGCTGCTGGCCCGCGACTTCCTCAAGGACTATGTCTTCTTGTCCGTCGGCCGTGTCGGCTCAACGTCTGAGAACATCACTCAGAAGGTCGAGTACGTTGAGGACCAGGACAAGAAGTCGGTCCTGCTCGACATCCTCCACACCCACTCGGGCGGTCTCACGCTCATCTTCGTCGAAACCAAGCGAATGGCAGATGCTTTGTCTGACTTCCTCATCAACCAAGGCTTCCCTGCCACCGCCATTCACGGCGACCGCACCCAGCGTGAGCGTGAGCGAGCCCTCGAGTACTTCCGCAAGGGCCAATGCCCAATCTTGGTGGCCACAGCCGTTGCTGCCCGTGGCCTTGATATTCCCAACGTCACCCACGTCGTAAACTACGACCTTCCCACCGACATTGACGACTATGTCCACCGTATCGGCCGTACTGGTCGTGCTGGCAACACCGGCCTCTCCACTGCCTTCTTCAACCGCGGTAACCGTGGCATCGTGCGTGACCTCATCGAGCTTCTCAAAGAGGCCCACCAGGACGTTCCGAGCTTCTTGGAGAACATCGCCCGCGAGGGATCTGGCTTTGGTGGCGGACGTGGCGGAGGCCGTGGCCGCGGTGGCGGCGGCGGCGGTCGTGGTGCCTCTGCTACCCGCGATATGCGTCGCGTGGGCGGTGGCCTCGGCAATGGTCCCTCCTACGGCGGAGCTTACGGTGGCAGTGGCGGTGGTAGCGGCGGGAGCTATGGAGGTGGGTACAGCGGCAATCAAGGTCAAGGCAGCAGCTACGGCGGTGGGTACGGCAACCCTGGTGGTGCAACAGGACCCTCCAGCTGGTGGTAACCAGCGCCTCCACGACCCCTCTTCTCCTTTCTGTTCTCACCATTTCGGCGCTCGGCTCCATTCAACTGGCTCACACTCTTTGCTGCGACCAAGACGACAACAAAATGATTCCTTTCAGCATCTACCCCGGCAGCATGATACACTCACGATAGATAGCGTTGGCTTCCAATCGATTTCCCAGATACCCCTTTATTGTCGAACCTTCCTCACACGAAGACAGAGGAATGACGATTTGTTCAGCAACCGCTGGACGCAGCAGACAGACTTGTGCATCTGCACCGCGCGGCAAGCCTTGAAGATGGACGACACTTTGAGCCAATCCAAGAAGCTCGCCGCATTTTTCTGTCTTCAAACATTTGAGGAATGAATGAGATAAAGATAGACTTCTTTCGACATGAACGAAACGGGTATGATGGGATCAGCACAATTTCATTTCAAGTGGACACCTGACAGAGGAAGAGACCTTTGCCACGGCACAACATCATTCTTCGGCGTTTGAAGCCTTGACATATGGGCACGGGCTACAGACTTTTTCCACATAATAAACATGGATTCGAGGATGGGAAGGGGCTGTAGCGGCAAGGTCTCTCTACTCAGCAGCACTCGGTAGATCGCTGGCCGGCTAGGATTTTCTAATTCAAAAAAAAGTTTTTCTTTAGTAAGCAGTAATTATCTTGACCGCCTTTCTTGGTACGTCTTTCTCCGATATGGCCGCTGCAAACCCTTGCTAATGGTACTATTTAGCCAAAGGGACAACGTAACACTTATCTCGCCCTCTCTCTGACTGACTCGACGAAGTCTTCCTATCTCCGTTAGCTCGTCCGGAAGTATCGGACTTAGCACTTGTGCAGTTGTCCGGCCTCATCCGTAACATTGACATCAACTTTTGCTTGGAGTACAGCTTTCAACTGCTTCAATTCAGATACTTAAAGCTCACCTACCTCACTAATGTGAATTCTTTCAATTTCCTCACCATCTACTGAACATCTACTGAACATCTACTGAACATCTACTGAACATCTACTGAACATCTACTGAACATCTACTGAACGTCTACTGAACGTCTACTGAACGTCTACTGAACAACTATACTTGACACCAATATCATCACACCACCTTCCACCAAAAGGATAGCCAGGAATCATGGCTGACAACATGTTCGGTCCGGCTCCCGCCCCAACAACCGAGTTGGGAAGGGTACGCGTTCTCTCGAGCACTGCCGGCGTGCGTGTGTCGCCTCTGCAGCTGGGTGCCATGTCAATCGGCCAGGCGTGGAAAGACTTCATGGGTTCCATGGACAAAGCCCAGTCATTCAAACTTCTCGACGCCTTCTATGAAGCTGGCGGCAATTTTATTGACACTGCCAACAATTATCAGGATGAGGAGAGCGAGGAGTGGGTCGGTGAGTGGATGGAGAAGAAAGGAGTTAGGGATCAGATGGTTATCGCCACCAAGTACACCACCCCGTACAAGACTTATCAACTGGGCAAGAATTCACACAATGTCAACTTCTTCGGCAATCATAAGAGAAGCTTGCACGTCAGTGTCAGGGATTCGTTGAAGAAGTTGAGGACTGACTGGATTGACCTTTTGTATCTCCACTGGTGGGACTGGTCGTCCTCAATTCCTGAGATCATGGACTCTCTCCACATACTGGTGCAGCAAGGCAAAGTGCTCTACCTCGGTACGCTCACTCAGCCATTTTTCTTCTTCTTATGCTCTTGCTGACCAAATACACCAGGCATCTCTGATACGCCTGCCTGGATAGTTGCAGCCTGCAACGAGTATGCTATTGCCACACACAAGACTCCATTCTCCGTGTACCAAGGTCAGTGGAACTTGATGGTCCGCGACCTCGAGCGTGACATTATCCCTATGGCGAGACACTATGGTATGGCCTTAGCACCCTGGGACGTCTTGGGTGGCGGCAGATTCCAGACAAAGAAGGCGTTGGAGGAACGCAAGAAGAATAACGAAACCCTCCGCTCGCTCGTCACGGGCGGCGGGCAAAGTGAAAAGGAAGCCAAGATCAGTGCCGCACTGGAAAAAGTGGCTGCAGAACATGGGATTGAGTCCATCACAGCGATTGCACTAGCATATGTGCTGAGCAAAACCCCCAACGTCTTCCCAATCGTTGGCGGCCGCAAAGTCGAACATCTCCATGACAACATCCAGGCCTTGAAGATCAAATTGACCGACGAGCAGATCGCCTTTTTGGAGAGTCAGAGTCCCTTTGAACCGGGATTCCCCAATTACTTCATTGGGGACGATCCGAGACTTCACAATGGAAAGCCCGGCCTCTTGCATAATGCCGCTGCGCCGATGGCTTATGTCAAGGCGCCCAAGGCTATTGGACATGAGTAGATGGAGAAGGGTGGCGTTAATAGTGGCGTGAATGAGAAAGAAAAGACGAAAAACCAGTGTTTTGTTTTTGCCGTGCCACTTTCCAGATCCATTCCTAGACATATGACTTAGAAAAGTGTAAAAGTTGGTGGCTGGTGGTTGTTCTTTCGCCATCGAAAAAAAAGCCGAAAGAATAGATAATGCCATTGAGATCAGATTCCCGTTCCTCACTTATTGGGCGCGGTTGTTTTATCAAGCCTAAGATTAGCCTTGACCCTCTCGATCAGTTCCTCTCTGGTCATCTTGCCGCTGCTCCCCACCTCAATCCCTCTCGCTTTCAACCACCTCCGCAACTCGCTCTCGGTCCACGTTGATGGATCACCCTTTGGGTCTGATTCTGCGGGGAACGTGTCGCCAGACCAGATGCTCCAGAGCGATGCGGCAGTGACAATGCCGGCGAAGCCGAGGAAGAGGTTGCGTGAGCGTGTGGCATTGTCGAGCGGTGTGGGCATTGCTGCTGGCGGCTTCTATTGGCAGTAACAGACGGACAGAGGCAAAAGGCTTTCGGAGATGGAATAGTAAGTAGTGTTGATGAATATTAATCGTTCTCACGAGGATGAAGGAGTGGAGTAGATGGTATCATTAATGAGAATCAAGAGGTGATGAAGTTTCCATGGTTGCCTATTTTCTCCACACTGAAGACCTCGGGCATGTTATGTTAGTTATGGATAGGCAGCAACCAAAATTTCCTGCCGAATCTGGATATTGGCGTCGCCACTTTTGGGAGCTGGCTGGCTCTACTAAGACCGACCTTTATTAACTGCTTTTTACTGCACCTTTTGCTAATGTACAGGTCTACATACTGCAGGTGCATATATGATTCTCCCAATCGTCTTAGATACAGTCTTAATTATTTAGTCTGTCTGTCTGGCCCAATGCTCCCCATATCGTCACATTCAGACGCAGTAGATCCGCATGAGTTCCTCGCTCGACAATCCTTCCCTTGTCAACAACGAGAATGAGATGGGCGTTGGCAATAGCCGACAATCTATGTGCAATGGCAATCGTCATCCTCCCCCTTGCCAGCCTCAGTGCTTCTTGAATCTTGGCCTCAGTACCTCTATCCAACGCTGACGTTGCCTCGTCCAGCAACGCGATTTATGGATCCTTCCAGATGACACTCGCAATGGCGACAGGCTGCATTTCACCACCAAACAGCTTCACGCCTTGTTCTCCCACTTTCGTGTGGTATCCATTGCGGAAGGTGAGGATTTTGCCGTGGAGAGCAGCTGCTCTGCATACTTCGTGCACCTCTTCGTCAGTAGCGTCTAGCTTCGCGTATCTCACGTTGTCGAGGATTGACATGTTGAACAGCACCGTGGTCTGCGGGACTAAGCCGAAGATCTCGCGCAGAGAATTCAGGGTCACCTAGCTTTGATAACTTCGCCAGAGTCTTTGCTGTCGTGGAAGCTCGTAGGGAGGCTCATGACTTGATTGAATGCGGCGACACTGAGTTGCAAGCGTGGCCAGTTGGAGATGCTGATCTCTAACAGCTCGTTGAAGGCTCGAAGTCTAGAAGACTCTGGTGCTAAGAGCTCGTAGAATAGCCATAAAAGCATCTCCCCCCACGGAACTGCTCCACGACTTGCAGCGCTGTACAGCTTGTCGACGACGATACCGTTAGGCCTGGAACGCCAATAGGCTGGAGAGCCCTATAACTCCAAGAAGGTAGGGGATCTTGCTACTCTCGGGCCAAGATTCATGTGTTCCAATATCTATATATGCATCTCATTCATGACAACATAGGCCACTAGGAACACAAATAGGTTTACCCTGGGTAGCCAAGCTGCAGACCGACCAGCTGGGAAACCTTTGAAACAGCCTGGGCCACAGCTCTGGCAAGCAGTTCCGCATGTTGGATGCCAATGGAAATTTTGATGACAAGAAATCAACCTCTAACTTACATGAATCAACAAAGTCCGATGTCTGGCCAACGGCCGCCAAGTATACACTCTGGCCGGTCGTGAGTCGAAGTGCAGCCATCCGTGCTGGGATTATTTGCTGGTCACTTACGTTCGCTCTTGACACATCTGATTCTATTGAGAAACCTAGCTTGGACACTACCACATTTTGTGGTGCTTCCGTGTTGCTCTTTCTCATATATGAGTCGTCTGCCCCCTGTCTAGTGAGCATCGCAATCCTATGCCAGACGGAACATGGCGTAAGAAACAACCCGCAGGTGAACGCCACTAAGCTTGCCGTAGTAATAAGAAATGGGCTTATCTCCGCCACTAATTTAAATCCGCGCTCATTACTGCGCCAAGATTTCACAGTCGGCCCACAAACCGAACCGCAGCGAATGTATCTGTAAAGCGCAGTCTGCAAAAATCACCACCTTCTGAGACATAGCTATTTTATGGTAGACTGAAGTGTAATAACACAACAGTCAATATGCCTGCTGAAGTTGCTGAGATCAAGAATCTTTTGGAGATTGCACGGAGGAAGGATGCAAAGTGTATGTCTTCAGAATTCGACCACACAGAACCCTCGGTGAGACTAACAATGGGGGTGCGTCTAGCGGCGAGAATGAAGCGTGTCCCAGTCACACACAAGGGTCAAACCTCGCAGCAGATCAAGTTCAAGATTCGATGCAAGCGATACTTGTACACGCTCATCCTCAACGATTCGAGTAAAGCGGATAAGATTAAGCAAAGTCTGCCTCCCGGTGAGTACTTCTTTGCTTCTATATGATCGAGAATGGGTAGTATGCGATAACTAGGGGATGGAAGTGGATAAACGCAAAGGGAAAAAAGATGTGAAAAGCACGGAATTGAGTGAGATATGGACGAAGAGCAGCGGAAAAGGCCGACCAGCTACACAATAATTATGAGCGCGAATGCTAATACGAATGTGATAGGGCTCCACGTCACCGAGGTTGGCAAGAAGAACAAGAAGACAAAGAAGAACTGAGCTATGCATGACAATCTCTTGCACCAGCTGCGGAAAAGGGAGGGTTAAGATGGTTGAGCAATTCAGCATTTCCCGATTCTCTAGACGACAGTGATGGCATGGGTGGAAAAACAAGCAAGCCAGTGGTCGGCAAGCAAGAAGTGGTTCCAAATTTTCCGTCCGAGAACCTATCTGACGCAAAGACACCAATATGCATTGGCCGGGGATGAAAAGATTTCCCTTTACTCTTTGATTTCTCAACTGCTTGTAGTAATCACTCAACCTGATGCGTCTGCCTTTCCTCCCAACTGTCAAACCGCTTCTCCCTCATCATCCCTTGCACATCCTCCTCCCACCCCCTAGCAGCAGATGGATACTTCCTCATTTCGAGCTCGCCAAAGTAATTCGGCTCTGTGCTCGTTCTCTTGAACCCCACCCCTTCGAATAGCTTCAGACTGCGGATGTTGTCCTTAGCAATGCGCACGCGGAAATACTCTATCCTGTTATTATTCTTCCCCTCCTTTTCCTCACCATCATCACCACCTCTCTCCCCGCAGCTGCGGTTATTACTGCCCTCGCCCAACCCTTCGCCCTCGCTCTTGTATCCATCCCTCAGAAAGCCTGTCACTATCTCCCGCTCATGCTTGGCAACATACATCAGCAACGCGAGGAGCACCGCGCTACCTAGCCCGCGGCCGCGCGCCGAGGGCTCGGCAAGCATGAGTTCAAGTTCGCCGATTACAACTTTGTTATTATTATCGTGACTTTCGTCGTAGTTGCGGTTGTCGCTTATCTTGACATCATTCGTATCGTCATTCCCATCGTCGTCGTCATCGTCGTCATCCAGAAACAGAAACAGATTCACATCGCCGACCATTCCCTCCTCGCTTAGTTGCCTGTCTTGATTATCGATGCTGTTCCTAGTCTCATAGTTGCTACTGTGGCTATACACGATAAACGTCAATTTGTCGGAGTCAAACTTCCAGCTACGCTGCATGGCGTATTCTTCCTCGAGGGTTAGGGGGTCGCTGGCGGTTAATTGCCGGATGTCGGGGTCTTGCATCCAGGCATGGTACCGGCGTACATGGACCGGGAGGTAGGGACAGAGAGTCAGGTTGGATATGGGGGAGTGGGAGTGGATATGGACGGTGGTTGAGGAGTTGATTAGCATTGTCTGTTTCGTTTCTAGATTGTGTGATTTGTGGTTATGGTGTCATATCAATGGTGATTCATTCTCTAGTCTTTATTTAATCCGAGGCAGTCTGTTATGGGACAAATAATTTGTTATTTGCCATTTTGGGTACTCTGCAAGACCCAACCAATTAGGTTTGTGGCTCACCTGACAGGGTTTCATACGAAGTCGTCCATAACTGGGTTGCAGTGCAAGGCCTGATGGAGTACAATATTCACGAGGACAATAGAAAGACTGAGGGTATTGATTTAGAAGAAGGCCTAAGGGTATTTGCGTGGTAAGATATCGTCAGAGCTTAGTCATCATCTCATTTCGTCTCCATCTCTGTCCCGTTGTGTGCCACCTCCCTGGGCACCTCAAACTTCACAATCTCCACTTCCAGCGTTTCAGCATCGATCAGCACGAGTTCACCAGTCTCCTTGAACGACGGCACAGTCAGCAGTCTCACTCTCTGTCCTTCGGGGCCTTCAATAACCCTTGTTTCAAAGCGTGGCTGGTTGCCCACAAAATAGACATGGGGACACTCGTCGAGGACAAACTGGTCCCTGGTCTGGAAAGGGTAGCACCATAATGTATCTGGTGCGGTTGGTGCAACACAACGCCAGCGGAGTGTTGCCTCCATTACGTCAAGACGGCCCCCTTGGTCAGGGCCAGAAGAACCACCGGCAGAGATGGGAAGATACTTGATGATGTCGTCGACGTTCTGGCCACTGGTGCCGAGGAAGCGGTAGCCATCGAGGTCGAAGGATGCGGGGTTGGTGGTGCAATCAAACCAGCCAGGCTCGGTGGATTCGGGGTCGTCGAAATCAGCGGACGCATAGTTACGAGAATGGGGGAACATTGCGGGGTGAATGGGCTGTTGCGGCAAGGAGGTGTTAGCCGGGTCATGCTCGCCGGGCATGATGGTGACGGGGATGGAGGGCAGGAGTTCAGATAGACATTGGTCAAGGTGGGCGGTAGGAGTTGGGTTGTACGCGGATGCATCGTAGCCGTATTTCTTGTGAGCGGGCTTCTTGACCTCATCGTGAGGGTTGATTGCGTGGGCTAGGGTGGAGAGGGAAACACTATTCCCGGCGATGACAAGGTGGCAGATGTTCGTCGCGGTGTCCTGGTCGGGCTGATCTAAACACTCGCCAAGGAGGAATTCGGATAGTAGAGATAGCGTGAGGGTATCGGCTTCTGATCCTGAGAAGGAGAGGCCCGAGAGGAGTGCAATCTTCTTGCCAGGCTGAGTAGGGTGGTCAATGGCCATGCCGTCATCTTCCTCTTCGTCGTTTCGCTGCCAGCGTCGTGGCTGGGGCGGTAGTTCGGCGATGTGCATGTCAAGGACCTCAAAATCGCCCTGGGCATTTTCTGTACCCAGCACAGCCACGATGGCACCAGTAACAAGCAGATTGCTCCTCAGCGTCGATCCGGCCAGGTGTAGCCTCCCCGACTCGTCTTCGAGCATGACCTGTGTCTCCACATCGGTAGAGCGGTACGTCAGACGCGGCGGAGGTGCTGCAACCCAGTGCTCCCTGGAGATGTCCTCAAGGATATTGGGCTTCAATGGCATATCCATATAGATCGTGCCAACGACCCAACACAGCTGGCCTTGGCGCACATCGAGAACGCGGTCCACTCGCTGGGCTCGCTCTCCCGCAATCTCAAAGTTGAACCAGGCCTCCTCTGCGATGCGCTCCACCACGGGCTTCAATTTGGCAAGTCGGAGGAAATACATGTCGCCGAACTGCTGCTCATACTGCTTCATCTCTTCTCGCGACAGCCGATAGGAGTACATGGGGTTGTATGCTGCCGCCACTCGTTGGCGCTCTACGAACCGATCCTTCTCAGCTAAAGGCCTTAAGAGATTATTAGGAAAGGCCATTGCTGCGTCGGATAAAGAAACAACGAAAGGGACGGTGTGAGGTGTGACACAGGTTGTCTTGTCTGTGTTGGACGCGTTCATGCGTAAACTTGTTATGGAGCTGGCCCCAAACGGGTAAAGTTAATAATGTATTATTAATATTAACCAAGTTAGGCTGAGGAAGTTCAGTTAGCCGCCCCTACAAAGCACTGCCTACCTACCAAGACGTTTCAACTAGGAAATCACCGCAGAAGATGGCGAATCAGGTCACTATGCCAGTGGGTCTGTATATTAACGGCTACAACAGACCGCAATAATATTTTGCGCCTTCTCTACACAATATAGTTTAGACAGAGCAAGCCTTCCGGTTCAGGACTTTTTTATTCTCATCGTCACTGGAGGTGTTCCATGCGGTCTTTAATTCCAGAAGACAGTGGTCAAGGACCAATATCGACGGATTGGGATTTTCTTTTGTGCCGACACTCCGAGGATCGGCACATCCAAAGACACAATGACCATGCGTTCTTTGCGTTATTTCTGAGAAGCTAGCTATCAATTTACCGCGGGGTATAGGGACCATTCCGCCAAACCCCCAATCACAGTAATAGATTTGTCTCCACCAAAACGCCAAAATGAGATAACATAACAGAATTAGTGTAATGGTACCCTTCTAGCTGCTCTAGAATAGGAGGGCTGTCAGCGTTCTGATACTCTTGACCTTCTGGTGGAATAGATAGTAGATCGATGGGGTAATACAGGGTATTTGCAAGGGAGCAACAAGGTACGATCACAGTGTATAGTCAATGAAGACTGGCTATTAGACTATAAAGAGCCCTATAAAGGAGACATCTTTAAGCCTCTATTGTTAGGGGTTGTAATAGGATTGATACGCTATTAACAAGGGCGTCTGTATACAAGAAGGTTTCGTTAGAGAGGAAGCCCTTTCTCCCAAAGATAGGGCTACATTATATCTCCTCAGGCCAGCCTCCTCCTAACCATCTAGCAACCCCCCCCTGATCCAAATGTCTGCCATTCTGGGTTCTTCCTGCGCTTGTATCAGTGGTTCTTGTGGAGTGTCTCTGTTCTCGTCAGTAGTTTACTGGGCCTTCCTCCTTCCCCGTCAATAGCGGTCTCTTAGTTCAGGGGTCCTGAGGGTAGGTAGTTTACCCCTTTTCTAGAGGAGCCCGGAGTTGGTGTTAGTAGCGGGGAGATCTGCGATACTTGTCGCAGATCTCCCCGTGGAGCAGGTGTTGTGGTAGTTTGCATTCCAGAAGTAGTAAGCGACTGACTCGGGGGTTCAGTCGGGTAACTCCCCCCTCTTGGTGCTGTCGCTGGCCACTGCCAAGACTCCTTAGGGCGCAGCCCTTGACATCTATATATACTTATAATACTCATCCTTCCTAGCAGGGGTCTTTTTACCAACCAGAGTCTCCTAACAGCATGTGACTCTCAGGGCGGTGCTGCATGCCCATTTTCCATTAAACGGTCAGCCGTTGTTATCCTACACAGTCGCAATATGTCTCAACCTTCAAACAGAAAGAAATAATAATAATAATAATTCATTATTCTCTATCTGGGCCTAAGGCCTGTATAGACTACTTCTGCTAGAATAGAAAAACCCTAGGGCTGGTGGTCTAGGTAAAACCATGGTCGTGCCGCAAGAGCCACACATGTGCCTGCCCTTACAGAAAGAAATAGAAGAATTCTCAATGCCTGTTAGAGCATATGCTTCGAATCGGCCGGCCAGCCGCGATAAGGTGGCTGTGAATTCAAAGCCTCAACTGAACAGCCGATCTTCTCCCTTTATTGGTATGGGAAGGCGCTGCCGTTCCTACTCAGGGTCGTGTTCGTCCACATATAAAATGACTTGTTGAAGTACTAATAGTGGACCGCGATCTCCCGATAGGGTTGGTGACTTGCCGATGGAGGAGTTAAATTGGCGTTTGAGATATTATAGACAGGCTCGTACCGTAACTTACACGCTCGCATTGATTTCCACGGCTATTCATCTTCTACCAAATTATAGCCTGCTGCGGACGTCAACATATGATTTCCCTCTGTTGATCATCTCGACCGCCTGGCGAACCATGTCCTCTACAATTTCCTTGGCAGGCTTGATGTCCTTGATAACACCACTGACCTGACCCATCAGATAGGGCATCTCGACATCCTCGACCTCGTTCTCGATATCATCCATTATGGGCACAATGCCTTTGTCTGTCAAGGCTTTGATCTTTTCTGGCTGGGCCTCCCAGCGGGCGATGTAGTCGTTGATCTTGGCCCTGAGCGGGCGGCCGGAGAGGACCAAGGTGCGCACGGTGTCGTCGAAGCCGGCCTCGACGACGGCTTTCTTGTGCTGGTCGGAGCAACCAGCCTCGGTGGAGGCAACGAAGCGGGTGCCGACCCAGACCCCGGCGGCGCCTTGCATCAAGCTCGAGGCCAGACTTCGGCCGTCGTTGATGCCGCCGGCGGCAACGACGAGGGCGGGCTGGCCAGTCAGCGGGGATTTGTACTTCTTGGCGACATCGACGACGGCGGGGATGAGGATGCTGTTGGCAATATCGCCGGTGTGGCCGCCTCCCTCGCCGCCCTGGGCGCAGACAATGTCGACGCCGGCACGCAGAGCCTTTTCTGCGTGCTTGGGGGCGCCGACCATGTTCATGATCAGGATGCCGGCCTCGTGAAGGCGCTTAATAGTGTGCGCGGGGGGGACGCCGACAGCTGAGATGAAGATTTTCGCGCCGTTCTTGATGATGACCTCGGTCAGCTGATCGAGCTGGCCATGGGTGTAGTCGTGGTTTGTCTTGCGCGCTGAGCCGCCGACTTGGGGGAGTGCGAGGTCAACACCGAAAGGGAGCGACTTGTCGGTTAAGTTGGCCTTGAGTTCATCGATGATCTCTTGAAGCTGTTCAGGTGTGTAGCCAAGGCCGCCGATGGTGCCTATGCCGCCGGCATTGGACACTGCTGCAGCGAGAGGGCCGCCGGAGGTGCGGGCCATGCCGGCCAGCATGATGGGGTACTTGATGCCCAGCAGCGTACATAGTGGTGTTGTGAGTGAGGGCACCTTGCTAGAGGAGGACATGATGGACAGGACAGCGTTGGCTGATTAGATTGGTTAGATGGTAGAGCGATGATCGTTCACGGGAAGCCTCTTTTAATAGAGAATATCGAATAACTAGCAGAACAATAAGACTGCCTCGGTAAATCGCGGCTTATGGTGCGGAGAAATTCTGGAGTAGTTCTATGAACTGTGAGAGGTCAGAGCACATGAAAAGCCTGGGAGACGTGAGATCGACGATGGGAACGATTCGCCGGCTACGCACAAGTCAGACAACAGAGACTCTCGAGCGGCGGCAAAGTTGTGGGTATGGAGCGGGCAATGGAGCGGGCAAGTGATGGTATAGTAATTAATTTATACTTAGTTAGGAATTGTTAACCATATTAATCGGCCTAAAAGGGATGCGGAGAAGAAAGCTTGGCACGGCCGGGGCGAAGTATATTACCGCGGCTCAGAACACATAAACACAGCAGCGAGGCGCAATGAACGAGGAGAGACAAGGAAAATGCAGGGAGGGTGAGGGATGTGTATGTGATCGACAGTTACAGTGTCAATGTGCTACTCCATTGATCGCCTGCTGTCGCCGGGCATCGGCTACGCCTTTTCCTTTGCCCAGATCTGGCGGGGGCTCAGGGCCAAAGACAGGCTTCTCTTGCAGTTGCTGTTGCTGTTGCTGCTGTTGCTGCTGCAGCTTCAGCTTCTCCATCTCCTCCCTCATGAGCTCATGGTCCAGGCTCTCGTCGTACTCATCGTCCTCGTCCTCCTCTTCCTCGTCCTCATCGTCATACTCGTCGTCATACTCACTTTCGGTGCCCTCGCCGTCCTCTCCGTCGGCTGGTACGACGCCTCGGCCCTGCTCCTGCATAGTCTTGATAATGCTGCGCATCTGCTGCTCCTGCTTCCGCAGGCGCTCCAGGTCTTCCTTGTCTCGGGTGCGCTCCTCGGCCATTTCCAGGATGTTGCGGTTGGTCTGTTCGTGTTTACGCGTCAGAGTTAGGTTCTCCTTCTCGAGGCGCTTGGTCTTCTTCGACATCTCCTCCATCTCTTTGCGGAAGGTGAGAAAGAGCTCATTACTATTGTTGAGCGTGTCTTCGACCTGCTAGACCGTGAGCACGCAGAGTTCAGCCGGCATTCCTCAAGGGGGGAAGAGGGAAGGGGGCGGGCCGGAGGGAGGCTTACCTGCTTGAACTTCTCTACGTAGATGTTTAGCTGGGAGCGCAACTCGGTCTCGGTGCGGGAGAAGGAGGAGACCTGGCTGGTCAGGGTGCGGCAGCGGGCAGCCTCGGTGTCGGCGCGGCGGCGTTCGACCTCGTGTTTGGCGGCTAGATGGGCAGTCTCGGCATCCTTGTGGCGGAGGATGGTCTTGAACTGCAGCTCGCGCAGCTCGGCTTGGCCAGCCAACACCTTGCAGCGCGTCTTAAAGCTGTGGCGCGAGGTCAGTTAGCCGATTCACACAATAACAACAACAGCAGCAACAACAACAGCAGTAGCAGCAGCAGCAGTAGCAGACGGGCGGGCGTACAGCTGATCCAGCTCGAGATGCAGGTTCGCGACCGGGGCAGTGCCCTTCTGGTTCATGACCTCCTGGACGTCGTGGAGCATCTCGTCCAGGCGCTCGTTGACGGTGACGTTGGCCGCCTTCTCCGACTCTTCTAGGCGCTTGTTCTCGTCCTTGACCTTCTTGTTCTCCTTGGTCAGCTCGCGGCACAGCTTCTCCAGCTTGTCCTTCATCGTCGCCGTCTTGTTGTGCTCGGTCTTAGCCTTGTCCGCGTCCTTTTGCTGCTGGTCCGACTTCTTCTTGGTCTTGGCGTACTCGCGCTCGAGCTTCTTCATGTCGGCGAACAGCTCCTCGTACTTCTGCTGCAGGAGATCGATCCGGCCGAGCGGGTCCTTGACCGACTTGATCAGTTCGTTCAGGTCGCGTGTGGCCTTCTTGACTTCGCGGTCCACTTCGGCCTGGGCCGTCTTCTCGGTCGTCTTCTCCTGCTCCAGCTGCGACAGCCGCGCTTGAACCAGCTTGGCATTCTCCTCTGCACTCAGCTTGTCTTTCTTGGCCTTGGCCTTCTTTGCGGGCTGGGGCGGCGGCGGCGGCAAGTCCTGGGGGTCGCCGTTGGCCATGGCGCCGGACGGGGTGGCAGTCGCCATGGGCCCGGCGGCGGCGACGCTAGGTGGTCGCAGGTCAGGTAGAGGGCGAGAATGGGCTCGCGGCGGGTGTCATGAAGCGGTAAGAGGGCCGCTGCGAGTGGCGGCGGTGCGAGCACGGTGGAGAGCGGTGGTGGAGTGGACGAGGCCAAAGGCGGCGATGGGATCAAGGCAGAGATTGCAAAGGAGCGGAAGAAGGAAATTGACGGTGGCGGAGACAGCGTGTGATCGACTTGGCCGATGGAGGTGCAGACACGATAACTCTACCGGGTCACGACTCTGCCGGATCGAAGAAGCGACTTGGCAAGCCCAAAAATATTTTCTCCACTTTGATTCATCTTGACAGGTACAAGTGCGATTGCATAGACTGACTTGAGACTGTGAGATAAGACAATCCATGGCTTGCTTGAGGACTGCTTATTGCAGTAGACCGGCAAGGTCCGGATCAAGATCAGCACTATAAGCGAGATGTCACACTACTGAAACACGCCTGTGTAAGACAGACACATTGGGATGGTTTCCTGAATACGCAAAATCATCTTCGCTATCTAGTAGCTGTACAGAGCAGCACATCTCTCTTGATTTCACTCTTTCTTCTTATTGTCCTTCTTGATTGATCTCCACTCAAGGCCGAGTGCAGCTAGCAGATCAATACTACTAACCAGACCGAGTGCGATATAGAATACGCCCATGATGGCAGAATTGTAGGCCAGTATGACCTGCAGTTGATTCTTAACAGGCACCAAACCCTTCAGACCAGTCGCGCCATTTTGCTTGGCAGCACTGCATTCGTTCAGCATGAATAGCTCTTAGGCAGCACCCGCGTCTATTGACCACTATCTCGAATCCACTGTTCCTCTGTCCCTCTCTCTTATTATCAATTTCGCTTTGATATCAACCCTCCAACTCCCTCAGGCGACAAGGCCTAAGACAGAGTATGGGTTTCTGTACAATGGAACAGAATAGCCAATTGGCAGGACAAATTGAGGGCAGTGCTGACTCAGCCAGCACTTTCAAGACAACGGAATTTTGGTTGCGAGAATGCCTCGCAAGGCATCAAAGGTGTATGTTAGCATTAGAAAAGGTTAGGAAATGAGGATAGATGAGAGTGAACCTCATATGAAGACTGCAAGCTATAGAGCTGTGGACGAGGGATTGTGTAGAGGTCAAGTGGCGTTGTGGCGCTAGCAGGCAACATTTCCTGAAGTAAGTCGGCGCACCAGGGTTTGACCCACCCCCATTTGACCCACGCGTCAAATCAGCACTACTCCAGCAACATTCATCTATTATCTATCTACTATTCTGCTATACTAAATTGATGCAAGTAGGGTCCTATTTGAGCATCAACCTGCGTATTCCCTGCTGCTGCAGGCGCTGCAGCCCTCTGGTTCACTCTTGCTGTTGCCTCCAAGGTAGCTGATGTATCCCTAACCTGCTTGATTGTATTAATACTGGCAAAGATGTCGTCTGTCGTCATTATCGTCTCTTCAGGGACAACTAACTCAGCAGGCAGAAAAAAATTGACAAGGTGCTGGACTCACAGCTTGGAATTCAGTCATCCCACGCAGATATAAAGAAATCATACCTGATTATGCTCACGGGGCAGCTTGCGGAGTGAAAATGGGTGTCTGGATATCCCAAGACCAGTTTGACCGCTTATTCTTGGCTGGCGACTTGGCTGGCGACTTGGCTGGCGACTTGACTGGCGACTTGACTGGCGACTTTACTGGCGACTTGGCTGGCTACTTGGCTGGCGATGTTCTCCTGCGCTTATTCGCTAAGGACAACATCCTTGCCGTCGCTTGGCAGCAAGGCATTTCCTGAAATCAAAGACTACTTGTTGGGTTGTGGTAGTGCCTGACACTAGAGGAACTTGGTGGCTGAGGCTAGCATTCCCACTCTCCATACGAGTTTTAACTCTCTTCTATCCCCTATCTTCTGTTGCCAACACTACTTCTCTCACTCACCTTTGCGCAGAGTCGCAACGTCTCCAGCTAGATGCCCCTGTGGCAATTAGGAAGCACATTCATAACCAGAGGAATCAGCTCTGCTCACCTCTCCGGATACTGAGCACAAATCTCGTCAGGCTGTGACGAGATATGCGAATCTCTATCCCAAAGTCTCAACTTGGGAACGTTCCTCGATCAATTTTGTGAAAGATCTGCATGTGGCAGCAATCCATCATGTTCCTACTATGATGATTATACCAGTAGTTGCGAGAGTTCAACCACCACATCCTCTTCAGGTATGCTGGTACCTGATGCACCGTATTGGCCACATCCATCCATCCTTTACTCTGCTCTTGGGCTCTAGCTTATGCTTAATAGCTTCTTTGTCGTCTTCGAGTGTCACCACGTCTTCGAGTTCCACCACCTCTTTGACGACCACCATCTCTTTGACGACTACCACATCGTCAGATCTCCCAGTCCAAACTCAGCCCTCAGCGAGTGACAATGATAATCTGTCGCCCGGGAAGATTGCTGGGATATCTATTGGTGCCATTATTGCCTTACTCCTATTGGCAGGCCTCCTCGTATACAAGTTTCTGTGGAAGTCCAAGGTATACTATCACCTCCCCACTTTCAATGGGTATTGAATGGAAAATAACGGCTGTATAAATAGAGTTCCACAGTATCGCCAGACCAATATATGACTCACGGTGCTTTGCAGAAGCCCACACAAACAATCCAAAATCCCACGCCTGGACAACAGTTCCTAGAATGTCCTCTAGACACTCCTGAGCAACACATAGTTGCTCGCCAGGATCGCTTAAGATCCACGCCTTTGAATTAACTGCAGCCAGTCACTCTTGCTGTCACAGGCACAAGGCATATACGGAATAAACTTCCTCTTTATTCTGTTGCTACATTTGTCCAGTGGCTGCCTGCTGCTATGCCAACAACAGTCTTCTTTTGGCGGGAAGCCCGACTCTTCCTATAACCTCGCACACACGACAGCAGTCCTCCTTCTTTCTTCTTGGTCTTTTCGTTTATAACACAATCTAAAGCTGTTAGAGCTCTCAATTTTTTTCAGTGCATTCCGTCACACCTCAGCTTTGATGTTAATGATGGGATGCTGGTGCTGGTGCTGGTGCTGGTGGGCGTCGATGACGATGACAATGACGACGACGGCTGCTAATTCGACTGTTTGGGTACATACTAGATTCCAGCTTGCGGGTAGTTCGATTTGGCGCCGTCTGCCGGATTGGCCGGGACGAGGATGCTGTAGGTGTCGGCGGTGGTGCTAGATATGGAAGAGGAGGAGGAGGAGGAGGAGGAGGAAAACGGCGGTGCGTCGCGCAGAGGCCCGCGTACGCGGAAGTGATACCAGATCTCGCGCAGTTCTTGGCGGTCACACCAGAATCATCTCGGTGCCTTAGAGAGGGGAGATGACAGCTTGGAGCTCGGCGAGGTCATAGGCGCGCTTGTAGGTGGGCACGATGTTGGATGCCGTCAGAGCGCTGTATATATTGTGTGTGGAAGAGCTCAACAGCATAGGTGAAGTAGTTGAGTATATCCTTGTGTGAAGTGGTACTATTGTTGTCTCGTTGTGAGGAAGATGAGTTGGGTTTGGGACCGGAGTCATCACCATAGCAGGTTGGTTCAAGGGTTGAGATATATGTGCTGTGTTTGTTCTACTTGTGTGCCAGAGGTGGTTATTGTTGTCAAGTAAGAGCCGGTATTACAACATGAAATCCACAAGGTCAGAAGCCGATAGCGAGACTGACAGGAGGGCTAAATAAATATCACTTAGTACGCGCGACAAACCACAGGACTATTTGTAGCTGCCATTGTACAGGTCTAACCAAAGGCTGTGGATAGTCCAGGAGTCAGCTGGACCTAGTGACAGCGAAGAATCTTAAAACTAGGTTATCAGGAAATGGTGACTAGTGTTCAAGCAGTAGGCATGAATATGGGATAGTGTAGATGTTGGATATGAGAGTTGTGGCTGTGGATATGCTTCGTCCCCTGGAAAGAGGATTAGTGCAATATATGATGCTTCTCTGGAAGCGTGGACAGGAGAGGTGGAGACAACGGTAAAAAGCACTACAAGGGCGAACATCGTGATAAAGGAGGGTGACGCAAGCAAAAAGCACCCAGACGAATAAACAATGGCATTTAGTCTTGACGAGCTTGCAAAAGTTGATCCCGCAAGTTATGTATCCCTTGATTCTTGCCGTCAACGAAAAGGCATTGCTAACTAACAAAGAATTGGCAGCTGCGGGAGGCAGTGTCATATTGTGTAATGCGCGTGAGATCTGGCATGGGACCAAAATGACAGTGAAAGTTGCTCTGATTCTCCGTGGAGCGTGGAGTTTGAGGGCAGTAGATATAACTATGAGGGAGTGACTGCAGGGGCACCCTTTGGTTTCTCTGTCCTTCCATCAGCGTAGCTTGTAGTACAATTTCCTAATATTTAGCTGGTTGATAGGTCGAGACTCTTGTATTGTGCTCGGTTGAGCAGTTAGTAGGAGCAATTGACGAATAGATCGATATGATTGGCCGGTGGAATGAGCGAATAGGATCGCCGATCGACGATTGATGGAGCAGCTGTCGGTAGCAGTAGACGCCGATTTGGTCGTCGATTTGGTCGTCGTTCCAGCTGATCAGGAGTAAAAGAATGATCCTTATATAGGTAGAAGTCCTGGCGGTCTTGGCGCTCGAGATCACGTCGCATCACGTGGTTATTCATCTGGAATATTGACACGTTCTCATCCTCGCTGGTATTTCCAACATGAACCTATCAGCAAGATTGGCAGACCAGTTATAGTCAAGGTCACGGCGTCACCCATCACCCTACTTGACCTGAGACACCAAGGGTGAGCATACTGTGTAGGGTCAGCATAGAGCGGCCCCATCCTATTCCCAAAGGGGTGGACGCTACAAGTTTATACTTTCTTTTCTTAGCGTCAACTCCATCACGGCCATCGTCTGCTGTCGTCTGACAATTGTCTAGCCATTGTCTGCCGTCGTCGTCTGCCATCGTCCGTCATCGTCCGCCATTATCTCGCCTTCATCTCACCTGCACCTCTCCATCCTCGCCACCTCTCTCGCTCCTTCTCGATTTGTCTTCGATGCTGCGGCTGCAGCATGGCTGTCCCCGCCGCGCTGCCACGTCCACCAGACGCCTTGGTCGTCCGCTGTCCCAGTCCTTCGCCACGGCGGCAGTGACCAACGCCACCTCCACTTCCTCCCTCCCCGCAGTGGGCTCCTCCATCCACGGCTTCACCCTCCGCCAGGCCAAGCACGTGCCCGAACTGCACCTGACGGCACTGCAGCTGCACCATGACAAGACCGGCGCCGAGTACCTGCACGTGGCCCGCGACGACAAGAACAATGTGTTTGCGATCAACTTCAAGACCAATCCGACCGACCGCACGGGCCTGCCCCATGTGCTCGAGCACGTGACGCTGTGCGGCAGCGAGAAGTTCCCTGTGCGCGACCCCTTCTTCAAGATGATCCCGCGGTCGCTGGCCAACTTCATGAACGCCTTTACCTCGGCCGACTACACCTCGTACCCGTTCGCGACGACGAATGCGCAGGACTACAAGAATCTGGCCTCGGTCTACCTCGACTCGACCCTGCACCCGCTGCTCAAGCGATCCGACTTTCTGCAGGAGGGCTGGCGCCTCGGCCCGCAAGACCCTCGCGATGCGGCCACCGCGGACAACGTGGTCTTCAAGGGCGTCGTCTACAACGAGATGAAGGGCCAGATGTCCGACGCCAGCTATCTCTTCTACGTCCGCTTCCGCGAGCATCTCTTCCCCTCCCTGGAGAATTCCGGCGGCGATCCCGACAAGATGACCAATCTGACCTACGATCAGCTTGTGCGCTTTTCCAAGAAGCACTACCATCCCAGCAACGCCAAGCTCTTCTCCTACGGCAATCTTCCCCTTGCAGACCATCTCCAAGCCGTTGACCAGGCCCTTTCCCACTTCACCAAGATTGACGTCGACCAAGATCTCAAGACACCGATCGCACTCGACGCACCCGTTGCAGTACAGGTCGACGGCCCTCGCGACGCCATGCAGCCGGCTGACCGCCAGGTTAAATCGTCTCTCACCTGGCTGGGCCCTCAGACCTCCGACATTGTCGAGTCCTTCTCGCTCAGCATCATGATGTCTCTGCTGATGACTGGCTACGGTTCCCCCTTCTATCAAGGCTTGATCGAGTCCGGCCTAGGCACCAACTTCTCCCCCAATTCTGGCTATGATAGCTCGTCCAAAGTGGCTACTTTGACCATCGGTCTTGACGGCATGAGAGCAGAAAATGTGCCAGCCTTGGCACACACGGTCAAGACAGTCCTCCGCGAAAAGTCGGCCGATGCCTTTGCACCTCACAAAGTCGATGGCTACTTACATCAGCTCGAGCTTGCCTTGAAGCACAAAACAGCTGCCTTCGGCATGGGCTTGTTGGAGAAGGTCATGCCAGGTTGGTTTAATGGCGTTGACCCCATGGATGCCTTGTCCTGGAATGAGGTTATTGATGCTTTCAAAGCCCGCATCCAGCAGAAGGACTATCTGTACAGCCTGGTGGACAAATACTTGTTGAACGACAGGCACATGCAATTCACCATGCTCCCGGCCCCGACATATCACTCCGACCTGGAAGCTAGCGAGGCCGACAGGCGGCAAAAGATTCTCCACGACCTAGAAAGCCGAGCAGACTCGTCTGAAGCTGCTCTGGCTGAGTTGAGCCGGCAGGAGCTTGACTTGCTCCACGAACAAGAGTCTGCGCCGTACAGCAATATTGACACATTGCCCACCTTGCACGTCGACGACATTGCTCGACAGAAGGAGCGGAAGCCGCGACGCTACTCCCAAATCGGTCAAGCCAGCTGTCTCTGGCGCGAGACGTCGACGAATGGCGTGACTTACTTCCAAGCCAAGCATCTCCTCAAAGACCTGCGCCAGGAGCTTCGCCTGCTCCTGCCGCTCTTCACCGAGTCGTTGCTGAGGCTGGGCACCAAGACAAAGTCTGTGGCTGATGTTGAAGCAGACATTCTGCTGAAAACCGGCGGCATATCCGTATCTCCCTTCACCGCGCCTGATCCATTTTCGCTGGATGCATGCAGCGAAGGTGTGTTGGTGGAGGGCTATGCACTAGATAAAAACGTGCCCGCCATGCTAGACCTGATCCGCTCTCTCATTCACGAAACAGATTTCTCCAGTCCCAAGGCCGTCGCCGCTGTCAAGGAGCTTCTGGAATCCAAGGTGTCTGGTGCGCTCGATGCCGTGGCTGAGAGCGGAAATGCGTTTGCCATCAGCAGTGCCGCCGCCGCGCTGTCGCAGCGGGGGAGATTGCAAGACCAGCTATCTGGCTTGACCCAGATCGAGGCGACCTCTCGCATGCTGGAGGCTGTCCGTACAGACCCGGCCTTCTCTCACGGGCTCATCGAACAGTTGAAGCGGATACAGAAGATTGTGGTGACCAACGCCGACACTCTGTCTCTGCGCATTGTCTGCGAACCTAGTCAAGTTGGCGAGAATGAATCACACATTCGACGCTTTCTTGGCGAGCTACCCGCCGCCACCCCAGCAACAAGCACTGCCAACGCAGCGTCAGTGCCTGGCTCCTCGCTCTCGAGACGCGCCTTCTTCGACCTCCCCTTCCAAGTCTCGTACACAGGTAGCTGCTTGCAGACGGTGCCCTATTCGTCGCCCGACAAAGCGCCACTTACCATCCTCGGCCAGCTCCTGACACACAACTATATGCTTCCCGAGATTCGAGAGAAGGGCGGCGCTTACGGCGCGTCGGCTTCGGCAAGCGCCATCAGCTCTCTCTTCACCATGTCCTCGTACCGCGATCCCAACCCGCGCAAGACGCTCAGCGTCTACGACGAGGCCGGCGTGTTTGCGCGCGACCGCGCGTGGACAGCGCGCGAACTCGAAGAGAGCAAGCTGGGCGTGTTCCAGCAGATTGATGCGCCGACCAGCGTGAGCACCGAAGCCAGCAAGGAGTTTATCTACGGTATCACCGAGGACATGGACCAGCAGATGCGCGAGCGGCTGCTGGACGTGACGAGAGAGCATGTGCAGCGCGTGGCACAGAAATACCTCGTCGACGTGCCTGCTGCGCACCGTTCTATTGCCATTCTCGGCGACAAGAGGAAGCAGCAGCAACAGCAACAGCAGCAACAGCAGCAAGACTGGATCGCACTTGATCCCGAGCCGTGGCAGATGCACAATCTACAGAAGACTCCTTCTGATGAGTCATGAGTCATGAGCCCAAAAGTTTGAAGACAAAATAGTCAGGTTCTTTGTATATCACCCAACTCCTTCCTCTTTTTCACCTGTGCCAAAAGAAGATGCCCACCAGGCTTTGCCAAAAGAAGATAGCCGCCAGGCTTTGCCAAAAGAAGATACCCACGACGCTTTACTTTGCCAAGACCAGACATAGAAAGCAGTTTTGTTCAATTTGATGTAATTGTACAATCATGTACAAAAGCTTTTTCTTTCTTCCGACAGCCAAGGAACAAGCAGATGAACGAAAGATTGACTGATGGTGAAGAAGCCACGAGCTACGGATGAGCAGATAAAGTAGGCCACCGCCAAGCCCAGCTATTTCTCGTCACTCTTTCCTCCGTGACAGTTTTGCTTTGGCACCTCCCTTTTGTTCCCCCCTCCTCCTTCCACACACGCGCGATCGAACAGACCCCGACCAAAGTCGGCATGTGCGGCCTCAATTTTCCCTCTTCCATGGTAAAATGCATTGAACCGCAACGCGCAAGATCATATCCAACCCCCATCCACTCCCTACCTTTTTGTCACTGCTAGTCAGCCAGGCAGGCAGGCAGTCAGTTGCCTGTTTCCAGGCTCTGTCATACACAGGACAGATGCTCGGGATCAGGATTGGCCGGCCTTTGCTGCGATTGGAGGGATGGCATAGGATGGGATGCAAAGCAATACCTATTTCAGACCTGCGGCCCGGGAGTTTCCAGGGGCACGTGGACTAGAGGTGTATGCTACATTTGTCTATAACGTAGATGCGGATTCTTAAAAAAGACGAACATAAACGTGAAAAGGGAGATGATTAGAAGTAAAAAGGAAGAGGATTAGAAGTAAAAAGGAAGAGGATCAGAAGTAAAAAGGAAGAAGATTAGAAGTAAAAAGGGAGATGATTAGAAAACTGCAGGGTAGGTGGAGTTCAGCAATAGCAAAAACACCATTGCTCCATTGGCATTGACATTTATTCTAGACCCTGAACTACTGGCCGAGTGGAAGGGGAAAGAGAGTACAATACATGGATCCATTGGCAAATCCCAGACGTCGAACTCTCCAAGCGCCGTGCGTTATTCCGTGCCGGGCCAACCCGTGCCCGTGCGCCACACACATAGCAGACGCGCAAGTGAGCCTTTCATGTATCGTTTGGCCTTTGATGGTTTGGCCTTTGATGGTTTGGCCTTTGATGGTTTGGCCTTTGATGGTTTGGCCTTTGATGGTTTGGCCTTTAATCGTTTGGCCTTTGGTCTTTTGGCCTTTGGTTGTCTTTACACATGCGCCCAGAAGGGAGGAAGCAAATCAGACGGCAGCAAACAAATCAGACGGCAGCAAGCAAATCAGACGGCGCCACTCAAGACGATAAAAATGGCCTGGGCGGCCAGCTGGACGCCCCACAGGCCGACTTTCTTGAAGCGCCTCATGCGGGCCTGCTCGTCGGTGACGTCGCGGGCAAAGGCGTCGTAGACTTCGGCACTCAGGTCGTCCATCAGGCCGCTGTCAAAGATGGTCCAACTGCCGTCAAAGTCGGAGGCCAGCTTGACGACGCGACAGTTGAGCGGGATGAAGGTGCGGCGGCTGTTGATGTAAGCCACGATGGGCCGGATCAGGGCGTTGTTGATGTACGACAGGTCGCTGGTGAAGAGCGGGACCGACGCACGCACGTCGTTGAGGTGGATGCGCATGTCGAGGAGGAGGAAGCGCTTGTCCTGATGGCGCGACGGCTCACCGCCAAGGGCCGCGGCTGCTGGAGTGGACACGGCGGCGGCGGTGGTGGCGGCAGCGGCGGCGGCATCGTCATCATAGGGCGTGTTTTGCGGCGGCGGCGAGGCCGCGTTTTGGCGCTGGGGGAGCAGTTTCTTCGACGTCAACGTGGCTTCCATGCGGTCGTAAAAGTCGGACATGAGCTTCAGCGGCGATTCGTCGGCGTCGGAGGGAATCAACAGGTCGGCGGCGATGTCGACCTTGCCCTCGGTGATCCAGCTGAAGGGCCCGGTGTAGTTGTAGTTGAGGTGGTCGATGTTGAGGGCGTCGATGCGAATGCGCGACTGGCGCTTCCACGGGTCCGCGTCCGAGTGCGTGGGCGGGTCGTTGGGGCCGGGCAGGTCGGCGCCGGTGAAGCTGTGGGTCTGGCGGCGGTGGATGGTGAAGAGGGAGCCGTCGAATTCGCCGCTGATGTGGTTGGCGCAGAGGAAGTCGTAGAAGAGCCACTGCTTGCGCAGGCGGGGCAGAGTGGCGTCGAAGATGGACACGGTGAAGGGGCGGAAGTTGTTGGGCTGGTGCACGGTCAGGAGCAGGTCGGAGATGGCAAAGTTCTCGATCTCGAAGTCGCCGGGCACGTGCTCACGGCGGTACGACTTGGGATCGAGGCTGGCCGCGTCGTCGTCCCAGTAGACGTGGGTGCGGTCGATGACGCCGCGCACGTGGTTGACGGACACGTCCTTGAGCAGGCCTTTGGAATTCCACCACTTGGAGAAGGAGAGGCTGACGTTGACCTCGCCAATGTTGACGTCGAACTGGGTGTAGTTCTGCTCCTCTTCCCGGATGCGGTCGCGCGCGGCGGCAAGAGCGGCATGCCCGGGCGAGCCCTTGGTCACGCTGGACTTGGAGCTGGCGCCGGGCCGGCGGGAGACGAAGACGTTCTTGAACGTGATGACGCCGCCAGACCACTTGGGCACGATGGCCGACTCGAACACGACCTGGACGCCGGACGAGTGGGTGAGGTAGTTGCCGACCCAGCCGGCCAGAGTCTCCTGGGCAAAGACGGTGTTGATGGCTAGGATGGCCAGCGAGACAAAGGTGGTGGTGCCGAGGATGATCCAGACCAGATGGCCGAGGAAGATCCAGGAGAAGAAGCCGAAGATCTCGTCCAGGTTGTACGGCCGCACCGACTTGATCGTGGCCCACTTGAAGCGCACCCGCAGGCGCGACCAGAAGCCGGTGGCGGCGGCGAGGAGCTCTTCCTTGGTGGGGCGGTGGAACTGCGGCAGGTGCAGCCGGTCGTAGAAGTAGTCGTGGGCTTTTTCAGCCGGTTTGGAGGACGGAGCCGATGACGGAGCCGATGACGGGGCGGATGACGGGGCGGATGACGGGGCGGATGACGGGGTGGATGACGGGGCGGAGGACGGAGGCTGGCTGACTTGGCCGTCGCTGCCGTCGATGCCACTGCTGGCCTTGTCCTGGGCCCGAGTGGCGGTGTGGAAAGCGCGGCGTGGAAGGAGCTGGAGGATGCTGGAGCTGGCACTGGAGCCGGTGCTGGAGCCGCGAGGTGCGGGCAGTCTGTGCTCGGGCAGCCTTTGCTCGGGCAGCCTTTGCTCCGCCAGTCTGTGCTCGGGCTGGACGGCAGCGACGAGGGCGGAGCGAGCGCAGACGGGCGCTGGCAGACGGGCTCGGGTCGACAGCAACCGCCGGGGGAGGTGGTAGCTGTATGTGGGATCGATGGACGGCGCCCGTGGGAGGCGGTAGCCAGCTCTTCTTGCCTGCGCCACGCGAGCCTCGAGGGCCGCGGGCGGCAACAAACGGCAGAGGCCTCTGCTGCCGCTGGCCTTCATCTTGACACGAGGCCCATGCTGCTGTGCGGATGTGAACTCGGCACGGCACTGCCACACAAGCCTAGACAGCGCACACCGTGCTGAGGATGGATGAAGGCGCACCGTGCTGAGGATGGATCAAGTCCAAATGCCTTGCTTGCCTGACGCAATGGACCAGAGCACTCACTGGCGCGCGGAGAAGCAGATCGGCGATGCGACCCACTTTTTATTTTTTAACCTTGTCGATTAACCTTGTCACTGACTGACTGATTCAGAGCAAGAACGACGCACACGCAACTTCCTCCCCCGACACAAGAGCAAAAGCAGCAAGAAGGGCGACAAGATGCCGGCACCCACCGCCCTCCTGCACGGCCCAGAGCCTGTCGACATGGTTGAGCCAGGCGAATCAGCCGGCCCCAGCCCACAACAAGAAGACGCGGCGGCGGCCGACATGGCCCTCCTCTCCACCGCCACCGCCACGACCAAGAACATGACCACCACCACCACCACCACCACCACCACCTCCCCCCCCCACCCCACACAAGACGTCACCATGACCGTCGACGACCGGCCGCACTTTGCACCGGCCGCTGCAGACCCGGCGTCGCCGTCGGCTGTCCGCGTGCAGTCGCGCAAAGTGCCGGTGCCGCCACACCGCATGGGCCCGCTCAAGACGGCCTGGCCCAAAATGTACCCGCCGCTGGTCGAGCACCTCAAGCTGCAGGTGCGCATGAACGTCAAGGCCAAGGCGGTCGAGATGCGCACGTCGCGCCACACGACCGACGCCGGCGCGCTGCAAAAGGGCGACGACTTTGTCAAGGCCTTCACGCTCGGCTTCGACGTCGACGACGCCATCGCGCTGCTGCGCCTCGACGACCTGTACATGGAGACATTCGAGATCAAAGACGTCAAGACGCTGCACGGCGAGCACCTGTCGCGCGCCATCGGCCGCATCGCCGGCAAGGACGGCAAGACCAAGTTTGCGATTGAGAACACCAGCCGCACGCGCGTGGTGCTGGCTGACAGCAAGATCCACATCCTCGGCGGCTTCAGCAACATCAAGATCGCGCGCGAGGCCATCGTCAGCCTGATCCTGGGCGCGCCGCCGTCCAAGGTCTACGGCAATCTGCGCACAGTGGCCGGCAGGATGAAGGAGCGGTTTTGAGGGGACAGCCTCGGCTTGGCTTGGCTTGGCTTGCCTACTTGCGCATGGGCGCCGCCAGCCGGCACTATACATGCATGATCCTGACACAGCGGCACTGCCCGTGGATCAACAAGACGGCCAGACGCGGAAGCCAGACGCGGAAGCCAGACGCAGAAGCCAGACGCAGAAGCCAGACGCAGAAGCCAGACGCAGAAGCTAGACGCAGGAGCTAGACGCAGGAGCTAGACGCAGGAGCTAGACGCAGAAGCCAGACGCAGGAGCTAGACGCGCCTTGCGTCATGAGCATGCCGAAGGTCGCGACTACGGCCATGTGAGACGAGAAATGCAAGAGCAGCACCAAGACCACTAAACAATCCACACCGCCAGCGCCGTGTGCCCATGTACCGCCCCTCGGCTATCGAATGCCGCGTGTGCCCATGTACCGCCCTCTGGCTATCGAATGCCGCGTGTGCCCATGTATCGCCCCTCGGCTCTCTAATCCCTCTTCAGCGGCGTGTACGTGACGTCAATGCCCTCCTTGGTGATGATGAACATCTGCAGGCTGTCGCCCACTTCGATGTGGCGCTCGGTCGCGCTGGTAAAGGCATCCTTGACCAGCTGCACCACCGTGTCCTTGGGCAGCAGCTCCCGCTCCCGCGGCTTCAGATCGTGGCCCTCGCCCGACCCCGGCTGGTGCTGGTTCTTGTAGTTGACCTGGTTGTCGAGGAAGGGCATGATCAGCGACGCGGCCGCGCCGGCCGCACGGCACTGCTCGCGCTCGTAGCTGCCGACGGGGTCGTAGGAGTAGAGCGCGCCCTTGCCCTCGTCGTCCAGGCCGCCGAGGATGGCGTGCACGTAGTAGGGGAAGAAGCGCTTCTGGTACAGGATGGTCGACAGCCGCTGCGCACACGCCTTGACGCCCATGGGCTTGCCGTGCTGGTACTTGTACATCTTGACAATGGCGTCCAGCCGCTCCTTGAGCGCGTTGCCGTCGGCCGCAAAGCCCACCACGGCCAGCACGATGCGGGTCGAGTCGTCAGCGTCGCCGATGCGGAAGATCTTGGGCACCATGCGCGAGTTGATGCTGTAGCCCGACGTCGACCGTGTGTCGCCGGCCAGGATGGCGAAGTCGGCGCCCGTGATGCCCAGCGTCGACCCGCCGTTGTCTGTGTACCTGCACCGACATGTCAGTTTGCACCAGCCAAGCAGGCCGACGGCGTCAGTTTGCACCAGCCAAGCAGGCCGACGGCGTCAGTCTGCATCAGCCAAGCAGGCCCACGACGCCGGGGGAGGGGGCAACTGACGGGTAGAAGCCGTGCTGCTTCAGGCCGGCGCCTTGGTGGCCTGGCTGTGATTGTGTCTGTGCGGCCGGGAAGGAGTATGTCGGCTGGTCCTGGGGTATCGACCCCACGTGCAGGAGAGAGGCCATCGGATGAGGATGGTGGTGATGGTGGTGATGTGATGATGAAGAAGAGGACAGGCGTGCGAGTCACCCGCAGCCTTCCTGCGCGTCCGACGCCCAAACGTCACGCGGCTGGCGCCTGTCCACTGGCGCCTGTTCACTGGCGCCTGTCCACTGGCGCCTGTTCACTGGCGCCTGTCCACTGGCGCCTGTCCACTGGCGCCTGCCGCCTGCCGCGCGCTTAAGTTTGCTTGGGCGTGCCCGCACTGACCATTTCCCGCAGGTCTCCCAGTTCGTGCCCTCCCGCATTGACCATTTCGTCCTGTACGTCCTGCACGTCCTGCACGTCCTGCATGCTCTACACGTCCTACACGTCCTACACGTCCTGCACGTCCTGCACGTCCTGCACGTCCTGCCATGAATGGGCTTGTCTCGTACGAGAGCAGTAGCGATGAAGAAGATCCTGCCCCAACTGCTGCTCACGACAATGCCCCTCCTGCTGATCATGCTCCGGCTCCGATGGTAGGTCCAAGCTTGCCGCCCAGCCTCGAGCCGGATGAAGAAGATGATTCTACGCCGGCCGACGAGCCTGCCGCGCACGCGGCCCTGGCCGGTCTGTCGGAGCAAGACCTCGTTCGCCATCTGACCCAGGCCTCTCATCCCATCACTGCTCTGCCTCCGTCGCCGCCCGGCTCGCCAGACCCGACCGTCGAGGCCAGATTCGCCAAGTTCTTGGAGCTGAAGAAAAAGGGCCTGCACTTCAATGCAGACCTGGCCAAGAAGCCATCGTTTAGAAACCCGGCCCTCTTAGAGACGCTGATGGCCCGCGCCGGCATTGGCCATCAAGCCTGCCATGCTTCGTCTCTGCCCACCGACGTCTGGCACCCCGCTGGCTTCCCCGCCCATGCGTTCAAGGAGGAGCTAGCCAGGAGCCAGCAGGGCATTCGCGACCGCGAGTGGGCACGCAAGCGAAATGAAAGCGCTGCCGGCACCCGAAGCATTGAATTCCATCCATCTTCGACACCTTCTAGCCAGCATTGCACACCCGCGCCTCAGTGAATGCCTAACGATGGCACCCATGATCCACTGCGTGCGCCATGCACAGCGCTTCCCACAGCCTCGGTCCCCTGAAACAGGCCAAGCTTTGACCCTTAAACAGGCATTGTCGTCTGGTCTCGTCTCGTGTCCTCTCGTCTCGTATACTACTGCTACGTCTTGACTGCCTCGGCCGGCAGGTAACTACAGTAGTAGCCGGGCGCGCCCCGGACCAAGTTCGCAAGCCACCAAGGCTACGTGCCAGCAAACCCACTACGCTATATTATCGGGTGTGTCGGTGGTATGGTGTGGTATGGGCAGTATAGCAGGTTCGTGGCAGTTCGTGCGCACATGCATGCTTCTCCACATGGCCAAGGGCGGCGCCGGCGGTAGCGGCGACATACCCGAGATATGAGGCACACCGCCGCTGATCCTTGCCAACATCCTCCCGAGCGCTGCGTGTTCCATCCTTGGCGACTTCCTCCACAGCGCTGCATCTTCCATCCTTGGCAACTTCCTCCAAAGCGCTGCATCTTCCATGCCGCGCTTGTCTGGTGCAAGACCCGCTGCTCAGTCTATTCACCAGGTTCATTAGTCGAGTACAGCAAGCAAAGCGCAAAGTGAGAAATGCGGCAAGCAAAGAGAGCAGTGCAAAGTGCTGCAAGCAAAGGGGGAATGCTAAGTGACACAAGCTAATGTGAATGTGACTGTGGCTCGCCTCCTCAAAACACCAAAGCTTATTAGGAAAGCAGGCGTGGAGATAGAGTTCTGGCGATCGCCTGGCCATAACGTGGGGAAAGTGTCTTCTCCAAAGCAGTAACTCAGGCACGACCGCACGCACTATGCAGTGCGACTGGCCAGGGCCAGCCAGGGCCAGCGCAGGCCAACGGTGGCGGCGGGCGGCGAGCCCCTGGCTGGCTGGCTGGCTGGCTGGCTGGCCCAGCGCGTGTCCGGCTTACCGAGCAGGCTGCTGACTCGTTGCTTGTTGCGGTAGGTTGGCCGCGCTAGCCAGGCTCCAGTGTGACGCAGTGGAGGTCAATCTGCACCAGCGACGCAGCTATGCACACCCGGCCGCCGTCACGCGCCATTTATTGGCTTCTGGCGCCCCCGTGGCTCCTTTCGCGCCGCCGCGGCCGCGCCATCGCCCTGCCATCTGGGCGCTAAGGCTGCAGCCATCGTGGGGCCTCCCAAACGCCTGATCGCTCTCGCTCGTTTCAATGTAGACCCCGTCTTGGCCGGTCAAGGGCGGGCGGCTGATGGATGGCCAGTGCCGCCATCACAGCACCCGCGGCCGTGCCCGACCACCAGCACTTTGCTCCTGCGCTCGCTCCTGCGCTCGCTCCTGCGCTGCGCTCCTGTGCTGCTTACCCTGCCCAGCAGGCCTCCATCGCGACATGACTCTGCCACCCGGCTGAGGGTGAAACTGCATGCCATGTCACGTTTGACCACAACCACCACCCATCGTTTCTTTGCCCACACTCGTCCCACCGCAGCCGGCACCGCCCATGTGCCACCACCACCACCCATGTCGTCGCCCCCCAACACCTCCCCGCGGCACAATGGCCAGCACCTGCCGCACAACGCTGTCGTCGCCGCCTTCCCATCGCAGCCCGACCCCCGCAGCTACCTCTTGTCGTCCCCTCCCAGCGGCATCGCCCCCCTCGCTCCTGCCGCTGCCGCCGCTGCCGCCGCCGCCGCTCCTGCCCGCGCCTTCGGGCCGCCCAGCAGCCTAGGCCTGGCTGATCGCTCCGTGCTGCGCGAGGACTCGGACGACTCGGACTACGCTGACGACACTGACGGTGCTGACGGCACTGACGGTGCTGACGGCACTGACGGCGCTGACGGCCGCGCTGGCTTTGCCCGAGGCGCCCCGCCCGCCAGACGGCCGCCGCCACGGCCAGCCCAGACTCCGCCCGGCGTCACCGGCCCGCAGCCGCACACATCCTCTCAGCAAGGCGCCCCGTCCGACGAGTCCCCGGCCTCGACCGTCTCGTCGGCGGCCGCACCTCGCCCCACCGTCGTGCACGACATGCCGCGTACCTCATCCATCGACTCGGCCATCTCCACCATGTCCCATTCGTCATGGGCCCAGAAGCCGGCTCACGACGGCCGCGAGCACACGGCGGCCGAGATCAGAAACCTCATTGTCACGGCCGGCTCGGCCGAGAACCTGATCCAGCACCTCCTGCGGGACAAGGCCCACGCGGCTGCGCAAAACGCCCAGCTGTGGAAGCTGGTCGACAAGCAGCGTGCATTGCTGCTCGGCCTGAACAAAGACCTCGACAGGCTCACCAAGGAGCGGGACAGATACCGCAAGAAGGCCAAGGAGCTGCCGCCCGCCGTGCCGACGCCCGCTCCGCTCGCCCCCAGACACACACGGCACGACAACACCGCGGCCAACGACGCCCAACTGCCCTTTTCAGGTGCCGTTCAGGCACCCCAGCACCAGCAAGCGAATGGCACTGCACGCTCGCCCGTCGACGATGTTGCCGCCAATGAGCGGCCAGCAGAGGCAGATCCGTCTTCACTGCCGCCGTCTGACACCACTCAGCCGTCACTGAAACTGCCGACACTCCCAACGCTGCCAACGCTGCCAGCGCTCGCCACTCAGATGCCCGGGCCTAGCTTCAACCTGACCGAAGCCACGCCGCTCGTGGAGACACCTGTGCGCTCCTTTGCCAACAGCCGCAAGAATGCTCCCAAATCCCTCGATCTCAAGCAGTCCAACCAACAGCCTCAGTCGCCGCAGCCGTTGCAGCCGCCGCAGCCGCCGCAGCCGCACGGCCCCGTCCTTGACCCCGCCGAGCCCGACTCCGATTCCATAGGCCGAGGCCGACGCAAGACACGCGAGGAGGACGACCGCGAGCGCGAGGCCGCCCTGCAGCTCGAGCGAGAGGCCCGAAGCCGCTCGCTGAAGGAGAAACGGTCCAAGGACAAGCTTAAGGGCGCACCGGCCGCGGATCCAACACCCGGCCTTCCACACACCCTTGCCATCAACCCGCAGCCGCACCCAGCACCCGGCCAAGCCGCACCCGAGCCCCTTCCCGGCGCCATGACGGCGCTGCAGCCGCACACAGCACCCAGCCAAGCCCCGCCCGAGCCCCTTCCTGGCGCCATGACGGCGCTGCAGTCGCACAAGGCCGCCGATGTCTACTCCAGCCTGGCAGCCCCGCTTCGCAGTCCAGGGCTGCCGGCGAGCCCGAGGCCGGTGGACCGATCGTTTGGTTCGCCCCTTGCCGCCCGCATGACGGATCAGCAGCAGCAGCAGCAGCAGCAGCAGCCGCAGCCGCCGCTTAATTCACTGCCCATGAGCCCCCGCAATGCCGCCTTTCCATTGTCGCCTCGGGCCCCGAAGCAGCCGCTGCCGCCCGGCGTGACGCCCGGCACCATTCCCGAGCAGAAGGCGCCCGAATATACGCCCTTCGCAGACCCGGGCCGCGAGCCGGGCCGCGAGCCCGAGCGCGCCCACGTCGCCGACTCTGGCGTAATGGGCCCGTGCGACACACCGCCTGTCAATCGCAGCCTGGTCAGCCCGGCCTATCCCGACCTCCTTTTCCCGCCCAATGCCATCCCATCCATCCAGATCAGGGTTGCCTCGTCCAGATTGAAGCCTTCGCGCTTCAGCGTGCTCGGACTCAAGCCGCAGGAGGAGACGTCCGTGTACAACCTGTCCGTCTTCTCGCGCGCGACCCACGGCGAGCTTTGGCGCATCGAAAAGATCCCCGCCGCACTGCCCCATCTGGACCAGCAGCTGCGCCAGCGAGTGCCGAATCTGCCCAAGGTCCCCGATCGCAGGCTGTTCAGCGGCCATGCGCCAGCCACGGTCGACGCCAGAAGAACGGCCATTGAGGCCTACTTCGACGAGCTGCTTGACACGCCCGTCGACGAGCAGTCGGCCCTTCTCATTTGCAAGTTTCTCTCCACCGACGTGCTCGAGCCCGAGGCAGACGCAAGCCTCAAGTCGGGCCCCGGCCACGCCACGTCGGCCTCGGCCCAAATCGACTCACAAGCCCACTTGGCCAAGAGCGGCTTTTTGACCAAGAAGGGCAAGAACTTTGGCGGATGGAAATCAAGGTACTTTGTTCTCGACAGCCCCGAGCTCCGATACTTCGAAGCACAGGGCGGTGCCCACCTCGGCACCATCAAGCTTCTCGGCGCCCGCATCGGACGGCAAACTTCCGACAGCGCGAGTGAGCAGAACGACGATGACGGCCAGTTCAGGCACGCATTCCTCATTCTCGAGCCCAAGCGCAAGGATTCGGCCAGCTATCTCCGCCATGTTCTTTGTGCCGAGAGCGATGCTGAACGGGACGAGTGGGTCAGCGCGCTTCTGCACTACGTCGACGAAAAACCCCCCGATTCCCAAGCTGTTGTTGCCTCTCCCACCGCCGCCGCCGCCGCCGCCGCGGCCAGCAGTGATGGTCCAAATGGCCTCGAAAATCCCAGGCAGCTCTTGCGCGCCGCAGACTTTGGCGATCAGTTGGCCGACGGCTCTGCAAAGGCCAGCAGCCCCACCCTGGGTCCGAGCGGAAGCTCATCCCCGACCAGCTCGGCCTCTCCCCTCGTCGATCTTGATGCGGCCGCCCAGAGGACTCCCAATTACCCGCCACCGCCTCTCAGCCATGCAGCTGCCGCACAGAAACCGGCCAAACAGCAAGCCTCGAATGTGCCGTCGCAGAGGGAGCAAAAGATTCGACATCTCTTTCAATTCAAGCACAGGGGCTCCCAAGAACATCTAAATGCCCAGGACCCGGCCCAGGCCCAGGCCCATCTCCACCATGCCACCAAGAGTAGCAAAGACATTGCATTTGTCCGACCCGTCTTTGGTCTTACCCTGGCCGAGGCTGTTCAGCTGTGCCCGCCTGATGGGATCAATGTCCCGCTCCCGGCCGTTGTCTATCGCACCATTGAGTATCTCCGAGCCAAGAAGGCTGCGAATGAGGAAGGCCTGTTCCGACTCAGCGGCTCTAACCTGGTCGTGCGCACGCTCAAGGACCGATTCAATACCGAGGGCGATGTCGATCTCGTCAACGGGCACGAGTACTACGATGTCCATGCAGTCGCCTCCCTGTTCAAGACTTACCTGCGCGAATTGCCCTCTACCCTGCTCACCCGCGAGCTGCACCTCGAATTCCTCGCCGTGCTCGAGCTCGATGACAAGCAGAACAAGGTCAACACCTTCAACACCCTTGTCCATCGCCTGCCACACGTCAACTATGCCCTTCTCCGCGCCATGTCCGAGTACCTGCTCGAGGTCGTCCAGAATGCCGATCGAAACAAGATGACGGTCAAGAACGTCGGAATCGTCTTCTCGCCCACACTAAACATCCCCGCCCCCGTCTTTTCCATGTTCCTGACAGAATTCGATGCCATCTTTGACCGCAGGCGATCCGACGACGTGCGAGAGTCTCTTGTGAGCCCGCCGCGAAGGGGCAACGACGATGAGATCCGCAGCCCCCGACATCAGATGTTTTCCGATCTGCCCACGACGCCATTCAATTCGACCAGCTTTGCACAGAACCCGCACCAGCAGGCCCAGCAGCAAGCCTCACTCCAACCCTCGTCATCCGCTTCGACCGGTTTTGCACAGAACCCGCATCAACAGGCCCAGCAGCAAGCCTCACTCCAACCCTCGCCACATCGCTCCAACCCCGCTGGCACTGTGACTCAAAAGAACACCGATCCTGCAGCCGAATTCGGCATGTCTCAAGTTCAACAACCTTTAAGCTACGAAACTAGACACTATGTGAGCATTCCTCAGCAGCTTCCGCCGCAACAGCTTATTCCGCCGCAGCCAATGTATCCGCCACCTGTCCCGGAACAGCCACGCCAGATGCAGTACCGAATGCTAGCACCAGACGCAGGAAACGAGAAGGCCAGGCGGAGGGAGAGCGCCTTGTTCTTTGGCTAGGAGCTGATCCGCAAGCGTCCATGAATCTTCTCGACCTTTGATCACGAATCTCCTCTTCTCATTTTGCCGCTTGCCATCCACCTACTCGCCTATTTTACCGCTTGCCATCCACCTACTCCCTATTTTGCCGCTCCTCCATCCACCTACTCCCTATTTTGCCGCTCCTCCATCCACCTACTCCCTACTTTTCCCTTCTACCTTGTACAACTAATCCTTTATTAACGGAGAGAGGGGCGAAAGAGAAGCGGCGGCGCGAATTTTGTTTTTTATTTGAGCGCTTTCACATCAAAAGACGAACATCCTACTTTCTTCGTTTCGCATACGCGAACAATGCGTGAGCGCCAACAAGAGTGGGCGCCTCGTTTAATCAAATGTTGATGAAGCCTAGCTAGGCCGCCGTCCGTCCGTGGATCGGAATGCGTAGATTGGCGCGCACAGCATTGACTTTAATGATACTGAATGAGAAAGGAATATCCACTAGAAAGCTCTTCCTCCCTAACTTACACAGTAGTATGTGCTCGAAAGGACAAAACTCCGCACAAAGGGCGGTGCGGTCGCTACTCGGATTCCCCGAATGGATGATTACCCATCCCACTTTCTCCCATGGCAATATCGCCTTATCGCTTTGAACCAAGTCGTGTGATTTCCACATCCAGGAATCCGGCAAGATAACAAAACCACAAACTGGCGATCGGCCCCACGCCTGTCGGCCTTCATTTCACCGATCTATCAGTAAGATCCAGCCGCTGGCCCTTGTGTGCGCTCGTGGGGATTGTAGTGCCAAGTCTAAATCTACGTAATTTGCAGCAAATTCCCAATTTTGTTCAGACACCCCTGAAACACCACACCGACCCTGTCACCCTTGAGACCCTTCTCTTTGAAACAGGGAGAGGGAAACCAAAACCAAGATCTATCTACAGCGCCTACAGTAGTAAGTTAACGCTGGTGCAAGGTTCGGAAACGGCTCGGTTGCCACGCTACATACGCGTGTGTGCGCGCACCTTCGCCTCCACTTCGCAGTTTCTTTGGGTGGTGGCCAGGTGGTGCCACTGCGGTCGCTGCGGCTGATAATTATATTATGGTGACAGCAGTAGTGGCACGTTGACATACGCTGTTCCTGAACAGTCCCTTAATTTAGCCTCCCTTCTGGAAGTTTCATCCGCAACATCCCTGCCCTGCGATACCGTTCGCGGCAAACCGCCCCCCTTTTTTTCGATAGTTCGTACTACGTGGCTGGAAGCGCCGGGCTTTTGTTATTCTTTTTTGAGCATTTATTTCCCTCACCGACTCGAGCTCATCTATTCCTTGCTAGTTCTTTCGCTTTCCATTTTCCTACAAACAAGGTACATTTTTGATCTCTGTCTCTTTGTAACTCGTGCGTAACGCTCGTCGTCTTTTCATCCTTGTCCTCGTCGACACAACTGTCTCATTCTACAGTTCTTCCAATCGCCCCCCCACACACACACAGCCAACCATGTCCGCCATCTCCGTTGTCGCAAAGGCGGCCGCCACTGCCATGGTGCCCTTTACTGCCGTCTACTTCTACCCCGGCCTGAAGGGTCCTCAGATCTTCTCCTACACCACTAAGAACTCTGCCACCCCGCTCGTCGCCTTCCCCCGAACATCTGCCCGCCCGGTCTCTCAGACTGCCGAGGGGCACCTGGGCTAGCCAAACCCAAAGATTTGACTTCAACATGATTCGACTTAGCAGGCGGAGGCGGAATGAATTATCTTTACAGAACGGGCCTACACAGCTCGGATGAACATACAAAGGGACAAACAGCAATCGGCCGGCGCACAACCACTCGTGGGTGGGGGAGAGGGATTGTCCTTTCTGTCTCTTTGGTGTCTTTCGATGCATGACATTGACGAGATGAATTGATGAACCGATTTCTACTTTTTGTTTTGGCGTGCCAAGGAGAATGTAATAAACGACTTGCGGCTCAATCTCTCCACAATTCGACTGACAGAATAATGAACTTTGAAGGCTTGGGGGATAATCACACGCAATACAACTAGACATAGAGAATAGACACAATAACTAATCAGGTCAATTTTTTTTAATTTTAGATTGTTATTCCTGCAATACACAGCCAAGGATTGTTTGGCGTCTCACGTGATGCCAGAGACTAGCTCGTTTCCTTGAAACGTTGTGGACTGGTTCACCTCTTCCGCAACCCTATCTCTCCTCTACCTGCCATCCCACCTCCCTCCCTACCCCCATGTTTTGCCAGTTTATCCTTTAATCTTCTGGCGATACCTCTCTTGCTCGAAAACAGCTGCGTTTGAGCTTGCAACTCTTAACACTTGTATTGTCAAAATCGTAACATTGGGTAATTAGATGGAGCAGCATGTTTCCCTTCGTGACTTCAAAAGACGCAGAATCCGAAGACATTACCATTTCAAACCCTAAATCCCCGTCCAATTGGTCGACATTACTACGTTGTCGCCTCAGTGCGTATCTGGCTGCCTCAATATCTAATCGCCTTACCCAATCAGAAGACCAGTATCAAATCCACTTTTGATCTCTCATGGCACAAACGTCTCAACCTTTGATCACGTGGCTGCTGAACACGTGTGCTAGGTAGGGATAAGCTGTTGTCCGGCGGTGGCCTAGGCTGATGGCGGAAATCCTGCAATTTATCAACGTGAAACTAGTTACAAACTGCAGCTGCACGATCTCGCTCGTGACCGTGCAGCCAGCCCTCTTAACACGAATGGAAGACCGAACCGAAGAAGGCAGCGAGAGGTTTAGCATCACTGATACCTCCGACAGTGCCTCTATTCATCCGACTTGCACATGTGGGATCTCCTACCGTGCAACTCGATATTGTGCTGCTATCCATCCAAGTACTAACCCCCTCATTAGCGGACTGGCCTATGTCTGGCACCTCAAGCAGGAGCCAGCGCCACTCTGAAGAAGCGCCTGATTGCCCTGCAAATGCGCAAGCTGATTTGCAAGTACATGCATGTTGACGCACCTGTTGTTATAATCAATCTTGAATACACTCCGCTAGATCAAACCTTTGTACCATTAACCGGATCTAGGTACAATTCATACGTGGGTCGTACAAGAAATAATCATGCTGATGCAAATCTTGACCTGGACGCTGCCCGTCCGAGCGGATGGACAGCACCCGATTCTTGTCATCCTGGCCCGCTACACAGCTCATCGCAATGAGCTGGCGCATGCGGTCGCCAATATGCAGGCAGACAGCTTTCCAGGAGTCGACAGTGAACTTTCAGCACCCTTGAAGACGTCTGATTCGCTAAAGAGGAATCGTCGGTGATAAAATATGACATCTGCCCTGCTTGTGGCTGGTCTGAAACGTGCTTCTCACCCATCCACCTGTCTCTCTCTCGCATTCCCCGTCCTTGCCCTATTTCCCAGTCCCCCATTTCTACGGCCCATCCGCCAGAGCAGCTGTTGTGCGGCGCGCGTGATAGCCAGGCCGGGGCGCAGAGGGTAGGTGTGTAGCAAGGGAGGGGGGCAGTGGGAGAGAGAAGTTGGCGAGTGGTAGTGGTGGCGGTAGTGGTGGTAACGGCGGTCGCCTGGGGTGTATAAATGGTTGGGCTGGTTCCTGAAAGCAGGAAGGCCGAGAACCGGCGCCGGTGGTTGTGGTTGAGGTGGCGGCACTCGCGGCATTGACGGTCGCCTGAGTGGAAGAAGGCTGCTCAGGGTTTGAGGGGAGGAAATGGATGTGACGGCGGCGGCGGCGGTAGAGGACAGGTTCTTCTCGGCCGTCTCGCCGCTATAAGGCCCTCCGCTACCAGATTGACTGTTCCACTGGCTGAATAGTTGAAAACTGATGTGAAGGACGAATGCGTGAGTATACTGGTGGCTCAAGTATACTCAGTTGGATCTCTAGTTGATTACGGCTAACAATAATACGGGCAGAGGAAATTGGTGGAAGACTCAAATTTGCTAATACTGATGACAGATTGTGTTTGGGTGCAACAGTTGAGGATGTACCTAGACCAAGAACATTTTCATTGATTGGGTCAGCCAGATACACAATTGGCCATGTGTGGCTAGCACAAATGAGCAGCGCCTTGCCATCTACCTGTGCATGTGCCACACAATCAACCACTCGTCTACTCAGCCAGGTCATCCTCATGGAACACAAGAGCCCTAACCTCGATGCTCTCCCTGCCTGGCTCGTTTACGGTGGCCGGATTCACGAAAGCGGTATGTGGCACCCTTCGAGCACGCCCATCCAGTTTCGAGTCATAACACTTGATCAAAGTGACTTCGCTGGGGGTCTGCCCGTAGAGGAAGTACCACCTGTGTGCATCGTTGGGGAGAACCGTGAGCGTCTCGCCCTTCCTGTTGGGATAGATGAGGGCAACGGGGATGAGATCGCTGTCCGGCACGGAATGCGCATCAGCAACGGCCAATGGGTCCTTGAGGATGGTCTTGATCGGACGCCACACATTGATGATTTGGTGTCGGATGGTCAGAAGCTTATCGGCCTCGTCGGGGAGGTGGTACGGCACACGGCTACGACCAGCCGAGTACGATTGATCAATGTGCACGCGCTGAACGGGCCCACGGAGAAGCCTTGCCGTGTCGTTGGCAGCGTCTGCATCGTTCCGGTGGTCGTTCTGGGGGCGGCGGATGGTGTGGTCGAAAATGAAGACACGCGAAGCGCCCGTGCTGGGAAATGATGGTCAGTAGGAGATCTCAAACCGGTCTTCTCTTAATTGGGACCCGTGTTGGCTAGATGAGTACGGCGGGGATATCGTGTATCACAATATCACACCAACCCCACCAACGATTAACAAGAGATCAAGGTGCCGCCAATGTGACTTACGCGTCCTTCAACAACTGCTCAATCTCGGGGTAATACTCAGCCTTGATCTTGTCGTCATCAAGAAAGTCCTTCTCCTTGCTCTCGTGGCTGTAGATCTGGAATCCATTACCATCGAGGGTGTATTTGTCGACCTCGCCCCTGATGTCATGAACGGTAACCTCCAGAGGGTGTGCGGGACGTTCAAAAGTCTCTGGCTTGCCAACATAACTTGGGAGCGGTGGGCTACCATCGCCGGGGTCCTTGTAATAGTTCAAAGTGGTCCTGACGTCATGCTTGGTGGCGCCGGGTTGAGACAGTTGAGCGGTGATGGGCTCGAAGGAGGTCGCATGACCACCAGCCTGCTGAACTTGGGTCGACGCCATAATGGTATTGTTGCCCGTCAAGATAGTATAATTTGTTGATGCCTACTATTTTCCAATACCGATATCCAAACGTCCGCCATACCGAATTTATGCTGTTCGTACAACGCGTTCTTGATTTGTCAGATTTCACGCAATCCGGGGCAGATAAGATGTCATCTATGAAGCAGTGTGGGTAATTGGCTGATAAAGGTGTCAGCATGGAGGTCATTGGACCTCAAATCATGGGCGTAGAGTGCGAACGGATACTTGGAAGTCCAATTATCGAAGAGAATCAAGATTACAACATTAGGATTATTCTATCTTTCGGCGAACGAGCTTACTAATCGCCGTGCCGTCATCGAGAGTGTCTGTTTGTTCCTCTAGTCTATAGCCTCGGATGCGGGGGATGAAGATGGTCCAAAGATACCAATAAGCGATACCAATTAGCAAACTAGAGACAGTCAGAGCTCTATACCAAACCACGGGGGGGAGGGTCTTACACTCCAATACCGACCAAAGCATACGTTGCATAGAAGAGATGACCGGATTTCTGCTTTGGAGGAAACAGTGGTGAAATGATCAAGCAGATACACAGCAGAAGTCGAACAGCCACTGCTGGAAGCCAGGCTTGGAAGGGTCGAGGTAGATCCGGCTTCGTATATCGCAAGATAAAGATTCCAGCTCCGATGGCCAAAGCAAACCATTGACCCGCATAACCCTCGACTTCGGCAATGAAAGAGTAGACTGTCGAAGCTGGTGGAAGAACAATGACCAGAACGGAGGGGATGTAGTGAACAAGTAGGCCCCCCAGTGGAGCATTGAATGGTTTGTTCGATGCCAACAGGTCAGCCCAGGGGAGGAAACCAGATCTCGCAATTTCCTGCTTTACACGAGCCTGCCTCTAGTCAGTTAACGTCCAGGCAAAGGGTATCTGAACATACGGCGCCAAATACAGATACCATGACGTTGCCACCTGCGCTCAACGCAATGCCAACAGGAAGAAACGACTTCCCAAAACCCAACCGGTGGAAAAATAGTGCTGCGATAAGCTCCCGACTTTTGTGTATCTGGTCAAGAGGCACAATTGATAGATATGCCACATTGATCAACATGTACATTGAACATGCAGTCAGCAGCGCCACAGGGCCGACATATTTCACTGTTCTTATGGGATTTTTTACTTCATTAAGCACGTTGTTGACGTTTTCCAAGCCTGCATAGCTGTAGAGACATTTGAAGAATGCTGTTGAGATAGGGTTCCATTCCCAGTGGGAGTCGTCCCACATATGATTCCATGTGTACGATCCGGCCGTTGTAGTTGGCTTCCACAGGACTACAAAGAGTCCGGTAAAGATTGTGAATATAATGAGAATGATCTTCATCCAGCCCAGAACATTCTGAATCAAGATTCCGGTCTTGTAGAAGCAGCCATGTATTATTGTAAGAGTTGTGAGAAGGGCAACCGCCAGAAGCTTAGTACTTGTCTCAGTGGGTTCGAGTTCAAAGGCATACAGAATGTATTTTGCGAATATGATGCAGTTTGAGGCTGTGAAACCCATGAGGATGGCATGTATAGCCACCAGTGTCGATGCCAAGAATCTAGGGCGTCGATAGGTATATTCGAGGTAGACTTTAGAGCCTCCAGAGCGGGGGAGCATACAACCATACTCGATGTCGATGACCAGGCCTGCCCATGCGACAAGAGCACCCACTACCCAGATTATGAGTGCGAGCCCTGGACTGCCGACATCCTGGACGACCGCCCCTGGCATGGCAAAGATTCCAGAACCTATCACTCTAGATATCACTAGAATATAGGCACCAGCTGGGCCGATGTTCCGACCCAAGTTAGATGTCTCAGGCAGAACATCGTTATCGATTGTATGCTCAGGCTTGAGACTGCCATTCTCGGTGTGCTCGAGGAGCGGGCGGCGTTCAAGATCTGCCATGGCTGAGAGATGCGAGAGATACTGTGTGCAGAAGTTCTATACAGACAATAGAGGAATCGTTGCCATTCGACTCGCTTGGTGGTCGCGTCAACTCCCGGTACAGAATTATGTCAGGGCCATAGAGATGGCACAATGATAGCGAACAAGATAAGAACCTCTGGCTTTGAAATCCATCAGAACATGTGCAAGGCGAACCGTTTTGACCTTCGGCTCGACATTCAGGGGCAAAAGCACGTCATCTCCAGGCAGTGCGCAGGGCGAGTAAGGGGGTGCGGCTACATCTAGGCACACACACTATATGTCCCGGCCTATCCTCACAGGCCCGACTAGAAAATTACAATACTTCAAAATGCTCCCTCGTGGAGTCCTTAATACCTCGCGTTGGTTATCGCCTCGCGAAGTGCTAGGATCTGCTTATCGCGGCTAGGCACGCATGCTGTGTTTGTACTAGATCCCTCTCATTCCCAATCAATCACGCAATCGTCTAGGAACATCGCTTCATCTATTCACCTTGTTGAGCGCTCTCTTTTAACTTGCCCGCGTGGCCAGTGATCAACAAGATGATTACTCTTAGTAGTATGTGCTATCATCAGGGATGTATCATCAGGGATGTATGCCAGTGATGCTATCGATTCCCTTGATCATGGATGCGACCTTGCTTCTTCGTCGCTTCTCCCATCACGTTCGTACAGTACTAGAAGAAGCCCAGAAGTTTGCAATCTATATTGAAGTCTAAAATTTCATTAATAAATTTTGAACAAGCAGTCGCATGCGAGCCAAAAGGTCATGCGACGTGACACCTCAGACACACCCACTTAAAACTACTCTACGGCGGACTCAACTCTGCGAAAACGTTACCCTCTTGCTGAAGAATCATGGCGTCCAACGGGTTCGCTGATTCCGCGCAGGTCAAGGGAACACCGGCATCAGGCTCCGATGTGGATGAAAATGTTACAACTATCAGCGAGCCCAGGCTAATCCGCAAGCTGGATTTCAAACTTCTCCCTGCCCTCACACTGCTGTATTTATTGTCTTTCCTTGACAGAAGCAATGTCGGAAATGCTCGCGTCGAAGGATTGGCAGACGATCTGGATATGACAGGTGATCAGTATTTAAGTGGACTGACCTTATATTTTGTCGGCTACGTGATCTTCGAGGTGCCTTGCAATATTGTCCTAAAGCTCTGGACCCCAAAGATGTGGCTTCCCACCCTGACTCTTACTTGGGGAGTTGTCTCGACTCTGATGGGTGTTACGCAGAGCTATCGAGGCTTTCTAGCTGTCAGGTTTTTCCTTGGTGTATCAGAGTCTGGTCTGTTTCCCGGGATTGTCTATTACCTCTCAGTATGCAGTTCCTTGCCTCGTCTGATGGATGGGAAATCGGCTAAAACCTGGCCAGATGTGGTATAAACGGGAGGAGAGACACTTCCGCGTTGCTCTATTCTTCTCAGCCGCGGCCCTTGCGGGTGCTTTCGGAGGTATTCTAGCTTGGGGCATTGCCCATATGGATGGCGTTGGTGGATATTCAGGCTGGCGATGGATATTCATCTTGGTGAGTGAGATAAGTGCCAAATTCCGAAAGTCCCGATATGTGAGAGGAAGCCATATCGGCATCTCGGGGATGCCATGAGCAAAAACATGTCCCCAACGTTTTGCAACTCCCTCCTCTTGCTGACACTCAGACTAGGAAGGATTACTGACCGTCGTCGTGTCGCTGTTTGCTTACTTTTTCGTCTACAATTACCCTTCCACGGCTAGCTTCTTGACCGAAGAGGAACGCGATATAATCCAGACTAGGCTCAAGGCCGACAGCGATGCAACTCAAAATGAATCGTTTACGTGGATCAACTTTCGGAAGACGTTTACAGATCCCAAGGTTTATCTTTATGCCTTTGGATTCCACACCATGTCGTTGCCTATATACACCTTGTCGCTATTTCTTCCCACAATTATTAAAGGCTTAGGATACACATCGGCCCAAGCTCAGCTGATGACTATTCCGCCCTATGCTATCGCATTCGTGTCGACAATGGCGCTTGCAGTCTTGGCAGAGCGATATCAACGGCGCGCTCCTTTCATCTTGGGATCCTCCTCCCTTGCAATTATTGGCTATATTCTCCTGCTTTCAGATCCGCGGCCTGGAGTGTCGTATCTCGGTACCATCTTCGCGGCAACTGGCATCTATCCTTCCGTTGCACTGGTGCTCGCGTGGCCGGCCAATAATGTTAGTGGACAAACGAAGCGAGCCATCACCAATGCTCTACAAATCTCGATTGGTAATTGTGGCGCTATTATCGGTACCCAACTTTATCGCACGGAAACTTCTCCGAGGTACTTCCTTGGACACTCGTTTGCTATGGGCTATCTCGTTGCAAATTTGGTTGTTGTTTCGACTCTATGGTGGGTCCTTCAGAGGGAGAACAAGCGTCGCGATGCACTACCAACGGAAACCAAGGAGGGAGATTGGGAAGGCGATGATGACCCAAGATGGCGTTTCCATTTATAGGCGCCTCTCAAGCGGAGAGTTCTGTGCTCGATCACAATACGTCTGAGTTAGTCATTTCACAGATACTGTCAGTGGCCCGGATTGTACCATATGCTTGGTTCAAACTTTAGTCCGGAATCGAAACTACTCGCAATTGGATTGTGTTTACCGCCTCCCAGGGTGACTATTTTCAAATGATCAATCGGGTTCCATAGAGCCAGAGGCTCACCTCATGATTGCTCTGTTCCTCTTTTTTGACTGGTCCTATCATGTCGTTTCGGTCGTTTAGGCGATGAATCATTTTGCAACCAGCGCCTCTGTGAACTCCGTTGGTGCGTACATCATTCATGCGTACCCAGTGTCGTTGGTGAAGTCATCATGAGATATCTGTCTGCATTTCGCGGGAGCTAGATTCTTCAGTGGCAAACGCGAAGGGTATGATCGGACAGATTCACGCCATCAGTTCGCCACGATTCAAGCGATCGCTAGCGGCAGCTGGTGAACCTGCGAAGGCATTTTGTGAATTCGTTTCATTCCCAATGACAATAACCCAAGTCAGCAGCTGTGGATCTGGGAATATACTGCAACCCCGTCCTTATCTGTAGTATCGGGTGTAAGGCGGTACGCCAGGGATGGGGTCCCTATCGTGGATCATGAACAGTCGCTAGTCCTAGTGATTTGTTTTGCTGACCTGGTCTGTCAGATAGGGCTGTTCATGCTTCAAAATCTGACCTTTCTCGATCTGCCGCTGTATTTTGAGTCGTGCTTTGTGACTTTGCCTTTGGCTCTCATCTTTTCCTTCCGCTTCAAAATCCAGGCCTTGCTGCCTTTTGTGTCCTCTCCTCGGCGGCCTTTCGCATTTATGGCCTGCCTAATCTTTCTACCGTCCTCGATGTCAACCCCTTCCATGCCGTTAATCGCACTCGTAATATCGCTCCCACCGACACTCAGAACAAGGTAAGTCTTCACGTTCTTTGTTCCCCCGTCATCTTCCAGGAGGCCGGCACCAAATCCAGCTTTGATTGCGGCAGATGAAATCATAGTCCGTTGTTGGTCATTCTTGGGGTAGAACTGACAGACAGCTCTTCCGCCGCGCTTCAGACACGCGTATAGTCCATCGAAGAACCTTCGTAGCCTCCCTTCTGGGCTCACTCCCGATGACTCTGCATTGCAAAGCCACTGTATGGCACTGATGCTAATTGCAGCGTCAAATGTACCGGCTCTGAATGGCAAACCTTGTCCCATATCCGCAAGGAAGAGATCTCCTTCAACATCCTCTCTCTGCAAAGCAATGTCAAGCATGCTGGGACTAATATCCATGCCGACCCAGGAATGCCCGTCCTCGGACAGGATTTCACCAGACAAGCCCGACCCACAGCCCACATCCAGTATGAAGGAAGGAGTATCTAGATGAAGAAGCTCAAGTGCACGGTTAGTCATAGAAGCTTGAATGGCTTGGATGCGAGAGGAAGTCGTGTATTTGGAGGCCTCGGCACCATCGTAATAGAGGTCCGGCGGCAGAAGATCCTCCGGCCGAGACATCGCGACAGAAGTATTGCCCTGAGACCTATGTATGTATTTCACATTGCCTCTTTTTGGGCAGCACACCGTTCGAACGACAGGAATGTTGGAAAAGGTGTGGATGGGTCTGAAAAATTAAAGTGGGCCTTGAGATACCGGAATAACTTATTTCCTGGCTGCTTCGCCAAACTCAGTTATGTTGGCATGTGTCTTCATCGTCATACCTCTTAGCTCCCTGGATGCAAGTGATGAATAAAACACTGTAGTGCGTTGCGCCATAAGATGATATTCATCGCTGTTCTTCTCTGGAGGGCTTCAAGACTCCTCCTTTGACCTTACTTCATTGGTCTTACATCCTTGTCGACTCCCGAGCTCAAGCTATGTGGATCCTCCCGGTCTTAGGCTACATCGGCCTAGTTGTAGGCTTCTGCTTTCTAACCCTTTCGATTGCATCTGGACTGTATTATCTATCCGAGGTGGTGGAGGAGCATTCGGTCTTGGCAGCCAAAGTTCTGCGGAAGCTAGTGTACGTGGTCATTGCGATTCAGACGCTGCTGTGGCTGGTCGATGGTCTTCCATTCAGCCTGATTGCTCTTGGGGTTGCTAGTCATCTCGTATATATGAGCAATCTCCGGCATTTCCCCATCGTCAAACTCACTGATCCTCTCTTCATTTTAAGCTGCATCCTGGTCATCATCAACCACTGGCTCTGGTTCAGGCACTTCTCAGAGCCGCGTGTATCACAAGGATCTTTCAAGGCTTTCAAGGACCTCTACTCAGCTCCTGTGTACGATCAACCGGATTTCACCCAGATAGCATCTTATTTTGGACTCTGTGTCTGGCTGGTCCCCTTTGCGCTGTTTGTGAGTCTCAGCGCTGGTGAGAACACGCTTCCGAGCATGGGCAGTGAATATGCAACGGGAGAAAGAGAGGGTGTGGGTGGCTTCAGGAAAGGGCATAAGAGGCGGGCTACTGGCATGGCGAAGGCGGCAATGGCCAATGCCAAAGACTGGGCGAGCGAAACAGGCGCTGTTATGGGTCTCTGGGAGCATGACAATGTGAGAAGACTGGACTGAAATTGAGCTCGATATCTAGAGAGTCGATGTCTCCGCAGCCACATGGTGACTGATCGAGCTGCATGCGAAGGGCTTGAGGCCAACCACTAGGACATCTTCTCACTTGCTGCATGGGTGTAGAATGGCGGGCATCCAACTTGGGGAATACCTGGAACTTCGAGGGCAATGCTATCAAATACATCCTGCAAACACTGGTTGCCCTGAGAAGAACTTCTGTTGAGGAGGGGCAATATCAACAAACTGCTTTCATCAACAAAGCAAGAAGCTTCGGGACTGCTAGGGACCAGAGCTGCGTCTAGCCAGCTGAATGAGAATCAGGATTCTAAAAGATCAAGCTGGAATGGGAGAAACTCAGCTACAGGCCAAAAACAAAGCAAAAGCCGTGGTTGGAAAATACAGCAATTTCTTGAGCAATGGCAATCAAGCTGTAACTGGGTGAGCGGATACCAGAGAATGTGACAGTGAATATGTGCGCCAACTCAGACATGCGGGGGAGACAACACTGGCACCTTGCTACTCAGAACACACGATTCATCTTTTTTTCACAATATCTGAACTGCCTACTCTGTTGACAAAAGCATCTTGGCGTTACTCAATATTGTTCAACTGTTTGGTTTCTGCTGCCACCTGTGTCTTCAACTCTTGTCCACTGAATCAGCATTGGCCATGCCTCCTCATGTGTTTTCAGCTTCATCCAGTGAGATTGAGTTCCTTCTACTCTGCTTGGAATGTGTTGATGGCAATGTGAGATGGGAGGAGGTTGCTCTCAGAGGGGCTCGCTTCAAGGCAGGCCAATATGCGTAAGAACTCACCACATTCTGAATCACCACCATTTGAGAAAGTTCACTTACAAGAAGTAGACGGCAGTTCTACAACCGTATGAGAGACAGATGGAAGGATAAGATACCTGGGCTTACTATAGATCCACGCAACATTATGAAGAGCGCTGCTGAGATGGACAAAAGCTACAAGGTAGGCAAGAAGAGAGCAGTTGCGGACCCTGATGAACACGAGAGTGAGAGCAAGAGCGAAAGCGAACAAGTGAAGCCTCGCAAGCACCAGAAGAAAGCTGGCCAGAAGTCCTTCGCGGGGTCTAAGAGTGAGGCCATGGACAACATGCTTCAACTAAAGGCTCTCCCATCTACCAAAACCAAAGATAAGAAGGTTCCCTTCGCATGTGCAGCTTTAACGACTGCTGCGCTTGCCGAAAGAGAGCAGACCTGGTATCGCGTTGTCGAACAAGTCGCGAGCCACTCGCCAGTGGGATCGACTGTCAATCCTACATACCAAGATCGCGTTGAGCCAGCGGAAGAGTCCAAAGCCGGCGAGGACGAAGTCAAGTGGGAAGACTGGGTCAATTTCTAGAAGCAGAGTCACAGTGTTTGGAGGTTGGGACTGTGTGAGAAAAGGATTCAGGACTGGCGCTATGGTAGAAGGACAGCAGCTGGAGCTTAAAGATAGCCCTGATCGGCCTGAGGCCAAAACACACTGTACAGGGCACTGAAAGCACTGAAAGCACTCAAAGCACTGAAAGCACTCAAAGCACTCAAAGCACTGATGCTGGCAAGGCAGTGGTGAGAGTCCAAGAGGGGTTTGGACAAGGCATTATGGAGTGGGGCACACGCCGGGTGGTGCCATGTCGGAAGTGACAGTACCTAGCCAATCAGAATGCCTGTGTACCTGATATGTGAGCCCCTGTCACCTTAGTCAAAAAAAAAGCACGGCAGGTGCACGCTTTCCACTGCTCGCTCTGTGTACTGTGTATAGAGGTTCTAGAAAGCGTGTGAACACCTTTGGTTGTATCTTACGACTTGCCATTCTTTTAACCACAATATGGGCTTTCTCTCTGCTGTCTCGGCGTCGCTGGAAAAGCTTATGCCAGTAGTGCTGACATGGCAATTGGCATTGTTGGCTCCGGTGTGCGGGTTGATGTTGATTATTGCCCTCCATGTCATTCGTCAGCTCGTCTTCTTCAATCGTCAGGCCCCCCCCGAAGTCTTCTCGCTCGTGCCTGGAATAGGCTCGACTATCCAGTACGGCATCGACCCGTTCAAGTTCTTCTTTACCAACTACGAGAAGTACGGCGACGTCTACACATTTGTTCTCCTTGGCCGGAAGGTCACTGTGTGCGTAGGCACCAAGGGCAATGAGTTCATATTGAATGGAAAGCTCAAGGACGTCAATGCTGAAGAGGTGTACACCGCTCTCACGACACCCGTGTTTGGGAAAGGTTGGCCTAGAAGGTGCGCTTGGAGATGGCAGCCGCTAACACTTGCTACAGATGTTGTGTACGACTGCCCCAACGCCAAGCTCATGGAGCAAAAGAAGTTTGTCAAGTTTGGCTTGACCACGAGCGCCTTCGTATCCTACGTTGACCTGATCTCGGCCGAGGTGGTGGACTTTGTCAACAAAAGCCCCAAGCTTGCGGGCCAGTCAGGAATGTTCGATGTGACCAAGGTGATGGCCGAGCTCACCATCTACACTGCTTCTCGCTCGCTGCAAGGAAAAGAAGTTCGGGAGAGGTTCGACTCGACCTTTGCAGATATATACCACGATCTGGATATGGGCTTTGCGCCAATCAACTTCATGCTGCCCTGGGCTCCTCTGCCACACAACAGAGCACGAGACCGTGCGCAGAAGAAGATGGCCGAGACCTACATGGAGATCATCCGCGAGCGAAGAGCTGCGGGAGGCAAACGACAGGATGGCGAGGAAGACATGATCTGGAATCTGATGAGCTGTGTATACAAAGACGGCACGCCTATACCAGACAAGGAGATTGCCCACATGATGATTGCTCTGCTCATGGCCGGCCAGCATTCTTCTTCGTCGACGTCGGCATGGATCATCCTTCGACTGGCCACCCGTCCAGACATCCAAGAAGAGCTGTTGGCGGAACAAAAGAAAGTGCTTGGGGAGGACCTCCCTCCCCTGACGTACGAGAAGCTGCAGCAGTTGACACTGAATGCCAAGGTGGTCAAGGAGACGCTCCGATTACACGCACCCATCCACAGCATTCTACGACAGGTTAAGTCACCAATGGTCGTGGTGGCGAATACGCCGCATTCGACCAAAGAATATTTGATTCCGACATCGCACCGGCTGCTCTCTGCCCCTGGCTTCACGGCCCGTCAAGAGAAATACTTCCCAGACGCAATGCTGTGGGAGCCACATCGCTGGGATGAGGGACATCCGCTTGCGTACACGGGCTATGGCCTGGAAAAAGATGAGTTCGAGGACTACGGCTACGGCATGGTCAGCAAAGGCGCTTCATCGCCCTATCTTCCTTTTGGTGCTGGGCGACACAGGTGCATCGGCGAGCAATTCGCATATGTGCAGCTGGGCACTGTCATTGCCATGCTGGTGCGGCTGCTCAAGGTCGAGGCCATTCCAGGCAAGCCTCTTGTTGACACAGACTACTCCAGTCTCTTCTCGAGACCTATTGCGCCGGCCGAAGTCATGTTCACGAAGCGTAATAATGTGTAATAAACGACTGGACAGCTGGTGGGCATGGTGCTTGGTGTTCCTGGTGTGTAATAATTGGACTAGTCCACGTAGAGTTTATCACAACTACGCAGCTATTTGCATTCGCCAACGTCAGTGTGACCCATATTAACTTAACTATTGCCCGGCTCTTGGGCAGTGGGTCGGAACGGTTCGGGGCCCTTCCCCTGCCTGGGGATCCACTCGGTGGGAAAGATCCCGAGTATGGTACATGCTATCGGTTGGGACTGCGGGAAACCATAGATCACTACAGATACTGGATTGGCTCACCCGATAAGGTCAGAAGAACATGAATCATATCAAGGACACAATGCTCCAGTAGACTCAAGACACCTTCCCCACCAGTATGCAAGTCGAGCAACAGGTCATACAGGTATTCTTCAAGCAGGCGTAGACAGCCGAGCCAACGGCCCGAACAAGGCCGGCCTAACTTAGGGAGTCACTAATGAAGTAATTAATTAAGCAAGGGCCCCAACCCAGGAACGGAGCCGGCGCAATCTGGGACCGAGTGACCGGCACCGCATGGTTGCTGCCTAGACGGATACGAGCACACCAGGCCAGAAGGGGATTCGTAATCGGAGCATCTAACATTTTTTTGCTGTCACTTCATCTACATTCAGTAGTCCAATCGCCCATATGAGGTCGCCCAGATTCCTGAGAAAGCCTTCCCCAATACCCCTCCCTTAGCAACTCACCACTGCCATTTTCCACTTGGTGGCTGTCATCAGCAATCAGCACACAGCCGCACATACACGGCGTTCTCCTGTCTACCTTGGGTATACTTTCCCCTGACGACCCTGCGCATATACATCACCTGCCTGCTATGGGTCTCTTCCGCAAGCAAGCACCGGGCGACCTGAAGAACGGCAACAAGGTCAAGTCGGAATCGTCAACAGTTGTCCCCAGTGAGAACGAGTCAGGCACAGAGTTGGAAAAAGATCCGGAAGTAGAGTCTGGGTCACCGACGGAGAAAGGTGATGATCCAACAGTGATTGAACGATCTGCTTCAGCGCCACAAGATGAGAACGGCACTGAGAAGGCCGGGCCAGCAGCAGCAGAAAACGACGATGGGAACGACGAAGCGCTCTATCCCACCGGCCTAAAGTTGTTCCTGATAACGATCGCGCTGTGTCTGTCAGTATTCCTTGTTGCATTGGACAATACCATCATTGCGACTGCCATTCCAAGGATTACGGACCGATTCAACTCGCTTGGAGATGTTGGTTGGTACGCATCCGCATATCTGTTGACAACATGTGCGCTGCAATTGTTTTTTGGAAAGTGAGTTGGCCCCACCCCCCCCCCGGGGGAGATCCTGGATTAAGTAACTGACGAGCACCCAGAATGTACACCTTTTATTCGATTAAGACGATCTACATCTCTTCGATTGTAATTTTCGAGATTGGCTCCGCCCTGTGCGGTGCAGCCCCCAATTCTGCATCCTTAATTGTTGGCCGTGCCATTGCTGGTGTTGGCTCTGCCGGCATCTTCAGCGGCGCACTGGTCATAATAGCCTACAGTGTACCCATGTCGAAACGTCCAGTATATACCGGTCTAGTGGGAGCCATGTACGGCATTGCATCCATTGCCGGCCCTCTTCTTGGTGGCGTCTTTACCGACAAAGTCAGCTGGCGGTGGTGCTTCTACATCAACCTCCCCTTCGCGGTCCCAACACTGCTCTTCATCATCGTTTTCTTTCATTCACCGCCTCGCAAGGCCGAAGCCAAGGTCCCGCTTAGTGAGCGCGCAATCCAGCTCGATCTTCCGGGTGCTGCTGTCTTCATCGTCGACATTGTGTGCTGCCTGCTTGCACTACAGTGGGGTGGAAGCAAGTACCCATGGTCCAACTGGCGTGTCATCCTCTGTCTGACGCTGTTCGGCGTTCTCACCATTGTCTTCATCTTCATGCAATGGAAGATGGGTGATAACGCCACAGTTCCCTTCCGCATCATCACTCACCGTTCGGTAGCCTCTGCTGCATGGTTTGCTTTCACACTGGGCGCTGCGTTTTTCACCCTTATCTATTGGGTCCCTATCTGGTTCCAGGCAATCAAAGAAGCGTCCGCGTTCAAGTCTGGTATCATGTGCTTACCCATGGTTCTATCACTTGTGATTGCCAACATTATTTCCGGCATTGGCACTACTGTCATTGGATACTACACCCCCTTTTACTACCTCTCCGTTGTCTTGTCGGCCGTTGGCGCCGGCCTGCTCACAACCTGGACCACCAGTACTGGTCACTCAGAATGGATCGGCTACCAAGTCATCTACGGCTTTGGCGTGGGCTTTGGCATGCAACAGGCCCTCATCACAATCCAGGCCGTCCTCCCTCTGAAGGACGTCCCGACAGGCACGGCAATCGCCATGTTCAGCCAAGTCTTTGGTGGTGCGCTCTTTGTCTCGGTTGCACAAAATATCTTCAATAATCGCCTCGCCAAGGAAATCCTTGTGGACGCCAAGGGTCTGGACCCTAGCATCATCCTCCATGTCGGCGCGACTAGCTTGGCTGATGCTGTGCCGGAAGCATTCCTCCCTGGTGTGCGGAAAGCATATAATACTGCACTGACTGAAACATTTTACATTTCAGTCGCCATGGTCTGCCTGTCGGTCGTTGGTGCTGTCTTCGTCGAGTGGAAGAACGTGAAGGGCATGAAGCCCGGTGTTGCGGGGGGATAGCGAGCTTCTAGCAACTCGGGGTCGGCTGACTGGCAGCTTCAATTCTGGTCATCGGAAGCTTTTGTTTCCCTTTTCATTAATAGCATCACATTGCTAAGCGAGAAAACACAGTTGTGTTTTTGGTGAATGAGGACAAGGTTCACTGGCCCGTGTACAACATATTTTACAGTAGATATTAAACATTGAGGAGGAGGGTGCTCCCTACTCGCATTCTTATTATACTGCTGTCCACCGGGTCTAGGTACTATTTCTATTCTTGCTACTACTAACATACTCCTCAAATAGTCGACTAATTCACATGCAAGTTCAACTACTCTCGTGCCAAGCAACGTTAAAAGCTTGCACAGTAACCAAGCTCTATCTGGGGATCCGCAGCGCCCAGATTTGATCGATATTCCAGACCAATTATAATTATCCACCTTTCCACCACCCACTCGACTCAAATCACGAGTATAGTATCAGCTCTATGTGCCTCGGGCGGCAATGACAGTGCGGCTTCTTCGAAAGGCTGATACTACCTGGGCCTTGGAGCATTTGGAAACTGGACTTCATTGGAATCAGACGCCTTCTTTGGGGCATGTTCGCACATTGCTGGCCAGGGGGTGACTTCCTGTTTAAGCATTGGACCCGCTGAAGCTAACCTGATCTAGACGACTGCTGGGGCCCCACAACCGCGGTCCAAAAGCCAGGTATACTCCAAACTGCGGTGAGGTGTCCTCAGGCTCACAACACCACTTCTTCTCTACAAAGCTATTTGGGCTGTCTTGATCTCTCCTTCTCAGTTTCCTCTCCCCGCCCTCTGTCTCCCTCTAACCCCACCAACCAAGCCACAAGTCCCGTCCACAATGGCCGCCGCCTCCTACCCACCTTTGACTGAACGCCCCCTCGCCGACACCGTCGTCCTATTTGACGTCGATGGCACCCTCTCTCCCGCTCGTCGCTCTGCCTCTCCTGAAATAATCGATGCTCTTGCCGCCCTCCGCAAGAAAGCCGCCATTGCCTTCGTCGGTGGCTCCAACCTCGTCAAGCAGCAGGAACAACTGGGCACCTCGACCCGCGATGTAACAGCAATGTTCGATTTCTGCTTCGCTGAAAATGGTCTGACGGCGTATCGACTCGGCAAGGAGCTACCAAGCAATAGCTTTATTCAGTGGCTGGGCCAGGAGAAATACCAGAAACTGGCTCGCTGGATCCTTCAGTACATTGCTTCGATCGAGGGCATTCCGAAGATGACCGGCACCTTTATTGAGTTCCGAGCCGGCATGATCAACGTGTCTCCCGTGGGCAGGAATGCGAGCCAGCAGGAGAGGGATGAGTTTGAGAAGTGGGATAAGGAGACGCAAACGAGGGCCAAGATGGTAGAGGCCTTGAAGAAGGAGTTCCCGGATCTCGGTCTCACGTATGCATAAATGCCCACCTTTCTATTCCCCCACCCCGCCGTTCCCAGCTAAAAACTAACTATACTTCTAGTTACTCCATCGGCGGCCAGATCTCGTTCGATGTCTTCCCCACCGGCTGGGACAAGACGTACTGTCTCCGACACATCGAGAACGAGAAGAGTGTCTCTGGCGTAGAGTACAAGAAGATCCATTTCTTCGGTGACAAGACCTTCAAGGGCGGTAATGACTATGAGATCTACGAGGACCCCAGGACGATCGGCCATTCAGTTAGCAACCCCGGCGACACATTGAGAATTCTGAAGGAAGAGTTTGGTGTGTGACGGCGTAATTGTTCTGCTGGCGGTTGCTAGATAAAGCGGATGCTTTAAAGGGGCGCGAAACAATTTTAGATGCCTATTCCCTCTTTCCCTTTCTCAAAAGATGGCGTGCAGAAGTCTGAATGTAGACTTTGGCAAACGTGATGGAGTAATCAACCATTTCAAAATATATAATTACAGCATGATATAGGCCTGGGTCCGGCATGGATACACAAAATACAGATTCAATGAGGAGGAGTCTTATAAATTGCCAACCAAGTATGAAAAACATATTGCATGCACTGTACTTCCATTTTACACAATCCTCTCATTATGTTGCAGTAACCAATCTCCCCGATACCTTGGTTTATTTTACATCTTTCAGCCCTGTAAGAAACTGTAATAAGTGGGAAACCTGCTGCTATGCTACGCCCCCAGCCCCGTTTTATTAACCTTTTAATGCATAACCCTTCACATCGCTAGCAACGTGTCAACTGCCAACTGCCATTCTACCCGTTGTTTGGTTAAAAGTTAGCTTGGGAAAAAACAGAACGTTGACAGTAGGGCTAACAAAACAAAAAGCTCCTGAGTTAACTTTGGCAACTTGAGAAAAACGTCATTGTGGCTGGGTTCGGGCTTGGATATACTACCTATCATGCCAGGTATATCCTGGTCATGTATGATAACAGTATAATATTCTGTCCTAGCTATCAAGCCTGCTCTATTCCGCCCTGCTCAGCACCTGCCTTACGTACATGGTTACATGGGTGGTAGGAGATGACATAATTTTTCAATCATCCCACACGTGTAGTTTCCTCCCCCCCCTTTTTTTCCAAAGGGGGGTATTCTCACTTGTCTTCAACTGTTTGCATGACTTCATGGTTCTCATCATTCATCATATCTATCACAACACACCCATCATGCCACGGTAGTAGCCATGGATCATGGTGACCTAAAGTTTCTAGAATTTGTCATCCTAGCTCAATGGTGGAGCATATGCAAGGTGACTCAAGATTTCCCCTGCGTTGTATCAAGGCATCCCTTCCCATCAAATACCACAACCTGTTTTTTGTTTGAAGCTGCGGGGTGGTGAGTCTCATGTAATTCATAGTCAGCAGACACTGTGCTGAGACAGAGATATCCTCCAGCCAGCGAGCAGCATTTAATCATACACTGTTACACATTGGCGCTCGGAAGTGTTTTGGTGTCCTGAAGCATGAATCCAATTTGCTGCGATTGCCATGTCCGTGGTTCAATTGGCAGCTTCTTGAAGACAGTAGAATGCGCTGTCGCTGTCGTAGCAGCCTCACCCACTTTCACATGTCGAGTGCGCGCCAGCCATATTTGCCGTCAATGTTCTTCCAGTGTCCCAGCTCCATTGCCCTCTCCCAGCCCAGCATGACAGCTAGAATCCGACAAGCGTATGCGCTCACAGCACATACCACTCTGTCGCTGTGGCTGAGCACAGAGAGCTCGAGGAGATATGCTCGTCCAATAAACTCACGTAATTGCCGAGCTTCTTCTGTCGGATGGCTTCGGTAATCTCGCAAGGGTTGGGCTGTCGATGTTGAACTCTTCACAGAGTTTCCTTCGGGTTTCTGGTGTGTTGGCAGTGGGCTGCCAACTTTCCTCTGGTCATGAGCCTCAGCCGGCAAACCAAGGCCCCAGAATTGGTCTTTAAAAAAGCCGCCTTCCCAGCCCGATGACCCCGTGCTGGATGTCTTCTTGCTAGCCAGAGTGATACGCTCCTGTGCCCGAATATGGCTGGAGAGGTCGCCGTGCAGGTAGATGTCAGGGTCATCGGAAGCAATGACGATCTTCGACCTGCTAGACGTAGCCGCAAATTCTTCTGCCGCATCTCTGTACAGGTGTGGCGGTAGGTAGCCTTGGCTATAGGCAAATTCAAAGGGATGACGATCGCCACGTCGAAGATGAATTCCAACAAGAAGCGAGGGGGATGGTGCCCTCAAGTCAGCAATTCGCTGCCACGCATATGCATCGTCATCATTTCTAAGCTTAAAAAGGGCTTCGTAACCATTGCGTGCCATGTCGAACACATTTCGCTCCGTATACATGCCGCTGAAGGTGGAACCGAAAGTCCACCGATACGTGGCAGCAGATACGATGAGATGCTTCGCCTGATGAGGACACGGCACACGTTGTGTCTTGAGTGGCGCTCGGCAGGTGGGCTTAGGCGGCTTTTTGAAGTAGGTGTCATACTCTCCGTACGCAAACTGCGAGTCATCCAGGAAGAATGCTCGATTCTCTTCCTGTGCGAGGCCGTACGAGAGCCAGAGGCCGAGTAGCGATGATCCAAGCCCTGCATCCGTGGCATCAAGAACGAATGTTAGAGATTTCTCACAGACTGGCAAGGACTGATCCTCGCCAGGCTCGGCAATGTGGATTTGGGAGGGAAGCAACCCTGTAGACTGAGCGTGATCGACATCCATGTAGTGTAAATCTGGCTGTGAAAGATGCTGATACTTTGCGCCATGGTTTCCAGCATGGCGAGCAACTTCCTCCGCATGAGAGCATATGTCGGCATAATCTGCAGAATTCAGAGGAAAGTCGAGATGCTGAGGGATGAAGACAGTCCACCGCCCGTGACCTTTACGGTCCAAAAAGGAGAAAGGAGTGGGATATTCTGGCAACTCTATATCTCCTACGATCTCGTAGGCCTTGCCGCTTGGAGTCAGATAAGGTATGCTTTTGAGTGAGGACCCCACATCCAAGTCCAGCGCATGTGAAATTAGATAGTAGGCGCTGATAATAATACACAGCCGGAGTAGTAGTCGCAGCGCTGTTCTTCGCTTAACCTTCGGCGGCTTTTTGCCATGACGGGGAACCAGAGCCGGAAGGGCTGGCGACGGTAATGGGCTGTTGACAAGCAGTTGCCGTACTGTGAGAGTGCTACGGCCGGGGAAATACCCCAGGGCCTTCGGCGGATTAGCTCTGCTGGACAAAAGCATTATGATGATGAGCCGGGGTTCTCTTTGGCCCTCACTCAAAAATGAGGACCATGGATGTTATTTCCTGCAATTCGCACGTGGGGGGTGCGTCTCAAGGAGACGTGAGCAGACAGCACAGGTAAAAAAGGATTTTTGCTCCAGGATGAGGCCGTATTGCTACCTGCAGCAAGCGGTAGCAGGATTAGACGACTATTGAGCTTTGTGTAAGTCTACTTGTAGCACTGCTCTTGTTCAAAGCACCAGGCTCCGAGTGGATGATAGCAGGAGACAAACAGAAAATGCTGCTAAGAAGGGCGAGAATAAAAAACTCCGAGCATGCGGGTCAAGGGGGGAATGCAGAAGAAAATGAGAACGCCAGTGATGCAAGCAAAACGTAATCTTCGGACGCAGCAGCGAGGCTTTGAGAAGAAGTAGGAAGCCGTGGCTGCATTGGATGCTCCGAGACATCCTTGTTGGCCCTTCTTCCAAGAAATCGGACCGTGGGCAAGCTGACTGGACAAGCCGAGTGACCGAGGGAACAAATGGCGGGGTATGGCATACCGAGCGAGCTGCGATGCGATGCTAATGCCTCGTCTCCACCGATGCAATGCAATGCAAAGAATGCAATGTCTGAAACACACAGGTCACACTGCCCTCCACATATTGCTGAGAGCAACGCGTCAATTCGCTGGGTTTGTGTGAGACAGAGTTGCGCTTACCTGTGCGCCGGGTCGGCTCTTCAGCCAATCGGAGCACCAAGCGCCTTCCTAGCTTAAGTTTGCCCAGAGTTGAAACACTCAGCTCTCAGGGATCCAAAACGTTCGGGAAGGGCTTGAATGAAAAGGGCTTCTGGACGAAGATCATGAAAAGTGAACTTGTGCCGTTGATAGATTGCTTCGTTGGCTATAGAACTTGTATCAAGCATCACACTTTCCTCTTTTGCGAATGGGTATCATCAACTCCACACAACAAGTTCTCCGACGAGAGCAGACACCTCCCGGCAGATATTGAAACAGTCACCAGTCACGCCTTTTTGCTCTTTTGCTCTTATTGATGTCATTCTACAGCAGATACCACGGTCAAAGTCAGGCGCAACCCTGTAGTAATGAAAACTCCAATCCATCTTGGTCGAGATGCCGCGCAGGCACCAATGGTCTCAGGCATCATCCCTTCATTATCAAAAAGTTGTGGTTAAACTTTGGTCCACATGTCGTTGGAAGCATGCATGTAGGCCAATCCAATGTACACGCGGGCTGAAAGAAAGTAACGGTCAAGGAAAGTCGTAATTCATATAGTCTGTTGCTGACCTTGATCAACATCAGGTGGTTGTTCCAAAGCGGCCTATCGGAGAGAGGCCGAGCGCACTGGCGCGCCAATGTCGTTGCCCGAATCTTGCCTTGAATGCCGTCGAGATGATGTGGCACGTGGCGGCACTCGGACGGAGCCTGATCGGCCTTTGATAAGGTGGCCAGACTCGACCTTGTCTTGGATCATTTCGTCCAGCATTTTTGACATCTCATCCACCGACTTCCGCCGATCGGGCTTCTTCTGAGGAGGGAGGAGCGTTAGTGAATTCATCTGGTTCGAAGTGGCGCTGTTGTTGCTGTCGTTGCTATTATCAGTGCTGTTGCTTAGGTGGTTTGATTTCTTGAGCTTGTACTCAGCGTTCGCAACATCTGGAGAGAGTTCAGCAAATTCTCGCTGTCTGACTGCCGACCTCAGTGCGGCCACAGTTCTCTGCAGATCTGCAATGATGGCATCTTTCTCAGCGAGCTTCTTTCCAAGCTCATCTTCATCGTTGCCGCTTCTGCTGAAGCCCATAGATACACGAGAATGGCTTGACCGTCGAGCCTGGAGAAGTCTCTTCTCCAAGGTGGCAATGTATCGATTCTTGTCCTGAATGTCGGACTGAAGTGCTCGGTTCTGGGCCTGAAGCGATGCAATACCATCTCCGTACTCGCCAACGACCTCGTCTTCGTCGAGATTGATCGGAGAGAATGACAGCGGTGCAGGCTGATTAGCATTCCCAAGTGATTGGATTGATGGATGCCTTGAGAATGATGGTGTTGCGCCGAGGGTGGAATGACTGGCCGAGGAACGGACAGAGCGCGGCGCACCAGCTACATAGTCGGTATTGTTGCCACCGGAGAGGCGAGAGTGCATGCCAAGAGACGACATGGCGCCGCTGTTGACGCCAGTCGACTTCGAGCAGAGAATCAAACGGTTCAGGTGTTCGATACGTTCTTTCAAAGCGGTGCGGGCAAGTTGCATCTCAAGCATTTGCTCCTCGTGACGATGTTCAGCATCTTTCTCCATCTGAACCTCCTCTTGCTCGACATTCTTCTTTTGCTGAGCTTCAAGCTGAACGCGAAGACTGTGGATTTCGGCTCTATAGCGCTCAAGCAGGCCGGCATTAACACTGCCGATTTCTTCGGTAGCACGCTTAGCATGACTGACGATGTTGTTTTTGGCCCGAGCAGCAAATTTGAGCGTGTTCAGCGTTTCAAGGGTGTGGTTGCTGGCCGTGGTCACGCTGCCATAGGAGCCAAGCTGGATGGTGCACAGAATCGAGACCAACGAATTGCCGGACAAAGCGCCTTGCAGTAGTCTTGTCAGCTTGCTGTCTCGATACGGCAAATGCTTGCCGTCCTTATCCGTGGGAGTGCCAGTCTTGTCCTTGTTGCCGGCCAGCTTGGCGATGACAGTACCCAGGGTAAGGAGCGACTTGTTGATGTGGGCACCCTCTGTTCGCCGTTCCTTATCTTCCGCAGCTCGTTCGGAGCCTGCCAGATCAATCAAGCTCAGTGTCGACACGCGCACACCACCAGGTAACATAACAACCCTCTTGGATTCTTTACTCGAGCCCGAGGCTGGAACCCGCTCACGGCTCTCGACCACGATTTGAACGACGGCGTGGGACCGTGAGCTGCGAGCATTGTACTGGGTAGTACCAGTCCGGCGAGCCAGGTCCCCACGGTGAATGACTCTGAGCAGTTGGGTGGGAGATTGGACAATTTCCTCTTTCAAAGGGGTGGCATACACGCCACGTTTGGGATCCTCACGGAGTTTAATTTCCTCTTGTGTCGCCGTGCCTACCCCAGTTCCTGCAAGCAAATCGTGAATCTTCTCGTTGTAAATTTCAAGATAGCTGACTCGGAGGAGAAATTCGCGGTGAGGCGTCTCCCGAATGTAAGAGAAGATATCGGTGATGGCGAGGGGTATGACACCAGGGCTGGTCATGGTGCCTTGCATGGAGAATGTCTTGCCAGTACCAGTCATCCCGTAGGCGAAGACGGTGCCATGGTAACCCTCCATGACTCGGCGAACAAGGCGCTTAGCGGTGGCGTCGTACACCTTTGAGTTGTCATCATAGGTGCCAAACACATTGTCGTATCGGTAGTCGCCACCTTCCTTGCCACGGTAGGCGATCAAGGCCCGCCGTCCGTCGACCATCCATTCTCCCTCGGTTTGAGACTTGTCCTGTGAGCCCACATCAGGCCGTACACGAATACTGACAAGGACGTTGCCCTTGGACTCTTTTTGTTTGGAATTCCGCTTGGGTTCAACTGGCATGTCGTCGGCATCCTTAGCTCTACCTCGGTCTTCATCGGTTTCCTCAATGGTCGTCGCATTGGTAGAATAGGATCCATCGGCCGACGAGCTGCGGCTGTGGGAGGGCGACAGTGCACTTGAGTCGGAAGTGCGCTTGCTCGTGGCGGCCACCGGAATCGTCTGACCCGAGCCGGACGAATTCAAGAGACTTGGTGTTTGAGAGCCGCGGTAGCTGGAGGTACTGGCCGAGCTTACTCTTGGCAATTTCTTGTTCTTGCCCACTGCCGCTGATGCTGTACTACCATCTGAGGCACGCTTAACACCCTGTATCGAGTCCTTATTCGAGGACGAGGTGCTTGGACGAGAGCTCGTGGTCTTTGGTGGCTCAGGGAAAGAGCCAATGCTGACAATTTTGCGAACTGATTTGGGTGGTATAAGAGCACTGGCTTTGCTGGAGGCTGATCCGGGCCTGTTTGCATTGGCGGGAGCTGGCGCTGAAAGCACCGACGGTTTAGGCGCCTTGAGTCGTGAAGCAGTTTCCGGGGTTTTGCGCATCTTCGTTTGCGGGATGGGAGGGAGAGCAGCAGTGGGAGGGTCGGCAGCCGCCCACGCAGTAGCGGGAAGTGACATCGCTCAGGTCTTGTTCAGCGGCAAGAGACAGGTGAACAAGGCCTCATTCGGCGCTTAGCCGCTTCTGCCCATGCAATGAAGCAACAATTGAATTATTTGTAGCCCCCCAGTCGCCAGTGTGCGTGTCTGTGTTGAGTAGCAATAACAATAATAATAATAATAACAGCAGCAACAGCAGCAACAGCAGCAGCAGCAGCAGCAGGAGACTCTACTCAGGTAGGTACCAAGCCCGAACAAGAGGGAAAGGACCAACTTGTTAGGAATGGGCGCCTTGACTTGGGAAAACAGCCCAGACAGGAGTGGAGGTGGCGGAACAGAGCTCTCCAGGGGATATGCATGCAACCGCTCAACAGGGCAACACAGGTCCGGGGATGTGCCTTTGGGAGCATGAGGAGGGGGGTAGCATCATAATACTGCGAAGAAGGGTGCAAGATTCATACACAGTGGCTTGGCGAGACTGGAGCCAAACAACGTGAACAATTTGACAGATCAAGAGAGAAAACTCGAGGTGAGTGGGCACTCATCTGTCCCGCAGAGATGGTGCGGCACTGAAGCTTCGACGCTGCAGGGGTGTATTCGACTTTGTGGGCCCGGAAGGAGCCCCTTCCCGACTAAACCTTCCCAGACATAGCGTCGTATCTGGCTTCGACCGGCGTCTTGTAAATCCCGTACTGCGAGCCAGTCGGGCGGTAGGGGTGTTGCCTGCTTGTCGAGCGTGGCCCGTGGGTGGCACACCCCAATTTCCATCTGCTGTAGCCTCGTATTCCGTCACGTCTTTGCTTGCCGCCTTGTTGCCGCAAGTGACGGACCGAAAAGCTCAGAGCCTGCTTGTCGGGGTCGTTGGAACGTCTAAAGCTGTTCCTGCGAAATATCAGACGCATACCGGGACGTAGAGCTGGGTCCTCGAGTTGCCCGTAGGACTAGTCAGAGATGAGCACTACTGTATTGGCGTGTCGAGTTCAACATCGTCACAAACTATGGCTGGTGAAAGTCGCTGCTAGCGTCAGCCACCCTTATGCTTTCAGCCCCTCAGGGCTCATGGCTTGAGTATTCCTACGGCGAGCTTGGGCATTCCCGTCTTGGTGCCGTGATCACAATTTTCGGCAGCAGAGGCGCATTTCCCAGCCCTCACCTCGGGTGAGCCGACACATCTTTCTAGATGGGCATGAGTCGAATCGTGCAGAAAAGAGACTCGATCTAACCTAAAAGTTCAGTCGACTGCTTAGACTTAGTGCAATTTAGCCAAAGGCTGAACTCTACGGCGGCAGAAGGGAAAATTTCCCGCCAATGGGCCGCCGGTTTGTGGTAGTCTGCCATACCCAGTCTTTCCCGATCATTATTCATGAACCCCTGTTGATCGTCGCTGGACAACGTAGCCCCTTCTAGCATCTACTGCTCGCCTGTACTTCTGACGCTGTTTCATCTATTTCGCTTAGTGCACCAACACGACGATGGAGACGATGCAGGAAAACGTCGCGAAGATCTATGGAGCACCACCATGGAGCACTCTGTCTGTTGTACTCTTAAGTATGGATAGTTGGAGGTGAGCAGATAGCCGTGCCTAGAAGGACATTGTGCGTTCGATCCGAAGGCTTCATCTCCACTCACTCAAGATACCACCACCAACACTGTGCGTGCAGTTACTCTCGCTGTACTCCATACCAAGGCGCAAAATCGGTGCCCAGTAGGATGGAAACATGCACCTCGGTCGCTTAAGAAGGCCCCGCAATCTAGCCCAGCGGCCATCCCAAACCTTGTGTTTGGCGCCAGAGACCGTCTAATCTCCTTGTTGGCATTCTCCTTTTCCCTCGCCCAGTTGGGTTCCTTCACGGTAGCTTCTCTTCGATAGCGCCCACGCCCAATATTGTACGACTCTCTACTGCCTCTCGCTAGGACTTGACAGGCGTAGAAGAGGCGGGATGGATTGCTTCCCGACGCCACCCGTGAAGAGCGCAGGATCTTTTCGACTAACCTGCATATAAGTCTAACCTGATATAGCCTGTTTTCCCCTGATTGACCTGAGTACGATCGGTATTTTTGGTTATGCAAACCCTAACCCTGGGGCCTCCATCCCCTTGCCTAAGACAAGGGAATATCCCATTATGGGTTTAATGGCTGAAGTAATACCTGGAGACTGTCCACTGAGGGCACGCTAAACCTCAGGAACATTTTGGGATTGCAGCTCGGGCAAATAGGTAAACAGACCGATAGCAGACCCTGCTTTTTTGCTACTTAGTGAGAAGCTAACGAAAGGATAACGGCCGCCAACATGTGCTAAGGTCAAACTCAGATAAGCGCTGCTAGTGTAGATGAGGCTAGACCCATGTAAGATTTGATAAATCTCCGTGGGCGGGAAAGACGGGACTTTTTGCCAGGGCTAAGCAGACTTGTGTAAAAATAAGACCCGCTCGCTCTTCTTGGGCACGTGTTTAATGAGGCGCATCACAATGGCAAGGTGTAACTGTAAATCAGCATGGTACATGCAGAGGAAGGTGGAACAGCACGTCATGATCTACAGACTCACAAATGGATCACGAGGCATCCATAGCCAGTCGTAAATGAAAAGCCTTGCAACGGTCCACAGTTCAACCATGGTCAGAAGTAACTATCGACCCAGATCTGACCCTAGATGTTCTTCGCGCGGTGGAGATTGCCTCGAAATACCTCTCACTCTCCGCTCATATTTCTTAAGACGAAGGCCTTCCTGTTACTCGTCCTACTCTGGAAGTGTGCTGTTCTCGTCCCGAGCCACGGTATATAACCTACTCATCGCGAGACTGGGTTAGCTTCGCCCAGCACTTTCCGTAGGATTCATATCATACCACTCACCCTTAAGAGTCCCGAGTGTGACAAAGGTTGTTAAAGGGGAAGGCCAGACACTGCGTTTCGCAATCTGATCGATCCGCGTTCTCTTAAATTTAAGCGACTATTGACCCGACCCTGGGCTAGCATTACTAGCCAACCATGGTTTCTCAAATCAGTCAGTCTGGTTGCCGGGCAGGAAAGAGACAGCGATGGAGTCTGCTTGTTGAGAAATCTGGATGATTAATACACTGTCTCTTTTCATACAGGGATGGAGGGACTTTTTTCTCGAAACAGGTAGGATGAGCTGTTGAAGAGAGCGTTATCATCACCATTAGCAGAGTCAATAATAGCAGGCATAGGTGGCACTGCATAGTCAGGATTGTCTGTATAGTCCCCAGTTTGAGACTTTGTCTACCCTAGACCTGAAGAATTCGATAGAGTACTATTGGCACAGTATCAAATGGCTTGCACGCAGATGCACTATTGGAGATTTCGCCATGTTACAGCTTCTGATACACCTTTCCGAGCCCTCCAGCATCAAAGCATTTCCATTTTCCATTTTACAAGTCCTGTGCCTCTCTCTGCTTTCCTCCAATCCACTATCGCTTGGCTTTTCTCCCCTCTTCGACCCTCAGTTTGTGCAACACTTCCTTCCTCCTCCTCTCACCCCCGTGCACCTTCCTCCCCAGCTTATCCTCCCACATGCCATCTGTCACGCGAAACGTCGCCACGGCGCCATCACCCCCTTTAACTGGTTGGACATAGCTGCCCACGATCTTGGCATTATCGACCAACTTGAAGCCCTTTGGCTTCTTGAGGTCAGCCGTACTCTGGCCTTCTTCAAGAACGAAGGTTTGACTCCCCTTGGGGACGTTAAGGATGAGTTTCTGCATGCCAGGCGTAGTCGACAGGTGGCCGATTGTCCTGAGCGTTGCGGGCAACCCTCCTTCGGATTGATTTGGTCGAGGCAGCTGCGGGACTTCACACACCCTCAGCTCGGCCACGCCTTCCTCGTCAACATATTTCAGGTCGCCACCGATTCCATAGTCGCCATTGCGGAACTTCTCCCGCCAACGAATCAGATACCGACGCGATCGAGCAGGCTCTAGACCACGCTTTTTGAGCTGCTGAGAGGACGATGTAAAGAGATCGTTCCAGGACGAGATTTTGTCGGCGTGGGAGGAGAGGGAGCGTCCGATCAGGCGAAGGAATGTCGACACGTCAGGAACAAACGGGGTCGGGGGCGGTATGGGCCGGAGGTGCGCTGTAGACGACGCGTGGCGCGCGCGAAGACGGAGGGCGCAGCTCGAGCAAGTCGACGAAGACAGGAATGCGGAAGGTGAGGAGTGTGTAAGTGATGCGAGGAGAGTCGTCGACGCATGTTTGGGAGACATTATGCGGACGACTGTGGCGACGTGAAAGGGGAGAGATTGACAGTGACAGGTGTAAACAGGTACACTGTCATAGGTACGATGTAGGCTCCCTACAGATCGAATACAAGCCTAGGAAAGAAGCATCAGTACGAAGCATGAGGTCGAGAAACAGAAATGGGGGAGTGTCAAGCAAGTTGCTCCAAAATTCACTTCGGGAACAACACTCCTGCACTAGTCCAGTTCGGGCTCAGAGGTAAAGCGGCGTCTGCCTTCGGCGCCCTTCGCGGTTTCCACCCATCGGTAATGCATGATAGTGTTGACAAAGGCTCGTACCCATCTTCCTAGGACATGAGAATTCCATGTGAAGAAGCTCCGTCTTTGATGCGGCTACTTCGACTCGGGCATTCTCCTCGTCTCATCAAAGTAGTCCCATTTCCCGCCAGGCAAAACGCCAAGCTGTACACTCCAACAAGGCGGCAACATATATACCTTATGTAGGGCCCACCACAATTCTTCCCCGGTTTTGGAAAGGAGATCAGTGAAGTTCAAGCCTGTTGCAGGAGCGCTGGACAACAAATTCAATTAGACTGGCCTACGCCATCGCCGCAACCATGACGGGGTCTAACGTTCCTTCACCATTAATGCCACGATCACCTTCAAACATGAACCTCCCTTCGCCAGCCAAAATCAAATCACAATCACTGGCAGTCCGAAAATCTATTTCCAGAACTTCCGAGCCAGAGCAAAAACGGAAACCGGCGCCACCTCCAGAATACGATATGGCAGAGCTGATTAACGAGCAAACCCGGAGCAAGTATGTCAAGGGTCTGTTGCTCTTATTACCATCATAGCTAGCCAATACTAATGTGAACGTAGGAGACAAGCTCGGTTCGGGTACGTATGCGGATGTGTTCAAGGGGACGCTACGTTCAGATCCGAGCAAAGTGTTCGCGATCAAAAAGTTCAAAATCGACCCGAACCAGCTCCGAGACGGGATCAATGTCGATACAATTCGCGAAATCAAGTACCTGCAGGAGATATCTCACCCAACGATTGTGGCACTCTATGACATCTTCTCGTCCAAGGATGAACAAATCAACATGGTCATCGAATTCTGCCCGAACGGCAGTCTTGAGGATCTGCTACGAGATAAAGCAGTGCAGTATGGTGCTGCCGAGATCAAAGCCTGGATGTCGATGCTGTGTCGAGCGGTCTACTACTGTCATTCCCACTTTATCCTTCATCGAGACATAAAACCCGGCAACCTCCTAATAGCCGCCAACGGTGAGGTCAAGCTGGCTGATTTCGGGCTTGCGCGGTACTTTGCAGAGCCAGGAAGTCCTATGACAACGAACGTGGTCACCCTGTGGTATCGCTCTCCCGAGCTGCTCTTTGGATCGCAGCATTACGGCGGCTGCGTGGATATCTGGAGTTGCGGTGTGGTCATGGCAGATTTGATCATGCGACGACCGTTCCTCCCGAGCATATTTGACGACAAAGAGATTGCGACGGGTGGGGAGATCGCTCAAATAGAAACCATATGCATGGCACTCGGCACCCCCAACGAGGATGTATGGCCTGGAGTGTCAAAGCTTCGAGGGTGGTTCGCGCCGTCCAAACAAATACCACCGCGCGACAGAACCTGGTTCCGACAGCAATTTGCCACCGTCGGCCCATCAGGTGCCGATCTGATCGCTAACATGCTCAAATTCGACCCTCGGAAGCGGGCAACAGCAAGGACCACCCTTGAACACGAATACTGGGCTGCTGAGCCTAGGCCAGTACCGGCCGACAAGCTGCCAAAGAAGGGTGGAGGTACAAAGAAAGCAGCTGCGGAACAGACCAAGGTGCCCGGGGAGCTTGATGAGAGATTCAAAGGCGTCGCAAAGAAGCTGGATTTCAGTGCATTCAAATGACACCGCAACAAGAATTAACTCAAAATTGATGATTCTAGCCCATCCCCGACAATTTGACTCTCCGAACTAAGCGGATTTAGCGAATTGACGGATTCGTCTATTTGCTATGTCTAGAATCACCGGGGTAAATATCTCAGGCATGCGACGTGAGATGGAGGACGCAGATGACAGACACACTGGTCAACCCAGACTTGACACCAAAGCCGGGTTGACAATGGCATTATTACTCCAATATGTCATGTAAGAACCTTCGGCAACTGGAACATGCGAGCTACACGGCTACAGGAGAAATACAGATATCTCAAGACAATGAGGATTAGGTAATGACAAATGTTCAGCCGAAATCAGAGTCTTTCATCGCTACCGGACATCGGAGTGGAAGAAAACGACAGGAACAGAGACTACACAGCAACATGCGCAATACAGGCGTCCAATAGGCCTGGACTGTCTATGAACTGCCTCGATTGTATGCGATGATGGATGCTGAGAGCGATGAGAGCAATGAGAGTAAGAATGCGACGAGCAACTGAAAACCGTACTATAGATCTACTCGTGCAGGCTCTCCAGCCCAACACCTCCGGATGACCTCCCTGATTTTGTCCTTGTCCAGAGGTCTTGGATTAGGGTATTGATTGCTGACTGCAATCTCAGCCGCCTTGTCAATGTCTTCCTCCTTCATGCCAAAGTCCTTCAACGCGCGTTTGACTTTCAACTTCTCCAGCAGCGTATTCAGGCCCTTTGTGGCGTCGCCGTCGCTGTCGGGCAGGGCTGTGGCAAGCTTCGCCATCGCGTCCGGGACAGCAGGAGCATTGTATGAAAGAGCATGAGGTAGCACAATCGTGTGAGTTTCGGCATGGGGTAGATTGAAGCTGCCACCGAGCGTATGGCAGAGTTTATGGTGGAGGGCCATGCTCGAAGTGCCCAAGCAAACACCACAGAGCCACGCGCCATACTGTGCTTTCTCCCGTGCAGGCAGCGACTGGGACTCGGCAGTAATTTCAGGCAGTGCCTCGGCCAGGGACCGTATTCCTTCTATGGCAAACGTGGAGGTGATGGGATTTTTGTTCTTGGCGTACAGGGCTTCCACGGCGTGGGCGATCGCATTGACTCCCGAAGTGGCGCTCAACGCCACTGGTAAGGTCAGAGTCAGCTTAACGTCGTAAATGACGGTCCCAGGCAAGATCTTGGGATCAGATCGTGTAGTCTTCTTCCCATCCTGAGTTTCGCCGAGGATCGGTGTCATTTCGCTTCCAGCGTATGTTGTAGGGATACAAATGTGCGGTAGACCAGTTCTAACCGAGATAGCCTTTCCTAGGCCTATCGTGGAACCTCCACCGATGGAAATCACAGAGTCAGCAGACTTGGAGCTTAGGAATGACATTGCTTCTTCTGTAATGTGAGAGGGGGTATGCATCGTGGCATTCGAATAGGTCCCTGCCGGCGTGATGGAAGTTTCTGACAGGATGGCAGCGAGATCTTCTGCCTGGCTGACTTGATGCGGCGTTGAGAGTAGCAAGGGTGCTTTCAGTCCTAACCTCTGGAGCTCATCAGGGAGTTGCTGAATACTTCCAGGACCAAATATAACCCTCCCAGGGTTAGAATTATACTCGAATGGCTCCATACTCATTCTTTTTAAGCTTCTTCGAGCTCGTTGAACAAACACTTTGTCCACTCTTCGAATCTGGTGAGAATCAAACACTGTATGTGGATTGTATTAACAATTCGGAAGTGCCTCGCATAGTCCGGAACGCGCACCCTTCCGTATGTAGGTACCGTGTGGGGTTCGACTTAAAAAACGCTTTCATACAGATGACTCAGCTACGGCGATTGGAGAGGATCAAAAGGCCAGGCAAAGCCTAGGACATCCTGCGTAATCTCAGCAATCGCTTTGGCAGTTAGTAAGCGGCGACAACCCATCACCTCGAGGCAAGGATAATCAGATAGGCTCCTGGCGAGCAGACTCCTGCCATGATTCAAATAATGACCATTGGTAGAAATATAAATGTATGTTACACTAACTAGTCTTACTTCGAAATTGTAAAAAAAGAATTATTTTTTCAACCCAGGAAAAAAGGAAACAAGGGCCAGGAACAACCCTCGAGAATTTGAAATGATCAGACTGGGGATCGAACCCAGGACCTTCTCCGTGTTAAGGAGATGGGATGAACCAACTACCCCATCCGACCGATTCAACTTTCTGGCAGTAATTTGAAGATTGAAAAATATAAGCATTAAATTTTGTGCGCCAAGCTAAAAGTTAGTGTCTTTCCTCTTTAACTCCAATGATTATGATGCTTTTGGAAACACCTAATAATAGACTATGTTTACACATCTGGTGAATTTCCTCATATAGTAAGGCATAGGTCGTCGCTGGTAGGATGGATCTATGAACATTTTATGAAGGAAAGTGCTACCCCTTTTTATTTCTCGACTACGACAGGAAGGTCGATCGCTCTGCTCCAAGGTCAACATTCACAGCAATACCAAGAGATGGAAGTGCACCGTATAAGGTGGAGGCAGGCATTCTGCTTGCGGTTGATGGCATAAATCCAAAACCAAAGCGGACACAATGACTCTGATCAGTGCATCTGCCAGTGTCATTGATTCCGGTACCGTTGCTTACGAGATAATGCTAACAAGAGAGCAGATTGAAAAGATCCTGATCTCGAAGAACTGATACACCAGGACCGGGCTACCAGATTCATTAGCAAGAAAACGCATATCATGGCATATTCAGTCAGCGAAGCGATTTACAACGTTTTCACCACATAGCCCGGTGTCAACTTCGCGGTGGCTCATAGCACCGCGAAAGCTCAACAGCTGCTCAATTTCGTTCCTGAAGACGAGGTGTGCGAATGGAAGCTCCAAGCACAGCAACCTCTACCAACATGAGCACATGGTAAGGTTGCTCTTGTCGGCGACGCATGCAATCCGGCACTAGCCCATTTAGCCCAGGGAGCGGCCCAAGTGATCGAAGACGCTGCTGTGCTCGGCGTGGTACTGTCAAAGCCTCCAAACCCAACACCGGAAACCAGTAATACGGCTTTACGAGTTTATGAACCTGTCAGGAAACAGAGAGCCGAGACGTGGGTAGACTTGGTCCCAGAATATGGGAGGTCGATGCATCTCGCCAGGGGATATGCAGAGAGGGAAAGGGACAGGCCATTTGCGGAACTGAAGAAAGGAAGGGGTACTGTGTCTGACAAATGGGCAGATACTGATATCTAGGAGTTGATATATGGTCACGATTGCATGAAAGTGGCCGAGAAGCTTTCCAGTCGAGATGTGACGAGTTAGGTGCCTTAGATATGAGCCAATTTGTGCCAGACTTTCTATGAAGAACCATTGATGGAATTGCAAAAGCTCTCCTCAAACATGCTGGTCGATCTGATATCGCAAGAGATGACGCCTCAGCGCCGAACACAAGTCAAGGCTGCGTGGAGTGCAAATGTGCCTTGACGCCGGTCTCTGCTTGGCCTCCAGAGGGAAGGCAAGAAGAGCTTGGTAATCGTAGCCGGAGGACTGCAGGTAGTGTCAACATGTCAACATGTGGACACCCAACGTACCGCAGTTGCCCTGAGACTCTGCATGACGGTATAAGCTCTCGACAAACAGAAGTTGCAAGTCAAGTTGAAGGCAAACAGTCAAACAGGCAAAAGTAGAAAACTCATTAACTTAGTTAGTGATCGGATAGACGGGCTCCGATTGGCAGCCCACCCATCGTCGTATAAAGTTATGCGCCAGATGCGATGCGCCTGCCCGCCGTGCGTCGGACTCGCGCTTTCCTCCCAGTTCTGGTTCTCATTGGGCAGCCATTCACTATTTTCTCATCAGCCAAGTTCAAGAAGCATAACGGGTCGATGAGACCATTGTCATCGCCGCTCCTTCGATTGGGTGGACTCAATCAACAGAAAAGAGCCCTACATTGGTCCTTGCCTGCTCGTGTGCTCTGCCGCCCCTTTAACTGGCAGCAGCGTTCCGCGGCCCCCGTCCAGGCCACCAACTTCTTGAGCCACCTTGACTCTCGACCCGCTAGAGCTAGATATATATTTTCATCTAGACTCCCATTCACCTCGCCTAGCATTCGGGGCTTTGCAACAACGACCAGAATGGGCAAGTTCATGGCAGACACTGCAGGCGCGGTCACCACGTCAGGCAGAATTGTCCTGCCCACCGACTGTGTACCAAAGCACTACGATCTCACACTCGAGCCCGATTTCGAGAAATTCACATTCGAGGGAGAGGCTAAGATCGACATTGAGGTGGCAAAAGACTGCACTTCGATCTCCTTGAACACCCTTGACCTCGACATCCACACGACCTCGGTCCATGCCGATGGAGTTCTTGTCACAAATTCACCTGTGCTCTCATACGATGCAGAGACTCAAACTACAACCGTCAAGCTCGACTACACGCTGAAACGGGGCCAGAAGGTGCAACTTGTTCAGACTTACACGGGCGAGCTGAATGACAAGATGGCGGGTTTCTACCGGTCCAAAAGACGGGATGGCCAATACCTTGCAGTTACGCAATTCGAAGCAACCGACGCTCGAAGAGCCTTTCCCTGCTTCGATGAGCCGGCGCTCAAGGCCGAGTTCACAGTGACCCTGGTGGCTGAGGATAAGATGACCTGTCTTTCTAACATGGACGAAGCTTCTACAACCACTGTTGACTCAAAGATCACCAGCGGCAAGAAGAAAGCCGTCAAGTTCAACAGGTCGCCCCTCATGTCAACTTACCTGCTTGCCTTCATTGTCGGAGAGCTGAAGTCGATTTCCACGGACAAGTTCAGACTGCCGATCAAGGTCTGGATGACTCCAGAGCAGAAAGAAGAGGATGGGCTCTTTTCACTCGAGGTCGCTGCCAATACTCTTGCCTTCTACGAAAAGGCGTTTCAGGCCCCGTTCCCGCTTCCCAAGATGGACATGGTTGCTATTCCGGACTTCGCCGCTGGTGCGATGGAGAACTGGGGCCTCATTACCTACCGAGTCGTCGATCTGCTCTTCGACCAGAAAACTTCTGGCGCTGCTACACGTGAGCGGGTGGCCGAGGTCGTGCAGCATGAGCTGGCTCATCAATGGTTTGGTAACCTCGTCACCATGGATTTCTGGGATGGGCTCTGGCTCAATGAAGGCTTTGCCACGTGGATGAGTTGGTACAGCTGTAATGAGTTCTATCCAGAGTGGAAAGTCTGGGAGACTTTTGTTATCGACACTCTGCAAGGCGCTCTTGGTTTGGACGGCCTGCGCAGCTCCCACCCTGTTGAAGTTCCTGTTCATCGAGCTGAAGACATCAACCAGATATTCGACAGCATCTCATACTCAAAAGGCTCTGCCGTGCTCCGCATGATTTCAAAGTACTTGGGGGAAGATACTTTCATTGACGGCGTCCGGAGGTACATCAAGAAGCACGCCTGGGGCAATACCCAGACCGGTGATCTCTGGGCTGCCTTGCAGGAAGCAAGCGGGAAAGACGTACAGAGTGTCATGGACATTTGGACCAAGGAGGTCGGTTACCCTGTCATTACGGTGACAGAGAACGACAAGGACTCATCTATCACCTTGAAACAAAATCGCTTCCTGAGAACGGGAGATGTCAAGCCCGAAGAAGACAAGGTTCTGTACCCAGTCATTCTTGGCCTGAAGACACAGGATGGTGTCAACGAGCAGTTGATCCTCGCAGAGCGCGAGCAGACATTCAAGGTACCAGGAGGCCTTGACTTCTACAAGCTCAATGCCGACCATTCTGCTCTGTTTCGGACCAATTACACCCCAGAGCGTTTGACTCGGCTTGGCGAAGCTGCTCGTGCAGGCAAGCTCACCGTTGAAGACCGAGCAGGCATGATTGCTGATGCAGGTGTTCTGGCTGCATCTGGCTACGGCAAGACTTCCGGCGTGCTTGGTCTCCTGCAATCCTTCAACACCGAGACACAGTTCGTCGTATGGAATGAGATCCTCACACGTATCAATGCGCTGAGGAACGCATGGATCTTCGAGGATGACGCGGTCAAAGATGCTCTAAAAGCCTTCCAGCTCAACTTGTGCTCTGCCAAAGCCCATGAGCTAGGCTGGACCTTTAAAGAGGATGAAGACCACATCCTGTCACAGTTCAAGTCGCTGATGTTCGGCTCTGCCGGCTTAGCCGGTGATGCAAAGATCAAAGCTGCTGCTCGAGAGATGTTCGACAAGTTTAAGCAAGGTGACTATGCTGCTGTTCATCCGAACTTGCGATCTTCTGTGTTTGCTATCGTGGTACGGGATGGCGACGATAGCGATTGGAAAGCCCTTCTCGACCGTTTCCACTCTGCGCCCACTGCAGATGAGCGAAATACTTGTCTACGCAGCCTTGGTAGGACCAAAGATCCTGCGTTGATGGCTGAGACATTGGCCCTGGCCCTGAATGGCGAAGTTAAGTCACAGGACATCTATATGCCCCTTGGTGGCCTATCAAGCACCTCTTTTGGTATCGAGCAGAGATTCGAATGGATGAAGGCTAATTGGGCAGAACTCGTCAAGGCCCTCCCTCCTTCCATGATGATGCTCTCCTCGGTTGTCTCAATCTGCGTCTCGGGCTTTACAAAACCAGATCAGCTAGCGTCAGTGGACGCATTCTTCACTGGTAAAGATAAGAAGGGCTTTGACCGCTCGTTGGATCAGTCACTCGACTCCATCAGGGCGAAGGCTGGTTGGCTGGAGCGTGACTCGAAAGATGTGGCGGATTGGCTTGCGCAAAATGGCTATCTGGAAAAGAGCAAGCTGTGAACGGCATGGAATTTAGATCAGCATATTAGACACACTCCTCGAGACCAAGTTGGGCCCATGAAGGGTGTATAGAAATGCATTGTCATTCCTGCAGTACTTGGCTGTCAATGAATTCTCGTGGAATCTTCGTGTGCGAAAACACGCCACGCGAAACGCTTCCACAGCCGTAGTCCAAGTGAAATCCTTCCTTCCCTTTTAAGGTGCGCACAATTCCTGATGACTAGCTCGTCTCAACTTCCCATTAAGCACCGTCGTTCTCTCCACCTCCTCATGATAGGCCTATACACTCTGGCAGCTTGGGGGATGTCAGTGTACATCCTTGGCGAAACCGAAGCCACCGTGCCAGGAGAGCGCTGATTCTGCAGCAGTGGAGTTTCTTCTTGGCTCTTTAGGATAAGCAGCTGAGTGATGTTGCCGTAGCCGCCAACACCAGTTGAAATACGACGATATGGCTGACTCTGAAGGTTCGGTTGTTGAGACAAAGAAGGCGAGGTGGATAAGGGGCAGACTGTCGCGTTGCCAAAGCCGCCACGACCAAAGTGTGTACGTTGGGGACGACTCATTTCGTCTTGTTCAGATTATGAATTTTGATGCAGTCAAGTTAATTTAATGGCATGTTATTATTACTTTTAAAACGAGGATGCCCCAGGTCATAAGCCTGCTGCCCTGTCTGTGAAGCAAGAACTATGACTATGTGTTCCCGAGAGTCAGTGTCGCTCGGGGCCTGAGAGATAAGACCATGCTGAATCCGTGCACCATCTTCGTACTCAAAACATAGCATCTGACCAAAATGACCGGGGTAAGCGAAAAGGGGGAACGATGGAACGCGATCTTGTAAGGAAGAGGTAATCGTTCGTTATGCGCCCGAGTCATATTCCCGTATAGTTCTTGTCTGACCAACTTGCGGTCTGTGATGTAACAGTGGTTGGTGGCGGAGAAACGACCTCTTCTGCAGGCAGCCCATTAGAAGGACCCAGACTTGAGATTAAAAGCATTAACTACGCGAACGTGTCGTGCGGTTACAAACATGGGGAGTTGCGATCCAGCCGCTCGATCTTGGAATTGGATTGGCTGCACCCTCAACCAAGCATTGGTTTGAGATAAGCTTGCAGAGCTTGATTTGCCGATAAGACAGGGAATAAGGAAAACGTGGGTGAGGGGTAAGGTGGAGGCCATGCATAGGGCTCCTACGAGCTTGATCTTACGAGTATGTATATGCTGATGAGAAAATATCGATAAGACGAAGGACATCTGCTGGTGGTCGGTGGAAGACTTCTTCTGTTCTGTGAGGTCTATCTGCTCGTAAAAAGGGGCTATTTGCTACGGGCTAAGTGGTTTTCCCCGCGTTTGTCCAAGCTCACGCAAGCCATGCGTCCACCAACGGGTTCAGGCCATCTCTCAACCAGTCATCATCAATCTTTGCCTCGCCGTCAAAACCGTGATCCCCAGGTCGCTCTGTTAATAAGAATTTGGCATCTGGTTGTAGCTCTTTGACCTTTTTCGCCAAGCTCCGGCTCTGCTCAATGGGAACAACACTGTCTTCGCTGCCGTGCCAAACGAACACGCCTCCTTTTGGAAATCGTTGCCCAGCCTCAATGCGCTCTAATGGATAAGCTATGTTGGAGGAACTGTCGAAATAAGCTGGGTAGAGACCATGCTGGACGAAAGCAAACATCAGTATTGCTCGGTCAAATTTCGGATCGGAGCTGGCGACAACTTTCTTCGATTGCCCATCATTGCCTGCGACACCCTCCTGAGCTTTGATGCTCTCAATGTGTTCTAGGTAAATGCTTTTTGGCAATTGGGGAACATCAAATAAATGCTTCTCGTACGCTTCGCTAAACCACGGCTGCTTGATGTCGATCATTGGATACGCAGCCGTCGTCGCGCGTATCTGGTCGGCATGGGACAGTGAGAGGACGAGCGACAGATATCCACCTGCAGATTCACCGGCTGTCACAATACGGGAAGGGTCGGGCCTAACTCTGCCGCCTGTCTTTGGCTCGAGAAATGGCGCCAACTTGGTTTGCACCCATTTCCAGGAATCTTCAACGTCTTCGAGCACGTCATTCGAATTCGCCTCAGGAATGAGACGGTAGTCAGGTGAGACAATTATGGCAGAATGACGCTCTGCTAGCTCAAGAAGCCAACGACCGAACATATCGGGGAACAGGCTTGCGCCTGCAGTGAGTCCACCGCCATGGTAGCGGATGAGAATAGGCTGGCCATTAGGGGATGGTTTGAATTCCTTCGGGTACAGGACATCGAGGGTGATATCATGACCGTGAACTGTCTTGTACGGCGTGGTCAGGATGGTGAACTTGTCGAAACGTGACGTATCGTCAGGGTTGAATGCGACCATTCTGGCAACCGGAATCGAAAACTGTGCGTATGAGCGGGTGTGGCGGAGGCAGATGACAGAAAGTCCGGTCGTTACCCATGCTAGCCATCTTTCATGTGCTTTCAGTGGCCGTCTACAAAGTCGCCGAGCCTGGACTGGGTGGCGGGAAGTTGCCCCGAGGATGTGCCTAAAAGGGCAAGTAAGGCGTCAAGCAAGGTTATCTTATGACTAAGGGCCGGCAATTTCAGGCCCGAGGCAGCCTGGCCACTTAAGCTCTGGCTTCCCGCTTGCAATCCTTGTCAGCAGAAAAAGGCGCTCAGCACATCCATCAAACACTTGTCAAACATGAAATGGGCAATGCTGCAGCCAAGGATTCGACTCACAGGGGCGCAAGACGAACATCCATACTTTTAGCTTTGCCACCTGTGACAACAATGATTATTGGCGCAGGCTGCCTGATGCTGATGTGGCATTGAGTGAAAAGGTTGCCCCGCTCGTAGGGCGACCAAGCGAAGGCAAAACGGCTGCCTTGGATTGGTTAAGGCAAAAAGAGAGCTAGGCCAATTCCAACGCTAAGGGGAAACACGCTCGAAATTTCCTGGTTACGTGGACCTTGATTTCATTCCATCCCCTCCTGGTAGTATCTTCATCGAAAGGGGCTCCCCCATCAACCATGGAGGCCCCGGCCGAGGTGAAAGATGTTGAGATGTACGAGTCTACGCCGCAGGAGGGTGCCCCCGAGAATAGGGCACCCACTTCGCCGCAAAAGCGCGAGAGAAGTAGCTCGTCGCCCGAGTCTCCTCAGTCTGATTACCCTCCTGGTCAACGGATGAGGACCTCGGGGGGTGTAAAAACAGATCTGGTGTGTAACCAGTGCGGGCTCACCTTTCGAAAACAATCCGACCTCAAGTAAACAAAGCCGAGGCCTCCAATGGTGGTCTGAGTAGCTGACCATCATGACATAGGAAGCACAACGCGCGCCATTCACGACAGTACCGATGTGTTGAGGATAACTGTTCACGCGCCCAGATAGGATTTGCGACCATCAATGACCTGTACCGACATGAGAAGTCAGTTCATGGAAAGCACGTCGGCAAGTCCAGAAGCTACAAGTGCTTCGCTCCAGGTTGTGCCAAGGCGTCCAAGCTGTGGCCGCGACTCGATAATTTCAAGCAGCATTTAATTCGCATGCATCCGAATGAGGAACTTGACGCGCTGGTCAAAAAGTAAGTTGACGCCTTGTTTGCCTTGCAGGGGACGCTAAAAATCAGGCAGATCCGAGAAATGGCATGCCGACGAAGAGGAAGCTGAGGCAATCCAAGGACTAAGTAACACTCAGGAATCGCCCATCATCTCTGCGCTGCAAAATGTCAAGCGCGTGCGCTCCCCTCCGCGCCTGTCAAGCCAGGGGCAACTCATACCGCCGACGGAAAACGGCGTTGGCCGGCAATACGATTTGACACCTCCCACAAATGTAATGGGTCACGGCCTTCGACCAGCTGAAGCCCGGCCGTTGACTGACCCTCTGCCACCTCGACCTCTTCAACTAAACTCCCTTCCGAATCATCAAGGTACACCCACAACAACTGCCGCTGATCCCCACCGTGAAATCCTTCAACGGCTACCTGAGCAACCGCCCTTAATTCAGCAAGGCCCATTACTGCAACAGGGGCTGCTATTACAGCAAGGGCAATTGCCGCAACAAGGCCCACTATCGCAGTCGGCTCAACCTAAGCAGCAAAGCCAAGTATCGCAACAAAGTCAATTACCACTGCAAGGTCAACCGCCCCAGCAAAGCCAGCATTTGCAACAAGGCCAGTTGCCACAACTAGACTCACAGCAAGGCCAGCTTCCTCCCCACCCTATTCCACCAGCACCGCCAACCCCGAAAACGACAACGACGACAACGACAACGACGATATCAGCAACTTCAACAACAGCTCCTGCTGATATTAAGACCCCCAACAACGTCGCACCTGAAACGACATCGCATCGAGAAGTCGGACCGCGCCCTGAACAACTGGCGCGAGTGATCCACAACACCGAAGAGCCGGGACCAGTCATGCAAGCGGACGACACGCGGGAGATATCGCGCGTAGCCGAAGTGCGCGAACTCGCTCCCGAAGCGCGCTGTCTGTCATGCCAGCATTACAATCGACGGTGCTACATGGACCAGTCGAATCCGTGGCAGTGTGTGGCCTGTCCGTCCCCACAGCACTGCATATTCCGCCGCACGGTGGTCCGCGAGGGCCCTACCAGCAGTTTCTCCTGGCCCGAAATCGTGGGCATCCAGAATCTGGCGCGGAAAGCGACATGATGATAGTTAATACACCCAAAAATATTAATCCGTCGACGTCAACTAAACAACCATCAAAGTTGAGAGAATAGAAAGCATTAGCGTTTCCCGTTTATTTTGCTTCTTGTTTTTGTGATTTATTCTTTCTGCTGAGTGCGTGACAGACAGACAGACAGACAGAGCAGAGCAAGTGGTCTGAGGGATAGCAAGCGACCGAGACAGAGACAGCGAGAGGTATGTATGCATTATTAATGTATGTTTTTAGGCAAGCTGTCAAGTGGCCAGCAGGGCAGCCAGCCCAAGACTTTACGATTCCTTTTGTTATTTGTTATTTGTATTATGCCACAGCGACAGAAAGAAGGAAAGAGGAGAGGAAAGAGGAGAGGAAAGAGGGGAGGAAAGATGGGAGGAAAGAATGGAGGAAAGAGGGGAGGAAAGAATGGAGGCAGGCAGGCAGGCAGGCACTTGGGTGCCTACCTTAATAAACCACACCTAGAAACAACACATTTATCTCTCAGTCTTTTGGTCTCTAGCTGCCTATGTACACATCATATTCACAGCTGGGACAAGATAAGAGGATTAAATATGCCACCTAGGCAAGGGAAATGGATTGGACACTGTCAAGATGTTGTCTCAAGGAGCAGTTTCCTTTCCTTTCCTTTCTTTTTTGGTGATACAATTCCAGGGTTAGCAGGTAGCAGACAGCATGGGCAGACAACACAGGGCAGAGCACGAGGACAAATGTCAGTTAGTGTCCATGTTTTTTCCTTGTACTCGTAGCGCTAATTAACCAACTTCGAGTATTGCTATGAGATAAATAAACGATATCATGATTTCTAACTCCTGTTTTACTTTGTTGTCATGTATTTGGCACGTATGTCAAGGGCTCCGCCCTAAGGGAATTTTGGCTGACGCCGGCGACGATGACAGATCTGCGACAGGTATCGCAGATCTCCCCGGGGAGCGCGCTGTTTGCCTGGCACCAGGGCGCACTGATCTGACGACGAATTGGCATACCTTCCCGACTAAGGATAGTATACTCCGGGCCAAGACTTCCTGTTCAGGAATTGTGGGACAAATAGTTTCACCCTTAACTCTTTAATTAATGGCTCGCCACTTTGAGCAAGAGGGAATACGCGGCAAGAGAGAATACGTAGGCGTCTTGATCAGAACAGAAGGCGACGTGTCGAGGTCAAAGCAGAAGAGGCATTTGTAGCAGGATCAGGGTGAGGAGGGACCAGGTATTTATTGCAGCAACCTCCCTCTCAGGGATCCCTCTTCAAGGAAGCCGGCTTTCTTGTTTCTAGACGCCCCTGTCAATAGCGTATCAATCATATTACAAGCCCCAACAACGTATACCACCTTCCCTTCTCCAAGTTCCATATCACATGCTGTGACGTCACTTGCAACTGATTTTGCAGTAACTTGCTACAGCCCAATAGTAAGGTGAAAAGTTGATTTAAAATATACAATGAAATGTTGGTGAAAAATAATCTAGAGCCAGATATGATGCTGTTGGATCCCCCCCTTCAAACTCCCCGCTAGTAGGTAAAACTTGACAAAACACGAAATGGTCGCAAAAAAAGCACTCGGTTTAATCGAGAAAGAGTATCCACCTACCCAGCTTGATTGACCCTTTCACAATGCGCAGAAAGATGCTGAGGACTGTTACAATGGCCCAAATGGCCCACAGCAGGGCGACAACTGTATACTCGATGGTGGCAAAAAAGAGTCTTCTGATCGACCTGAGCGGGCCTCTCCTCCTCCTCCTAAATGCACGGTTAATGGTATCGTTCAAGTTTTTGACGGCCAATGTGGACGACATATTGAGCTTGGTGGACAATTCCCCGGCTTCATCAGCAGACGCACGCACACGGGGGGTCAATTTGTTATCCACCAGGTCTTCGAGGCCTTGTAGGGTGCGGTGTAAACGAGGAGCAGTACGGGTACTGAACTGCTTCAGTTTGCTGTCTAGTTTGGCTCCCTGCTCGGCCAGAGCGAGCGTGAGATTGCGAGCAGCGACTACATGCTGTTGCCTTCGACTAATGAGGCTGAGATCGACCTGGTGGCTTCCTCTCCCGTGGCTGGCAGCGTTGAGCCGCAACAGTGGACCAGGGTTCCGGGAGACGTCGGCCCTCCTGCTGATCTCTTTGGCTTTGATAGCGGATGACAAGATCAAGGCGCGAGCTCTGTCAATGTCGGCCGCGGTGATGGACCTAGGCTCTTCTTTGGCCGATACATCTCGTGATGGGGCTCGCGAGAGCTCAAGCAGAGGCTGTACAGGGACCATGGCATTGAGATTATCTGCTGACTTGTGGATCATAGTATTTAGCTTGTCGGATGCCACTCGTGAGTTGGTCAGGTCGAGTGGTTCACCAAAGCCGTAGCTGAACGTATGACTCAAGCCATTCGGTCTCGCAGGGCTGGTACCTCGCGATGTGTCCAGTTTGGGAGGGGCCAGTTGATTCAGACGAGGCGATCGGGACGCAGAGCGGTGTTCAGCAGCTTGACGAGAGATGTGGTCCGGGTTGTTGGCTGGCGAGGTGGTAGGAGTCAGATGAGCCTGCTTCAGATCTTGCTTCTCCTTATCTCTCTGAAATGGCGACGTGAAGCTCGGTAGATTGAGATGGTAATAGGCTGGTCGGTCAGCTGAGCCAGAGGTAGGAGATGACACTGTCACAGCGGGTGATTTATCACTCTGGGGACTTGATAAAGTTGAGGACCTAGAACGCACCCCCGCAGGTGGAGGGGTCTTGAGCACTGATCCATTGATATCCAGCTCTTCACCACTATCATAAGCATGTTGGGACCTCAGACTGCTGGTTGAAGTGGACTCTTGTTTCCCACGGGATGTTGGAGGCTCACGCTTCCAAATAAAGTTGCCAACGCGAGAGACCTCGGTTCCGACGAGCTCAGCAATGCGGCCGCCCTTGAAGATACCACGAATCTTGGGATGATCGACTCCCGCGGATGGGGAAGCAGACTTGGGGTTGGAGGGACCCAGGGGGTTGGGAGGGTGGCTAGCAGGTGTGACTCCAATGCCGTTCGTAGACGACTTGGTGCGAGGGTGTGTGAGCGGGTTTGCACCGCGTGTCATTGGGCTTGTGCCGGCCGAGTCACCACTGCCTTTCTCCCGATCCTGACGGTCGCGTTCGTTGGACGACGACTCGATGGCGAAATCCGATCTGCTGACACCATCGCGTTTGGTGGGATTGGATCGATCCTGGAACGGATTAAGGCTTTTCAACTTCTTGACCGGAGATGGTGGGCGACTTGGGGGTGGTGAATCCAGATTAATAACAATGCTTGGCCATATTGGAGGCTTGGCGGCAGCCGCCATGGGCGAATTCGGCGCTGTAGAGTCATACTCGGCTGAACTTCTGGCTAGGTCGTGGGAGGCTGAAGTTTTGGCTATGGGGTCTTGCTGCGAACCATCATCATTCCTGTTCCGTGAGCGATTCGGCGTAGGGCCTCTTGCGGAATCACGCTTTAGCTTGGCCAGGAAACCATGGTCTGTTGAGGGACGGTTGGAATTTTGAGCAGACGATGCACGGCTATTCTCGTTACTCATGGATAGGGTGTTTGTCGGCAGCAGCAGTGATCCAGGTGCAGATGATTCGTCGCTGTGCATATGTTTCTGCCATTTCTTCGACATTCGCTTTCTGCCCCGATCGGCTTCGTCTTCCGAGGCACCGGGCGATCTCGAAGAGTCAGAGCCGGAAGCAGAGTCTTCCATCAACATTTTCAGGCCTCTGCGGCGGACTTTCTTATACTGTGCCACGGGATCTTTGACCTTGTACCGTTGCCGGGTCTTGCCTCCATCGTGGCTGTGTCTTTGGCTATGAGCAGACTGGAATGTGGGCAGAACTGGAGCATCTTCTAATGGCCTATAGTCGCGGCCTCCTGTCTGATTAGGCAGAGGCGAAGCTTCCTGATGCAGCGGCTGCTGCTGCTGCTGCTGTTGGAGGCCGTCGGGAAGTTGGAGGGGAGATGTGTTGCGCCAACCGGAGAAGTAGAATTGTGTAGTCTGGGGATAGATCTGATGGTTGTCGCGGTCGAGAATCTTGACCTTGTTGACGCCCTGCTCGAGCCAGAAGCAATCAGCAATCAGATCGCCGGGGTGGGTGACCCAGTCAGAGCGTGGCCGGCGTCTCCGAGCCTTCTGCGGCGCAGGATGCTTCAGCCTTTTGGCATCCGAATCGCTCTCGGTGCCACTGGCTGGTTTTGATAGAGGCGGCAGACGCACACACTCATCCGGGCCGTGTATGGTCTCAGGGTGGCTCTCGACTACGGAAGTGACCCAGGCGCGCACTTTGTCGACATCATGCCAACCATCTTCCTCGGCATCCATGGCGGTCTTATCCCAAATGCGCAACTTTCGATTGCGAATATACTGGAGAGGATTGTATTGCTTGCTCTGATAGCTCGTTCTGGAGCCCGGCCGAGCGATAGGCGGGAGGTGGGAGAGCAGGCGGCGATGCTCATAAGCCAGCTCAAAGTAAGTCTTGGCATTTTGCACACGGTGGGCTGTAGCCAGAGAGATCTGGAGTGGCTGGCCATCGTCGTCCAGAAGAGACGGCGGTGAAGGCTCGGTTTCCTCGGCGAGAGCAGCAGGCGGGGGAGTCGAGAGCCTGCTGCTACTGTTGGTATAGCTGCCGTGACGGGCCGACGGCGCTCTGTCGGGCGTGAGGGTGAGGTACTGAGCAATGCTGCCGTGCCGTGCTTGGGCCTTGGGACCTGATGTGCTTGCTACGGACACGGTCCTCGACTTTGCTTGCTCTGCAGACACATAGCGCTTTTCAGAGGCCTTTCGCTTGCGCGCACGGCTCAGAGTCAACGCCATATTGACAATCTGTGCAGGATCTGTGTCGAAACCGGCTGGCAGGGTAGTGCTATTTCTGTTGCTGTTGCCATTGCTGTTGCCATTGCTGTTGCTCTCCTGAAGCGAGCGAGCGCCGAGCGCGGATGGTGCTCTGCTTGACGGTGGCCGCAGGTCGGAGCCAGACGCCGTGTTCTCGTCCGCAGCGACTCGCGGGTCTGGCACGACTTCCCTTGATAGCGGAGAGCTGCCGATGCTCGACGGCGGCCGCAGGAGTGAGGTGCGCAGTTTCCTCTTGGGCACGACCAGCGCCGGCACTTCACTCTTGCTCTTGCCCTTGGCGTCAGCGTGAGATGTCGGCTGCAAGGCTCGTGAGAGATGGACGGAGCGGCCAAGGGTGTCGAGCAGAAAGCCTCCCGAGTCTCGTTTGGTGGTCCGCCGCGGGCCCTGGGAAGCAGCGGCATCGGCATCGACATCGGCATCGGCATCGGTGTCAGGCTGTCCGGGCTGTTCGGGCTGGCCGACCGGCGGCTTGAAGCTCGAGCTGGACGAGATGCTGTGCCGCAGGGGCGTCTCTTCTCGGCTGCGTGGGCTACCGCGGCTTTCCCCTGACGCAGATACCGCATGGTCGGCGTCGGAACGCAGGCGAGTAGGTGCACCGGCTGGCAGCGAGGCTCGGGGCGCGTCGATATCGCTGTCGCCATAGGGAGCGAGTCCAGGAGATGAAGACGACATTACCGCCGGCGGGGGCGGGAAATGCTATCGCCGCTTCCCGCGGTCGTGGTGGCTGAGCATGGCAGGCGCGATCCAGGCGCTGCAGAGGGAAGGTGGGGTCGACGGGTGAGAGGGAAGAGTAGGAGCGAGCGGGAGCGGAAGAGGATGGGAAAGCGCAGACAGACAGCAAGTTAAGTGACTTTACAGGCTGCACGAGACTAACATGCAGCGATGGATCCGCGGCATTGGCAACGGTAAGGGACAATTGAACATGCATGACTCGATAGGCTTGGCATGACGTATTGGAGCACGGTGGATGTGGTCTCGGCCGCCAGCTAGTTAGCTGCCCCACCGCCGCTGCCTCAAGGTACCGTCGGCACGGCCCAAACGGGGAACGGCATTTAGCCGATGTGCTTTGTAAGCGGCTTGGGCAGTGGCCTGTCACGGGAGGCTTGGCAGCTTACCCCTCGTATTTCGTACCCATCCGTAGCTTTTGGCTTAATCATCAGATACTCTTAATTAGTGCAACACACCACTCATTCGATTTCCTCCTTCTGCCAACTATTACACAGTGGTTTTCTGGCCTGACGGCCACCAGACGGCCGATCACCTCTGCTGCAGTGTTATCATCTCGTCCAGCAACTCCACTGTCTCTGTTGGACTTGCAATCCATGCGCAACAACATGCAGAACGCGCCTTGAAGTCATTGCCCCCGCCACTCAGGAACTGATCCCCCACGTGCAGCGTGCGTGCAGGCTCTATTCCGCCGAACCACTTCTGACACGCCTGCACCCCCAGTGACTTGTCGCCAATGTCAAGAAAGACATCCGCGCCCCCATTGAAAACCGTGAACGGGATGCTCGCATGACTCGCTTTAGTCCCCGGCGACGGCAGAGGCGGAAGCAGAGACCGCTCCACCTGCTGCGTCACCACCAGCACCGTTTCCTCAAGCTGTTCGCGCGTGAGTTTGACCGACTGGTCCGCTGCGTAGATGCCCACGGCTCGTTCTTTGCGCAGCACCCGCGCTTTGAGCCTCAAGGTCGTGATGCACGAGTGGAAAGCGGCTTCCCCGACATCGAGGAGCTGCTGGATTGCCGATTCGGTCCAGGTCTGCATCGATTCGAGGATCCAATCTCGGCGGCTGACATACCGCAGACAGTGCTCTGCACCTTGATCAAATACCATCAAGAAGTTGGACTCGCCGCCCATGATGATCAGATTCGACTTTTGCTCTTTGGTCAACGTCTGTGACTGCCGTACCTCGGTCAGAAGGCCGCCTAGACGTGAGAAGTAGTGACTGGGGTTCGTGTAGCCGGCTGCAGTCACAATGCCGATGCGCACACCGCTTGCCAGGAAATGTAGAAGGCGTCCAATCACCGGATTCTCCTCCAGCGAGACCAGAGACGCGCCGTCGTCATACAGCGTCACGTCTCCGTCAAATGTCATCAGCTCGAGTATCGATCCGTCTGGTGTCTGCACTCCGCGGTACGGCTTCGGCGTCATGATGGACATGATTTGCGCCGTGTTGAGGATAAGGCGGATGTCATTGAATGACGGAGGCACGAAGCGCCGAGATGAGATCGCTCGCTTCTTGTCCTGGTGCTGAAAGGCATCTTCGAGAGCAAGCGGCGTAAAGAAGCTGGATATTGACGGCACCAGCATCGACAGCTTCGAAATCCCCTTCTTGGTTTGCTGATGCTGAACTGTTGCCCACTGTTAGCTTGCTAGTCACCACTTGCACTGCTGCACTGCCAGCCTACTCTGGTCAAGAATCAGATACTCAACATCTCGAAAGATGTCCGCATATTTCTGGTTCGCCGACCGCTCTGCTTTGGCAAGTTCTCTGCTCTCGTCATTTCCGTACGCGGCTTCGGGTTGTGCAGTGAGCACGAATGGAACGGCAAGGAGGCCCTTTCCCTGCTGTCAGTATTCGCCCAAGCCACTAGCCACCGGACCCTCTCTTGCCTTGATCCACTCAATCTGATAGATAATAGCATTAGCCGCGCCCGTAGCTCTGTATCATCCCTTCCGGGAACTCACCAGCTGGTCTCGACGGTGAGTCTATTGAGCAATCTGTCAGTCAGCATGGACAATGCATTATTTGTACGATTGCTCATTTGGCATGAGGCATGAGGCATGAGACACTTGCCTTGAGCGCGTCTATTCCGCCCATGATCAGCAGCATACTCCCACAGCATATATATGGGCGCGACTTACATTCAACACGATAGCGGGTCGTCATGGCCGCTTCTCTCTATCGGGATATATGCCTTTCTATCAAGTTGTTGCTGGCGACGTCGAGCAAGCAATTTTGATCAAGCAAACACCCCCACCGAGATTATTGCTGGGATGCCCCTCGTGAGTCTCACCGCATCGGGAATACAACTAACTGGCTAGCCTAAGTTAGTGTCACGACGAGATGGAAGGCCCAAACGGACGCCAATGTGCGCAAAATAAGCCCCACCATGATAAAAATCAAATTGTCAATCAATGCGATGTGTAAAGAAGCATCAAGCCGTGTGTGATGATACTGCCTGCCTGCCTGCCTGCCTGCAGTACCTCCACTATCCTTGAAGCTCATTTGAAATCCCGCCAATTGTCACCGTCTTAATGACGAGATACTCATCCACACCATACTTGCTTCCTTCGCGACCAAAGCCGCTCTCTTTGACGCCGCCGAAGGGTGAAGCAGGGTCCGAAATCAAGCCCGTATTCACCCCTACCATACCCACCTCGAGAGCCTCAGCAACTCTCCATACGCGACCAATGTCCTTGCTATAGAAGTATCCGGCAAGACCAACTGACGACTTGTTTGCAATGGCCAGCACTTCTTTCTCCGTCTTGAACCGCACCAACGCTGCTACTGGTCCGAACGTCTCCTCTTGCGTGATTTGCATCGTGTGGTTGACACCGGTCAGCACTGTCGGCGCAAAGAAGTTGCTGCCCAGATCCGGCAGTCGCTGCCCGCCCACCGTCACCTTTGCACCCTTTGCTTCGGCATCCTTGACGTGCGACTCGACCTTGCTGACTGCTCTGTCATGAATGACCGGGCCATGCGTTACACCCGCGTTGAAGCCGTGTCCCACACGGAAGGCCTTGACCGTCTCGGCCAGTCGCTTGGCAAACTCGTCGTAGATGCCGTCTTGCACGAAGATCACATTCGCGCAAACACACGTCTGGCCGCTGCTTCTGAACTTCGAAGTCACCGCGCCTGCCACCGCGGTGTCCAGGTCGGGCGCATCGTCAAACACGATAAAGGGCGAGTTGCCGCCAAGCTCAAACGAGAGCTTCTTGACCGTCGACGAAGCTTGCTTCATCAGAATCTTGCCTACGTTCGTGCTGCCGGTAAAGGAGACCTTCTTGACCCTTGCGTCTGTCGTCAACGCCTGGCCAATCTCGATCGTGTTCTTGAGCGTCGTGATCACATTGACAACGCCCTTGGGGATGCCTGCTCGCCTGGACAACTCTGCAATCGCGTTAGCTGTAAATGGCGTTTCGCCCGGCGACTTGATGACAACGGTGCAGCCAGCAGCCAGCGCCGGGCCAACCTTCCTCGTGATCATCGCGGCAGGAAAGTTCCACGGCGTGATCAGGCCACACACCCCGACCGGTTGCTTGAGAGTGATCACTCTGTTGCCCGCCACCGACGCAGCAATGGTGTCGCCGTAGATCCGGGGCGCTTCTTCAGAGAACCAGTTGAAGAAGGCAGCCGCATACTGCACCTCGCCTTTGGCATCTGCAAGCGGCTTGCCATTCTCCCAGGTGATCAGCGTAGCCAAATCATCCGCATTCTCTTGCATCAAATTGTACCATTTACGCAGTAGGGTCGCCCTCTCGCGCGGGACTGTCTTGCGGAAGCTGACCAGCGCCTCCTCTGCTGCCGCCACAGCTTTGAGAGCATCGTCTTTGTTCAGCTCAGCAACATCGCCCACCAAGCTGCCCGTCGAGGGGTCATGGACTTGGAATGTCTCGCCGGATGCGCCGCTCACAAATTCTCCGTTGATGTAAGCTTTCCCAATGAGAAGGGAAGGGTCTTTCAGCTTCGGAACGGTGTGCATGCTCGCGACAAATCTAAACGACGGATTTCGCGCGGGGTGTGGCAAGCACAAGTGCTGCTTTGGTCGATACCGTAGCAGCAGACTGCGCAGTGAGGGGGTCATGTTCATGTGTAAGGCGAATCGAGGTTGCGTTTGTCATCTCCTACCTAGTTTGGCCTCGTCTGCCGATGATTTCACCCGAGGATGCTAAAAACTATCGGCATCGGCGGACGTATCCATCTAATTAGCAATTTTAAGTAAATTAGCTTAATTCAGGTTGGCCGGTAATTAACAGCTGGTCGGCTACTATCTCATCATTGCATCGTGTTGAGGGAGTAGCGCCAAGCCTCTCCTGAGCATTGGTATCGCTAAGTTAACATATGGTAATACGAGGAGGTATGGCGACCTGTACACACTTTACCATCCTTCTGGTCATCCTGCACCGTCTCATCAGAAGAAGAAGTGAATGCAGCGCAAACCCATCCAGCTTGATATTGCTTCCAGCCCGAGAGATGCTCAACTAATCTTCACTGCTTTTTGAATTGTAGAACAGGTCGTTTTGATCATGCATGCCGCTCCGATTTGTATCATCTCTGCCGCCCATGAAACCTGTGCCATGTCCCAGAGGTCGAAATAGTTAGTTCTCCACGTCATTTCATTCTGGAGCCATTCTATCATTCCGCTCCTTCCTTCATTTCAGCATCCCGATTTGCAGTTTCCCACTGCTGTAATTGCATTAAGCTGCTCTTGTTAACCTTGTTGACCTTTCATCTTCGGCAGGCAGGCAGACTCACGCAGCAGCAGCAGTGGCAGTGCCCCCTGTGATGTCAACCCCAACTTTTGCTTCTCGCCACACATGCTCACCAAGCTCTTCGCATTTGACAATCTTGAATCCTGCCCGAGGACTCTTGAGATATGGCGATTGCTTTTGTGAGCAAACAATGCTTATCTCCTTCAGGCTTTTGATTGCCTGCGACTCGGTCTCGTCCACATCAACAGAGAACGAGCGGTTGCAATCCTGCGCAGCTAAGTCAGTCTTGGTTTCCTCCAGCCTCAGGCCAACTCACGCATTTCCATGTCAATCGCCGCTGCAATTTTGGTTCCTTTGGTTTAGTAAGCTGGTGAATCAGATCTTCCAGTCTGTCGCCAGATTCTGCCTTGCCCCCGTTGCCACCCAAAGGCGGTGGTGCAAGGTTGTAGTTGCGTCGCTCAGACGTGGGCGACAGCGGTGGACCTGCATAAGAGATACGAGAGTTAGCTGCATGAAGCTATCAAGGGTGAGGAAGGTTGTCTTCTGCTGGACACGTGAAGCCACATACCACCGACCGCTGATGCCGGAGCATAGCCATTTGAATCGCCAAATCCACTGCTGTTACTGATGCTGGGGTCGATAAGGTTGTTTGAAATGGGAGCATTCGTGCACGGAACTTGACTGTATGTCAGCGGAGAGACCAAGGCAAGCGCATGATATCTGACGCGAACTCACGTGCACCAGGAGGCTGATCCGACAGAACATAGCTTCCATTGCCGGCATCCTTGATGATAGCTTCTTGCAACGCCCAGTTGGTCAGGTCTTCGTCTTCGCGCTCTTCCTTTGCCTCAATTACGTCGCGAGAAAAGTGGCCACCGACGTGCTCCATGCGTTCATTCCAGCTGCCTTCACCCTCAAAAACCCGACCGCAAAATCCGCACGTGCTTCTCTGTGGCGGTTTCCGCCTTTCGACCCAACATCTCTGGCGCACACTCTCGAGACTGTCCTCGAACGCCTTCCAGTCGGCACTTGACTCCTGGCCGGATGGCAGAACTCCCGATCCTGGTCCAGTTTCGGGTTTGTGCATGCGCCGATGATGCTGCGTAAAAAGATCCTTTCGATTAAAGTCGTTGTAGACTCGCTTGTGGCCTGGCACGCCCGGGTTCAGGTCAGGGTTGCAGGAGCCAACGTCACATCGATAAAAGCCTAGCTGTAGGTGTTGTATTGATACATGTCGCTTCCACTCGTTTTTCGAGCTGAGAGTGACATCGCATCCGTAGTGAAAGAATGAACACTGAAACTTGCGCTTAGCAGGTTCTGAGCGCTTCGCTCCGGAGCCTGGGCTTTTCCGAGCGCGAGGCTTCACTATCCGACCAGGCACCGAGTCCGAGCCGCTGATGGACTGAAGTGAGTCCTTCCTAGGCCGGGGTCTGATAATGCGATCTGAAGGCGATCCTCGTAAAGAAGCAGCGGTGATGTTGATGTTGTTGACCTCGCTGGCCATGCTTGAGTTGGCTAGCGAGAATTGGTTCAATTGCTTGAAAAGTTGGGGGCGGAACGCAAGGCTTCGGCCAGAGGCACGCCTAAGCCTTGTCTGATTTTTTTAGGGATGGGTTGGATAAGACAGGGAAAAGGACTGCGGCAGAGAGAACCAGCTGAGTTCAGAGTTTGTCGCACTATCAGCGACAAGGATTGCCTAGAGATTTGAGTGGAGGCGAAAGAAAAATGAAGGGCTGCAGATAACCTAAGATTGTAAGTACGGTTACGTTGCTCACACTCGCCGGAAACACCACCATCCAGAGAGGCAAAGGGCCCTTGTTTAGGGGCAAAAAGGCAGCACCGCCAATACCGTTATCCTTGCCCCGTCTAGTAAGAAGAGCCCAGTATCAGGACATAACCTGCCTCGATTGGCGAAACTCCGCACCAGTTGCCCCACCTCGAAAGGCTGCATCAAGCTTGCGGAGCGTGTCATTTGTCCGTCGAACACCATTAACTGCACTATTATTGGGCCGCAGCCATTGACCGCACAAGGCTGAGGAGGGACAACTCTCTGCCCGGGTGTGCCCTTGCCCCGGCCCTTGCCCTGACCCAGAGCCCATCCAGAGTCCACCCACTTGGGCTGACTAAAGTGTAGCTATCGTTACGTGAGGTCCCTCTCGCATCCGGGGCATACGAGCGAGGCCTGCCCGGGGTCCTCTGGTGGCACGGCCAAGTCTGTCGCATTTTCCTTTGCGCTCTGCGCTAAATCTCAGCCGCGGCAAATAATCTCTCGAAAGCTCCCATTCGTCGCCACCACGTCCAGCCTTACCAGGTGACAGGAGTCGCCAATGAGACACTCGCCGAAGCTAGCGATTTCTCTTCACAGCCCCGACACTGAACTTGTACCAGAGCAAGCTCCTCGGTCGGCATGAGGCTAATATTCTCATAGCCTCTGAATCCACGATTCCTGTGCTGAATAGATTGACATCATAGACTCGCATTTGTTGTTGTTGTTGTTGTTGTTGTCACAAAGACCAGCTGCAAGCACACTTTCACATTAATAGGTCGACCCTATTGGGTTCTAGATAGGAGAGATTCTATGATCCATCTGAATGCGCTCGTGCGATGGCTCATAAGTAACAGCCGGGCCGGGATCTTTTCCGAGTGAGTGGAGAGGATCAGCATCGGGTACATCATTAAGAGCCCATGTGATAGAGGCCCTCGTTCGTTGCGGCCTTCATGCGCAATGGTTTGCGGAACGAAGACGCCGTCTCGCTAAAGCCAAGAGGCCTATTGAGGAGGATCCTTCTAAAAGCTGTTCCTGAACGCCGAGCGCTGTTGCGCATTTTGGTCTAGTCTGCTGCAATGCAATATTCCGAATTCCAATAGAGTCGCTTGTTTGGGTCCCGAGTTGGTGGATCTGGCTTCACAGGAACAGCTCTATTGAGCACCACTACTGCCGCGTCAGGCTCTTCTATCGCCCTATTTTGGTGATAGATGAACTCGATGAGTTGCTCCAACACAAAGCCTGCCGCTTATTCCGTGTTAGGGGGTCAGCAAGCTTCCCCAAAGCCTGGACTGGTGGTGTGTGGCCGAGATGGCGATCCACGTCACACGTCTGCACATCTCACTGCAAAAACCTGCTACACCTCTTCTGGTCTCTATTATACCAAGTCGTGCGACCGTTTTCAGAGTTAACCATGCTAAGTCCGTTCACTGAGCATCGTCTGTTAATCTAGCTGGTCCGTATCGGATTTGATGAGTCATCCAGAATTGAATACCGTGATTCCCGTCGCCAATCAATTGACGATATGGCCTTCTTGTCGAAGGTGCTCACTTCGGTCTCTACGATCTGTCGTATCCGTTAGCGAGCCTGATTGTGTCTACAGCTCATCACAATGTTTCAAGAGATACAGATAAATTCATCTGATCCATCCCTGGATTTTTGGGAGGCATCTCTTCAACATTTCGCTTAGAGGTTCAAATGTGGTCGAAGCCAGTGTCGTGAGGGCTTAGAGCTGAAGATCTTACGCATTTCGCAGACCTACGCATCTCAGGCTGCAGCAGTCTCATACCCGATTGAGTAGAAATACTCTATTGTTAGTGTGATTTCATTTAGCTGGAGGATAGCTTGTATGACACAATGGTCACCAGGGTGTCAGCCTCAGAATTTACATCTCCCATTTGCGGAGTGGGCCAATGGGACAGCCTCAAGTATGTCACCGGTAAGACTAGAATTAGGATCTCAATCTCCTCTTTCGACGAGCCGATATCCAGACCACAAATTCTTGGTAAGGGCATGAACAGATGACTCTGTTCGATGGGGGATACAGGACACAGGATTCATCGCAGACACGTGGAAACCAAAAGTAATTCCGCGAGCTAAAGCGGATAAGAAAGGTCTTCGAAATGATGTTGCGTGCGCACCTACAGTCTTCCGCCAATAACCGCCCAAGAATGACCCACCAAAGTTTTCAAAGCCCATCGTGTGCCAGCCGCTACCGTTTAGGCAAAACATATATTCTTTCAAACCTGACCATGGCCATCGGCGCCTTACACCTCGCGCTTGGTGGCCTTTAATTTCTGACACCGGAATATCCAACCCTTCTAATAATCCTTCACTTTGCCCCTACCCTTTGGGCTGATGCCTTGTTTCTCTTTCTCCTATGCCACGCGTACCTCGTGGCCATCAAAGGTTTTTAAACTGCTCCATCTGTACAGATCTGAGATGCTCATTCGCTGAACGCCCCGAAAGACCCGAGGGGGTTTCATCAAACTATGGCGCCAAGGCGAGGATTTTCGATGTTTTGCCCTGGCGATGGAGAAGGGCGGGGAAAAACTTTCTTGGGATGCTTGTTCTGACGAACTGGGATTTGGGAAAATCCGGCTTGGGTTGCCCAGCAGTCTAAAATACTTGTAGGGGGACCTCCCTCTTCATTCTCCGTCATCTTGGTGAAAAACAATTACAATAGCAACCAAGCACGTCATTAAAGCAAAATCAACCACCCAACCACCAATCACCTCAAACTACAACACTACCAAATGTCATCCCCCGGACCCTTCATCTCTCAACTCCGCCCCACCGGGCATATAGTCTCGTCTATTTGTGTTCCCGAGGGCAAACGGTACGACTGCCTACGGCCGACAATGACACCGTACAAGGGCTTCGGTGGCATGGCTGGGTTGAACCTGAACGACTACGACAAACGGGCCGCGGGCATGGAGGAGAATTGGACAGAGGAGAATGAAGTGACGGATCACGACTGATTTCCTTTCTTTTGGTTTCACAACAGCAAATGCCGACTGGAAATCGTTTTCGGCAACACCTGCATGAATCTGTTCGGAGTAAAACTTATGTGGAAGGGAGAGCTGCTAACAAGCCGTGATATGTTACTGTTATCTTTTGGACTTTTAATTCTTGTTTCTAATTTTCTCTGTTATAGCAGGAATAAGAAAGTGTTACAGGGGCGAAAACCAAGGTCTTCTTAATGATAATTCAACCCTCCTGAGCATCAATATTAGCAGCAGCATCAGTACCAGCTTTAGCTATTTCGTTTCCGGCAGCCTCGTCTCTTTCGACCTCATCTTCCCAATCCTCCACGAGCGATTCCTCCTTCCCTGGCTTGGACCGCTTCTCATACTCCTCCTTCTCCTTTCTCGCCTGAGCTAAGCGGCTCCCCAACACTGTGTACACGGGTCGTTTTCCTAGTGGTTCAGTAACTCTTGGTGTAGTGACTGGTGCCGCTTTCTTCGCTGCTACCTGACTCCAGCCACCAGACGAAGCAGCGGTTTGTGTACCTTGGACATGGAGGACTCGTGTGTCGAAATCTGTGGTATCGAAGTGGGCCAGGATTACCATCGCTGCGAGTTTGGCCTTGATAATCTCTGCGGACAGGGTGGGTTGCAGTTTCGTTAAGAGGGCAGTGACGTGGACAGCTTCCTGTGCCGCGGTAGGGATCAGAGCAACGCCTCCTTCACTGGGTAGGAAGGATATGGTGAATGCCGTAGTCGGAGCCGCTTTTTGTACTACTGGCCTCAGTTCATCTTCCGTTAGTGCAAACCTAGGCTTGGTCAAGAGAAATCCATTGAATGGCGGCCTGACAATGTTCTTCGGAGTAGCTTCGACAGACGCCATAATGTTGAGCTGGCTTTTGCGGATTCTGGCGGCCTGAGCCAAGGTTTTCATGGGAGCAGCGACAAATCTTGGAGTCTTGAAAATTATGACATGGCGGTGTGGCTCGGGGTCAACGCTTTCGCTGTCTAGGCCAAAATCTTCAGCGATACTGTGCAAGAAGGCACGCTGTCGTGGCTTCATTGGTTTGAATCGATAGCGCTTCTCACTGTCGTCTGCAGCAAACACTCGAAGTATATCTTCTTGCTTGTGTGCCCATGCCACATCTTGAAGATAAGCAGTGAGCGTGGCGGTAGAATATGGAACATGATCATCGGTATGATCGTCTGAAATGTCAAGGGCTAATGCCAGGTTGCGGTTTCTTTCGAGGCGCGCACACTCATCATCGCACTGTAAGGAAGTCGGTCGACCGGGCGGATTTGGAACATCGGCCCGCGCATTGCATCTGACTTCTTCCTTCTTGCGCTGGCAGTCACATGTAACAATAATCTTCAAGGGGCACGGCTTGTTGTCCTTGCAGGACGAGGGAGCGTGACAAGGCTGCTCACATGGATGGCCGCAGGTTTTTTTTGATTTGCCACACTCCTGCTGACAATGTTGGCCAGCATCCTCACATTTGCCAGACTTGTGGCATGTCTTGCGACAGGTATGCGAACCGCACTTAAGGGTCTTGCCGCAGACCAGGCCACAGAGGACTTCGGTGCGGAAACATGATTGATTCTTCAACAATTTCTTGCCACACAAGCACATCTTTTCCGTCAAGAAGGGACATTTGGGGCATTCTTCATCGTCCAGGTGGCAATTATGTGCAACTGGAGGGTGGCCACAAGGAGTTGGCCGTCGGCAGGGAAAAGTGCATTGTGGGGGTCTGGTGCCACATGGAAGGGGAGCTTGAAGGACGGTTCTGCCGCAACTACAGGCCAAGTCATCGAAAATAGCCTCTCTGCAGGGATTGCAAGGACCCTTGTGGCATAATTCTGGACAGGTGTGGCTTCCACATTTTAATGGCCGGCCACAAACCTGCATACAGATATGTTCGTGTTCGATATTGTTATCAGTCGCTCTCGTCGTAGCCCCAAGAGGCTTCAGCTTTCTTTGGCCGGCTTGACGCTCCATGGCTTTCCGCTCGCCTGTGCAGCATCGCTCGCCACACTCATGCCGACCACAGTTGAGAAGGGCATGACAGACTCTCCTGCATTGGGGCGGCTCCATTACGCGATAGTGGCAGATGGTGTCGAAGTGGTTCCGGCCACACCTGCAGGTAATATCGACTGTTCGCGTGCAGGGCAAGCAGTCCCCCGTGTGGCAGATCTGCGGACAGGGGTGCCCGCAGGCAAGGAGCTTCCCGCATTCCTCTTGGCAACTTGGGACTAAATCTGTACACCGTTCCCGCGGCTTGGACTTGAGATCCTCCAGGGCGGTCTTGCCGCAAGGGCAATGGGTGACGACGTCCGGAGAGTTGGCACAGTGGGGTATTTCAGCGTGCTGGGGATGGCAGGTCAGTTCGCATCGGTGCACACCGCAATCGTAGATCCGATCACATGTCTGGTGGCAGTTGAAGCTGCCCACCCAGCAATAGCTCTCCTTCTCTTCGTCCTTGTCAGAGCAGGCTATCGCTTTTTCAACCTTCCCGCAGTAACACCTGGCATTGACTGGTTCCGTGCACGCTCCACAAACACCTTCGTGGCACGGCCTCGAGCAGGTATGCTCGCCACAAGGCATGACATCTCCACATATAGCTCCACAACTCCATCCCTCATCGTAATTAGTCTCAAGACATCTCATCGTGGTCACCTCTTTCCCACAAAAGCAGCTTTGCTTGGGCCCCATGGCCGTGCATGGAGGGCACGGTCCAGCATGGCACACCAGATCGCAGGGATGTGGGCAAGACTTGGGCGATTTTCGGTCTCGGCCACAGGTCTGGCCGCACGAATGAGGGGGTAGGCCAGGTGTGACTCTGGGGTCAAGCTCCTTTTCACACCAGCATGCGTAGGAAGATACTTGGTCATCTTGAGGCAAATTGCAACCAGGGCACCTCCACTGCCTCCCTACGGTAGCGTCTTCATTCTCGCCTGGCTGGTTATGCACAGCAGAGCTCTCGTTCTTGGACCACCGCTTGATGCAGCCAATGTGAAAGACGGTCCAGCAGGTGTGGCATGCCCACACCTTGGAGTATCGGCTGATTTCATTCGTACAAACGGCACATTCGTAGATGCCGTGGCTAATGTCGTCATGGATGCGGGTGGTAATGTCTGGGGCAGTGGACCGAGAGAGAGAGGCCTTCCGCTGTCGTTGCTTGGGTTTTTGTGAAGTTGTGTGTGAGTGCTCTGAGCTCGCAGTCGAGGGTGGCGGTGGTATTGGAGCTGGTACAAAGTTGGGTGCAGCACCGTCGAGCCTGGTCAGCTGGCCACCAAATATTCTTCCGCTTGATACGAGTGCTGAATTCTGGAACTGGGGCTGATTGTTCGCTGTGGGGTCATGACTTCTTCCCCCGCGTCTGTTACCTCTGTTGCCTCTGTTGCCTCTGTTGCCTCTGTTGCCTCTAGGACCTCTGGAACCTCTGGAACTTCTGCCGCGGCTTGACGGCATCGGGCTCGCTGTCGTGGTTTCCATTCTGTGTGTGGAAGCAGAATTTACGACTCTTGGCGTCTTAGGTGTTGATTTTGAAAGTGCAATTAGAGAAAAGTCAAAGGACCAAAAGAAAAACGGAGCTTCGAAAAAACAGCTCCTTGAACCAACAAAATTGAAAAGCAAATAGATAAATTAGTTAGTTGCAGTGGAACAAGGGCTGTGATGGAGGCGAGTGAGAGTGAGTCAGTGGCGACGTCATTTCAAATCGGCTGAAGGAAAGTTTCGGACCAAAAGGGGAAGCCTCGCCGTGGTGGCAGTGGCGCATATGCATAAGACGATGCCTGAGTCAGCCCCCCCCGTGTATTGTGGTTAAACGCGTATTGTGGTTGAACGCCTCGCATGAGTCACTACACCTACACGTAGGGGCAGTGTCCATTGAAGGATCACTGCCCTGTTTGTTTTACCGGCGCCTTCCTTACTCCTCCTGTGCTATGCAAAGGCTGGTTGAAGAGGGGTCCTCCTCTTCAGTTCACTTGAGTTCCGTAGCCTCTGATCTGATCGGCAAATGCCCAGCTCTGGTCCTCCAGCTTCTCGTCCTGTTTCAGCTCAACACCGTCCTTGGTCACCACCGCAATGCTGTATTCATCCATGCTTCTAGCATCTCGATAAAACAGCACCTTCATACATGCCTTGACAGCTTCCACAGCCTGCTCCTTGGTGATTTCCGGCACGCTCTCTTCGTCCTTGGGCGTTAGTTTCCGGAGCAGGGGTTGTGCGAGATGGGCACCGAATCCCGTTGCCAGGGTTGGCGCAGAAAATGTGGTCCCGAGCAGGTCGGCACTAGCGAGGAAAGGCTTGTCATCGTCGTCGAGCCCGGCAACGAGAATCATATTCCAGAGCGGGTTAAAGTCGCTCCGCCTCTTGTACAGCACTTTTGCGAGGTATGTGTGCAGGTTTTTGGCATTCAGAGTGTGTTCAGCCGATGAGAGATAGTTCTCGCGAATGTCGAGCGAGGAGAGTAGTCGGTCCAGGTATTGCACGTCAGAGATGTCGCCGCCGAAGCCAATGACGGTGTTGGGAGGGAATGTTCGGATGCGTTTGACGTCGGTGAAACGGGCCAGGGAGCCGTAGGATGCTGGCAGAGCCAAGTCAGGGCAAGAACAGGCTGCATCTTCGGCGAGATGACCATACCTAGGTTGTCGGCAGCAATGACTACTCCGTCCTTAAACTTGACGCCCAGTACTGAAGTTCCCGTCACCGCGGGCGACTGGGTATGTGTGATCGGAGCGGACTGCTGTAGATATGATGAATCGTAGGGGCCGTACACATCATCTCTGGGCTTCGTCAAGTCAGCTAAACGTCCTGGGCGGCGGAGAGCATGGAGCTGTGGCTTACTCGTCCCCAGGCCTGTGGGTAGTGGTTCATCTTCACTTGTTGTGCCGTCGAGGACGCAGCGGACTGATGATGGGGATTGGTAGGCACAGCAGGAACAAGGCGACGGAGACCAGTAATGACCGGTGTGAAGCAGAAGGAGATGATTTAGATGCCGGGAGGTCTGAATGTCAGTCTCTAGGGTGCGCGAGACAGATGCCGCGTCAAGCCACTGGCAGCCTTCCGTGATGCCAACTATTCGCACCCGCGGAATATCTGTCTAACCTAATGTAGACTAAAGCTGGGTGTAACCCTAACCCTAGGGTTAAGCTGTCGCGAAACTAATAATAATCGTCATGGTCTTGAGGTGAATATTGTCCTCGGGGCTCGCAGCTGTTTTGGACTCTGTGGTGACACATGAGTAAAGAGTAGGGGACCTTGTTTAAGAAGCGTCTGTACAATCCATAGATCGTAAACAGCGGCAGTGCGATCTGTGTCGGTGTATACACCGCTGCTTCAATCAAGGCTCACAACCCTGCTGCTTCTATCTCATACGCCAGTATCTCCCACTGACATGCTCCTCGATTGGTCCGCGCTGTCCATGCCCTTAACAAGAGCATATGTCGAAGCTTCATCCAACAGCTGGGCCTCAAATTAGACCTGCTTGTGATTTATCTAACAAAAGGTGGCTGTACTTAGTGCAAAATTTCATCATTGCCATCGGTGAGATCCGTGCTCAATTCGTAAGGGTATATCCAATCTCATCAGCCTAATGGGAGCAACCCATCAGCAGGACCGGTAGATGAATGATGCGGAATTTGCAATAATTCCTTCTTGATTCAATTTCCTTGGGAAGCGGTCAGGTCATGCCCGAGTTGGACTCGAAAGTGGTTCCGACCTTGGACATTGGATTCATAATTTGGCCTCGGAAGGTGCGATTAAAAGCGCTGTTCCTTTTTCATGGATCTTTTGGTCGAGAAAGTCACTTTGAAGAGCCACCACTTCCATCATTAGCCCATCACTAGCCCATCATTGGCCCATCATTGGCCCATCATTGGCCCATCATTTCGGCACCAATGTATCGCTCTATCTGGTCAAACTCGGCTTTGCCAGTGGAGATCAAGTATCTTATCTGGGTGAGATCGGTAACATGCTTGTGGCGTACGAATTCCCCCCTGGCATAGGTCAAAAGCTCGGAACGCCTCTCTTTGGGGGTCTTGTAGATGGACCGGACGATGGTGCGCCAGAGAGAAAGGACTCGCTGGCGCTGGATGAAGTGCTCGAGCGAAAGCGGCGGGTTGTGGGAGGAGAGACGAGGGGCATTGGCTCGGAATGTGGGTCTTGCGAAGTAAATGAGTGACTGGCGCATGTGCAGGAGAGAAAGTGTGTGTAGATGAAAGGGAGGAGTGGGAGGGATACTGGCCTGGCAAAGACAGCAGGTATTGTAGTACAATAGTAGTTAGGGTTGGCCTGGCTGCCTTCACCGCCTACCCTCTTAGGGTTGGTGCCCTATGGATTATCCCTAACTACTTTCACCACTTCATCTCTGGTCTCACCCTCCTGGCCCCTTAACCAGTAATTACCAACTTCACTCCTGTAGCCTTAGATGCTTGAGCTTAAACAATCTCTTCGCGTTATCCCGTCCAATGCCGTCCTTCTGGCCATCCTCCAACTTCAATCCATCAAACCAGGTGCACGCGTCTCTATAACACTCAAACGGATAGTCTGTCGCGAACATGATCCTGTCTGCCCCTCCAAGCTCCTCAATGCAATACTTGAGCGTTGGAGTCGAAAAGTGGCCTGAGGTGGTAATCCAAATATTCTCGCGGAAGTAGTCCCTGATCGTTCTCTTGATTGACAGCCCCAAAGGCTTCTTAATATCCTCAAACCAATGGTTGATACGCCACAAATCGAAAGGAATATGCTCGCCTAAATGGCCAATGATGACCTGGAGCTTGGGGTGTCTGTCAAAGACACCGTTGACGACCATCCCCAGGAGGTGCAAGCTGACGCCTTGGGCAAAACTGAGGGGAGGACCAATCAGCCATTTGCGGTCTGCCCATAGAGTCTCATGCACGACGCCAGTAGGCTGCTTTGGGTGAAGGTAGAAAGGTACATCCAAGTCGACACAGGCCTGCCAGAACACATCCCATTCAGGCTGATCATAAAAGATTAGCGACTTTCCATCCCGAGCAATCTGGACATCGTTGACCAGGGCGCCTTTGAATTCATATTCTTCCACACATCTTCTCAGTTCTGCAGCAGCAGTGGCTGGATCATGCATTGGCAACGCAGCGAACGACCCAAATCTATCAGGCGTGTCTTTGATCTGCTCATGAATGTAGTCGTTGACTAGTCGAGCTAGTCTAAGCGCTTCGGCCGGATCAGCAATGTCTTGAATTCCGGGAGCAGTGTAACTAAGGATGTGATAGCCGACTCCATATGTGTTGGCATAGTCCAACCTGATTTTATTGATGTCGCAAATCTCCCGCACATGCTTATCAGCATCTGTGGCGAACAAACCAGCCCACCATTTAGCCCTTTCAGCGAAGTCGGGCAGGTTGAAGTGGTCTTCTATTGTGATCTTGCCTCTCATTATGAAAGATATGTGGATTTGGTATCACAGGCTGTTTAAGATGACGGGCTGTGGCTGCTATGTTCCAAGCGATGTCGGTATGGTGATTGTGCAAGTTTTGGACAACCCAGCAGGCTCACTGGTTTACATATATATCCGTTTACCAAGCTGCTCTGATGCCGCAACAACCGTCCAAAGTGACTACTTTGGTGCCACCCACCTAGTCTGATAATTTATTCCGGGGAAAGACTCTAGTTACAAGCGCATAGGCGACCATGTAAGAGGTTGTCTCCTCCACTTCAGATCTCATGCAAGCACATTTCGCGGTGCGACGGCCGCAGCTGATCTGCAACATGGATGCTTTCCGTTCGTGCTTGTGTCGGCTCTTCTCAGGTAGCGAGAAGCCGAGTTTAGAGCTATTCTCGACCGACCGGTTTCTTTGCTTCCGAGACGCAATTTCGTGAGTGCCCCAGATCCAATACCAGGCGGCATAGGAACAGGACCCAGGCGTCAAGTGTGAGTATTGTATTCTACCACAGATACCGCCTATTTTAAGACAAAGACTAATAGAAGTCAACCAGATTCAAAGCTCTTACTAGACGCCAATCTATTGACTCACCATTAGCAGACACGGACTAGTTCGCTGTCACTGCCCTCTTCGTCAAAACAGCTGAATTTTCGTTCAGCCTGCTCCAGTCGTGCGCATCAAAACATGCTTGTCTACTCATTTGCACCGCCCAGCTCGTCCTCGACCTCATTTCCTCCTCGAAGTGGTCAATGGCCTCCTCTTGCGACTTGCTTTCTGTATATATCGACTTTAGCGCCTGGCAAAGGTGGTATGCATCAAGCATGCCATGATTCGCAGCCTCTCCGCGGTACATGGTCATGGCATGTGCCGCATCTCCAATCAAGGTTACTCTGCCTTGGTAATTGCCCCAGTCGAGACATGGCCAATCTGCAAGTTTGATCTCGAGAACGTCCGCATCATCGGGAATGGATTGCACCGCCATTTTCAACACGGGGGCAAACACTTCAGACCGTCTTTTCATATCACGTAGCCGCTCTGAGTGTTCGGATTTGACCTCATCTTCAGGACCTTTCACTGGCCAAGATAGATTTATTTGCACACGATATCTTTCGTTGTCCGTACCCGCTGTGCCATTTATTTCCGGAACTTCAAGCATTGAAACCCACATGAAGCATGATGTACCCGGGTGGCAGCCTTGAAAGAGTAAAGGGTCTAGAGACCGCAAAGGCTTGACCTGTTCAGCAGTCATGTCGACCCCCGATCCAACAAATCGAATTGGAAGTTGTCTGCTCCTGTAGTCGTCTGGACGTAAGAATTTGCGTACTTTTGAGTTGCTGCCATCACAACCCACTATCAAGAGGCCAGAGACAGATGTGCCGTCCTCGAATACGGCTTTAATGCCCTGGCCATCATCCCCAGCGTCCACTCCGACAAGTCGCTTGGACCATCGAACATAATCTTTGACTCCTTTCAGGAGAACGGCTCGCAGCTTCTCTCGGTTAACTCTCCGCCTTTCAGAAGGAGGTATGCGGAATTTCGTCTCGCAATTCGAGAGGTCCAGGAAAAGAAAGTTGCCAGTGTCATTGCGACCAACTGCAGGGTCGACTTGAACATTGTCAATATCTTCCAGCACTTCCGGCGAGATCATCTTCTTCAAGTAAGGCAGGGCCCAATGGATTGTGATTGCCCAACCCTGCCCTCTAGTTGATACGCTGTCGTCGCGCTCAAAGATCTGGAATGGAATACCTTCCTAAATAATCGTTATTTATGTCTCTAGTGCACTGTCTCCTGTGGTACCTTTTGAAGACCATGAGCCAAAGTTAGGCCAACAACTCCAGCGCCAACAATGATCACATCCCGGTTGCCCATGTCGACAATTAAGCTATGCCAAGGCAGTGTGAATAGAAGCAATACTCCCTTCAGAGACCGTAGGTTGGTTACCTACCCAAGGTCTTTTTATGATTCATTAACATTGGTCGAGCGACTCACAATTTATTCACATCACCGGAGCTTGCATAACCCACGTCGGCAACATCATGATGCGTCGGCATCGAACACAGTTGATAAGACCTGGGCAGTTGCAACAGTGTCGGTGAATCGCCGTCTTCGGATTTGATGGGGTTTTCGGGTAACTTGTCGGAGATCACCAGTGGTGTGGTTGGTTGTGACGCACCCGTCGCAAAATAAATGTGGTGCGACGGAACCGCCTCCACGCCAACGCCCTTACTCACCCGTGGCGGTGTTCAGCGCTGCACTCACTCTGGAGTGTTCAATTCCCTAGTGCAGATAGGACTGTCGCGATCGCGTCTGTATCATGTTCTCCTATTCATGCTACAGATCCCTATTGATATTGTCGTCCTCCCAATTTTTGTAACCATTAATTCTACTAAACACCCTTCCTTTCCTTAATACGGACTCCTTAACTTCAATCTGCACTATAGTTATTTTCACAAGATGTCCCCAGCCGTTGCTCAATATACTGGTCATCATGAAGCCCTCAATCCGATCCACCCTGATATGCTTGACCGTCTTGACCCGACCTTTGTCCAACTGTACAACGAGCATGTCGCGAACACTCCCAATCAGCCAATTGACCTCGCATTTCTTCGGTCTAAGTATTCCGTCCTCTATTCCTATGGCACTGGGCCTGCACCAGATGTTGCACGCATATACGATTCCAAAATTCCGGCGGGCGAGGCAGTAGAACTAGATGTACGAGTCTACGAGCCATCTTCAAGTGGGCCTTGGCCTGTCCACATTGACTTCCATGGCGGCGGATGGGGACTAGGGGATTTGGATACTGAGGCACATATCTGCAGACATATCTGTCACAAGGCGAATGTTGCTGTGATTGATGTTGCCTACAGACTTGTTCCCGAAAATCCCTTCCCCACAGGAATCGAAGATTCGTTTGCTGCTGTCAATTACATTTTCAAGCACGGGGCAGAGAAGTTCAATATCAAACCGCAAAGCATCTCACTCGGCGGGGTATCGGCCGGCGCGAACATCGCTCTTGTATGTTCACATTGGGCACGAGATGCAGGGATTCCGTTAAGATTAATTGTCGCTGGTACACCGACGATCGATGATCTGGCCAAGTACTCATCAGCGTCAGAGTCGCCATTCAAGTCGATGCAAGAGAACGAGTTTGCGCCAACTTTGAATTGGGCAAGACTGGCTTGGTTCGACAAACTCAAGTGGAGCTCCCTGTCCAGCGATCCTGCTGTCGAGAAGCAGCAGCGAGAACGAATCGGCTGGATCAAGAACCTGCTGGATGCGTCAAACTTCAAGGACTTGCCCAAGACCGTCATCTACACAGCAGGGGCAGATCCTCTCAGGGATGAAGGCGAAGCTTATGCTATGAAGTTGGTTGAAAATGGCGTGGAAGTTGTTTTGAAACGCTTTCCAGGAGTGCCTCATCCGTTCATGCATATGGACGGCGCACTATGGCAAGCTTCGCAGTTCATTGACATGATATGCAAGGAGATACGGGTTGCCCACGAGTAGAAAAGGAGATATGTTCTTATTTGGTCTCTTTACTGTACTAGAGTATGGAAATCCGTCCTAGCGCTCGTGTTCTATACAATACGAACTAAAAATGCGGTTCAATTGTCCTGTCTGCTTTCCAATTTTTCAGCCTCGGTGCGTTTGTTTAATCGACCTGTAGTAGTCTCGATCCCCTTGGTTTCCCCGCAAGTTCGTAACACGCACCCCGACACGGAAACCTCCGCTAAGTTAGTATTGGGCCCACTCCAGTTGATATCTCGTTATCAAGCACTCGTCATATCACAATCATGTATAGCCAGATTAACGCTCCCATGGAGTCCCAAATGAACCGTCGGGCTGTTTGTTCTCGATGTGCGAGGATTAAACAAGTGTGTGAAGGAGGCTCTCCATGCGCTCGCTGCAAGCGTCTTGATGTTGTCTGTGAGCCTAATGTGAAAGGAGCCCAATCTTCAGGTGGAAGCAATGTCGTCTCCAAGCATGTCAAAATTACCAGAACACATAATGGCTGTCTGACGTGCAAGAAGCGAAGGAGAAAATGCGACGAATCGAAGCCCAGATGCTCCGATTGCAGGAGGTTATGTCTAGACTGCAAGTACTCAGATTCGCTGATTGAAGCACACAAATTCTCGAGCTCTTCGCAGTCAATTGCCACGAGCCAGTCTCTAGAAATAAGACCTAAAGAGTATTTCGAGGCCCAGAACTCCGAAGAAGGAACCCCAAATTTCGACCTCAATTCGTTCGACGGAGCCGGCGACTCAAGCAATTGGGATGACTTCACGGAGCTGTTGCCTGCCATATCACAGTCGCATACGTCGATTTATTCATCAGAGGCAAGGAGTACACCATCACCAATTCTAGACCTGTCTCCGGTCATGCTCTCCGCCGCCCCTGGTCTCACGACGGAGGAAGATAAGTCGCTACTGAATCATTATATGAGGGTTGTGGTGGGGGTGTTGTCGAGACGTGATGACCATAGATCTAACCCATATCTAACAAAAGTCCTTCCAATGGCATTTTCAAATCAGTTGGTCATGGATGCAGTGCTTGCCCTCAGTGCAAGTCATTGGAAGAAGTTGCAACCGACCCTCTGGAAACGGGGGACCATCCATCAAACAAGTGGTAGGAAATCGAGAGCAACTCTTGTTTATTATTCCATGATACTAACTTCTGCATTTCAGCCTTACAGTCTTTAGCGAAGCTATTGCCTCACATTGAAAACGATTCGGCTGATGCAGCTCTCTCCGCCACCCTTCTGTTGTGCATGATTGAATTGTTTGAAGGCACCTCATCTCATTGGAGATTTCATCTTGACGGTGCTCGTCGCCTTCTCTCAGCTTTTGATCAAAAGGCTGGCTGGTCGCAGCACACGGAATTCAGAGCTTTCTACCGACAGTTGTATCATTATCTTGATTCTGCAACAACGATATCGACCTGCCATCCGCCACTGCTAGAACCGTCGAAAGATGATTTGAACAAGGTAATAAATTCGAGCGCAGGCTCTCCAAGATATGACGCAGATGACGAGGAGGCCCTCTATGGAGTTCCGAAGGCTCTATTTCATTTCGTCGATAAGATCAACAGCCTGGCTTATCAGCGCAAGTTCCGCGATGACGCAGTTTTCGAAAACATGTTTCAAGCCTCAGCTACAAGCCTGGGAAAAGAGCTTGAGAAATGGAGCAGCGAGCATAAGCCGCAAGAGTCACATTTAGAGGTACCTGGTTCTTCGGATCAGGTAGCCGCACAGCATGCCACCCTCGCATTCGAACAAGCGCTACAATTACGTCTACATCAGGTTGTGAATGGATATTCTTTGGAGGACGAAAAGGTGAGGGCGTGCGTGAGCAAGATCCTAGATAACATCCAGGAAATACGCTACGGAAGCCCGCTGGAAAGCACTCTCGTCTTCCCCGTGGTAATGGCCGGAAGCAGCTGTAGCACTGATGGGGAAAGACTGATCATTCGGGACCGATTTATGGTCATGGAAAGAACATTGGGATTCCGTTACATCTACAAATCTCATGAACTCGTGCAAAAAGTGTGGCAACAGCGAGATTTAAGCCAAGGAACAGACGAGGAAGTTAACTGGGCTGCAATAAGATATTTTCAGATTCCAGGTCTTGCGTTTGTCTGACACCAGACCATGGTTATCCTCTCAAAACCACCACATACCCCTGAACACCAAGCCAGCCATTTGCGCAAGTGGGAATGCATTTGAGTCTTTGGTTGAACTCTCAGTTGGCGGCCAGAATCACAAGCCGGACCGGGTCCTACAGTTGGTCGACCAGCTGTGCAACATGTGCGTGCATATCATACCCGCAAATCTCTTCAATCGTCAATTTGCCTGGTCGGTCTTTGGAGCTACTCCACCCGATCCTCTCACTCAGATCTGTTCTGGCACGAGCACTGGCTGACTGTACTCTAGTTGCTCGCTCCTTCCGGGTCATCTCATAGAGTTTGAGCCTGTCGCTCACACTGAGGCGGCCATACCTGGGGCTGAAGATTATTCCCAAAGCACCAGCATCCTCGATGGCCATGCATGCACCTTGGGACTGATCTGGAACCATTGGGTGGGCAGCATCACCTAATAAAGCGCATACACCTCTGGTCCAATATGGATATGGATCGTGGTTGTACAGTCGCCACATCTTTATGTCTTCGGCATTCATGAACAATTTGTGAAGCTTGGGATCCAACCCTGGAAAGGTGTTGACTAGATTTTCTGGTGTGGTAGCTATGCTCCAACCATCTTCACGGACATCATTGAGCTCTGCAGGGTAGAAGCAATAGCAGGAGACGACGTTGTTGTTTGAGCATGCTGACAGGACAATCTTGTTGATGCCATAGCCACCCCAGAACTCGATTGCGTTATTGTTCAAGTATTCCGTCAGCCCAAGTTCGCGCAGCCGATCTGCAGAAATGATACAGCGGTAACAGCAGGAGGTTGAAGAGACAAACTTTGGAGAGATACCGAGCCCAAGTCGTGTTACAGACCGAATGCCATCTGCACAAATGACAATGTCGGCAGTAACCTTGTTGCCGTTCTCAAAGGTGATCAGACCCGCTTCAGGATCAAGTTCGACGGCCTTGTGCCAGACCTCGAGTTTGCAAGGATTCCCCTTCCCGGATCCCTGTACTGCAGTCTCCTTCAAAATGTTGTGAAGATCTATTCGGTGGAAGTTATTATAGTCGGTCCCAAACTTTGCCCGGTAGTCACCCAGGTCATAAGTGTTCGTCACCTCACCACTCGCCCAGTCGTGCATTATGAGCGACCTCAAAATGACTGGTTTCGCGGCTTGGATATCGACATCCCATTCTTGTAGTAGTCTTGACCCGTTGGAGGCGACTGAGAGCGAAGCTCCGACCTCTCCACCAAAGTCATATCGCTCATAGATGGTGACATTGTGTCCCTGCCGACGAAGAGCGATAGCAGCACTGAGTCCACCAAGGCCCGAGCCAATGATGGCAATGTTATAAATTGTTTGTTGGTCCTGTGGGACTAATCCAGGCATGGCGAATCTTGCTGGAAGCGGCTTATCGATTTTGTACTTATTGAATCCAGCCAGGAGGGGGATGCCAGGTGTATAAATACCTTGTGCTATAAGCCAAAGATGGTCTCTCCCAAAGTTGATTTTTGGGCATCAAGATCTATGCAGGCACTCCAGGACCTTCATCCATATAGGACACCTTGACTTGAACGATCTTTGGGTTTTCGGCTGTTCAGTACTGACTTCCTGTACCCTTCATGATAAGGATTCAACAACTACGTTCAGCAACGCTACATCAGGGGAAACCTAGGGTAAAAGGATGAGAGGCCAGGCGAAGCTAGCCCGAGATCCATCCTTGACACGTTCACGACGGTCCCTAGCCCTTTTGGGTTACTCTTCAGCCATTTCTGATTTTGCGACGGCTGCAGGGTAGGCAATCTCCGAGGCATGATTGGCTGCATGCCTGATAAGGAAGTCAGAAACGCCACGGCATCTAGATCCCTAGTGTCCATCCCCTCACTTTTCGCTCCGTCGTATCTCCTTCCCCATACTCTTTGCGCAATTTAGAGCGATCTGGCTATCAACGCTGTGCAGATTGCTTACGAGAGCTGTGGTATCTCAACAAATAGGGCGAGCATTCTCGTCCAAGGAGACCAATTGCTCATGATGCTAGCCGGTAATATAGTATCAGGAGAATTCCAATACCCTCCACCAGACACAGTCTCACAATTCCGACTCACAAGCATTTTTACTTTGTGCTCGCTCATTCAGAGGCGCCGTGTCTTGATATCTTGTACGCGCAGCGTTCATGGAACAATATAAAAAGATGAAGTCCAATACCTCTGACATATCATCCTCCAAGGACCTCGAAGCAACCCATAGCAAGTCGATCGGTGAGGTCTTATCCGTCAATATCCATGATGACTCCAAAATCTTCCGCAAAGTTGACTGGCGAATTGTTCCTATTATGTTCGCATGTTACTTTCTCCAATTCCTCGACAAAGTCCTGATCAACTACGCCAACGTTATGGGTCTCCCAACAGACCTTGGATTCAAAGGCAATGATTTTCCCTGGATGGCTACAGCATTCTTTATCGGGTACGCTGTTGCTGAATTCCCACAAGGATACATGTTGCAAAAGTTTCCTCTCGCAAAAGTGCTTGGGTTCAACGTGTTGGGCTGGGGGATCACCATCGCCTGCTCGGCAGGAGCACAGGACTTCAAAGGAATGGTCGCTCTGCGTACCCTTCTGGGCTGTTTCGAATCTGTCATCAGTCCGGCATTAGTCATGAATACGTCGCAATGGTATACTAAACGCGAAGCTGGTCCAAGATATGGCATATGGTATTGCGGCTTGGGAGCAGGCCAGATCATTGGAGGATTGATCTCATTCGCAGCTCAGCATGGCGCCAAAAATGCCTCTTTTGGTGGTTGGCGAATTATGATGCTTTCGGTTGGCATTTTCAACATCGGCACCGCGTGTGTCGTTCTCGCTTTCCTGCCGGATACTGTCGACAGCGCCAAATTTCTGACCGCAGAGGAGAAAGCATCGATTCACCGCAAACTTGCCCTTGACCAAGCTGGCAACGGTGCCAAAGTCTTCCACCCTTCTTCGCTTTGGGAGATCTTCCTCGACTTGCAAGTATGGCTCCTCTTTCTTCTGACCATCCTGATCGTCATCCCTAGCGGTGTCATCACAACATTCTCTGCCACGTTGATCAAAGGCTTCGGGTATACACCAAAGGAATCGGCATTGCTGAACATGCCGTCGGGTATTATCAGCATCGCATCTACGCTTATGTGCACGTTCGCCATTCTACGCGGCTCGCCGCGTTGGTTGAGCATCATTTTGTTGTTGATTCCCACTGTGATTGGTGCTGGCTTGATGTCTTTCATCGACAAAAACAACCAAGCTGGCAAACTCGCTGGTATCTATTTGATCAACACTATTGTCGCCCCCTTGGCTATCATTTACACATGGGTCGGTGCCAATATGGCGGGTTACACGAAACGCGTCGCCTCCAACGCGGTCATTGCCATTGGTTTCAGCATAGCAAATATCATCGGGCCACAGACATTCCAGTCCCAAGATGCCCCAGACTACATTCCGGCAAAAATTACCATCTTCGGTGTTGCTGGCGGTGCTCTGATTATCTCGCTCCTGCTCAGAATCCTCTACGGATTCAGAAATAAGAGGAACGTCCAGTTTAGACGTGCTCAATTGGAGGAATTGTCCTCATCCGCGAGCTTGAGTGAGACTGAGGTCCATGTTGATAAGACGGATCGCAACAATCCGGCTTTTATATATGTGTACTAGTCTAGCTAATGAGTTATTTACGAAGAATTTGATGGAGCAGTCGGACTTTCGGTTTGGTTTTGAGCGTGGAACAGGCGTTATAATTCACCATTATGATATCCGTGGAATCTCTGAATGAATGAATGAATGCCCTTTTTCTGGCTATATGAATGAAACATATCTTTCTTTAAACGCTGTCGCCATCCAGCTAAACTCCCTTTGCCTCAATATCAGCTCTACTTCCATCTGTATTGGGGGTGTGTCTGCAGACTAATATTATCGGGTTCAGGTCTAGTTTGGCATGTGGACCCTGAAATCCCACCTCACAAATCAATCATGATCTCTTTCCCCAAAACCTACCCCCGTACCTCACTGAGTGTCCCAATGCTATATCCAAGACTTGACGACTTCTATCCGAATTTCAGCGAACGTGATACAACGGTGATATTGATGTTCATTCTGAGGATTGTGCTATATTACTGGTCCTGTTGGCGAAAGATCGATACGACGCTAGCCAATACGACGCCAAGCTGAGTTTTGCGACGGCTGCGTAGAACCTTGCTCTGGCAACCCCCCTGGACCCGAAGGATCGATGCAAACGCCGTCCCAGCAGCTTGTCTCCACGAGGTTTGGGGACCATTTTCCGATGTTAGGATGATATTTGCGAGGTGGTCCGTGGCGAACGGAGACTTACAGCGATCAATGCTATGCCCCAATCCGAGCTGGCATTTGGCGTTTGTCGTGGCGGGGTAAGTCGGACCAGAAGTGCTCCAGATGCTTGAGGAATCGCAAATCGAGGGATTTGGGACCCCTTCTGATGACAGTGTAAGTGTGGGAGGAGTGCTAGAGCTGGCTATTTCACATCCCGTCTGCCGCTGAGGGACTTCGTTTTATATTCCCCTTTACTTAACGACGCCGAAGGCCGATAGCATCATCGACATCTGCTCTTCTCTTCTGTTTCTGAACTTCATCCATCTCTCTGGAAATCTAAAACTCCTCCATTCTAGATACCAATCCCAGGGCTTTCACGTCACACGCTCCCAGAACGAGAGTGTAGACAAGATAGAGAAGATGCTTCACGCCGAGCCAACATCGATTAAGCCGCCGTCTATCGTTATTGTGACTGGTGCCAATGGCTTCATCGCCTCTCACACCATCCACCAACTCCTCCAGCAGGGCTTCAAGGTCGTCGGCACCGTGCGCTCTCGAGATAAAGCAGAAGCTGTACGGAAAACACATTCCGAGCTGACACCACAATGTATCCATCTCCTTTCGACCGCCGTCGTGCCTGACATCACCGACCCAGAAGCCTACATGTCTCTCTTCCAATCCACAAATCCCGCCGCGGTGCTGCATTTAGCGAGTCCCTTCGGATATACTGTCACGGACTTTGAGAGGGACCTCCTTCAACCCGCCGTGAGAGGAACGGAGGCGGTCCTGAGAGCGGCTGCCCAAACGCCAAGCATCCAGAGGGTGGTCCATACAAATAGCTTCGCATGTATATATGATTCTGGCCTTGGTGCGAGGCCGGGTTATGTCTATACAGCGAAGGACTGGTCTCCGTTGACGTACGAGGATGGCATGAAGGCGCTGAATGCGCCTGCTGCATACCGCGCGAGTAAGGCCGTGGCCGAGAAGACAGCTTGGGCCTTTATGGGACGTTCGAACTCGACTGGGAACGCCAGTCCTAACTCGAGCTCTTCGAGCTCTTCCGCGTCGGACTCCGGGGTTGGGGAAAGTGCGCTCCAACCAAGCCCGGGATTCGACCTCGTGAGCCTCTGTCCCGCGATGGTCTTCGGCCCTTTCCTGCCCACGACTTCCTCTCTCCCCTCCAAGCCGTCGGAGCTGAATACAAGCAACGCGCTAGTCTGGGAGGTCGTCTCCGCCGGCTCCTCCTCCCCCGTTCCTCCCACGAAAGGCCCTGTGTGGGTCGACGTGCGGGACGTTGCCACTGCACACCTCTGCGCCCTCTCATCCCCATCACTGGGCGGTAGAAGACTTTTGCTGGCCAATGGCGTGTACTGTACCCAAGAGATCGCGGACGTCGCGAGGGAGGTGAGTGGGGATATGAGCGCCAGGATTCCGATTGGACAGCCGGGAAGGAGGGAGGCCGAGTCACACTTTGGAGTAGATGCGAGTGAAGAGGAGAGATTGCTGGGTATTAAGTGGAGGGGACTTCATGAAACATTGGCGGATTTGCTGCCACAACTTTGGGGGATTGAGCGTGAGGTTCATGAAGGGAGCTAAGCCGGGGACAAGAAGGAGAGAAGGAGTAGAAGAAGTGTTTGGAAAGGACTAACTTGAGATGAGTTTTATTTCGTGGTAAGTTGGTTTGTAAACTAAAAGCTGTAGGCTGATTATAGTAACGAAGAGCTGACACAATTGCCCATTAGAAGTGTTAAAATGTGAAGCGACCTTCGTAGACGTTTGAATTCTTGAGCATGCTCATGGTAAGGGACAATAAATTGAAGATAAATTGGGCGTAGAAACAGACAGGGCCTCCATCCTCCAACAGGTTCCTGAATGAAGGCTCCTGGAATAGTACAACAGCGTTAGTCAGTACAGCAGTGTTAGTCAGTACAGCAGTGTTGGTCAGTACAACAGCGTTAGTAATAAGCCATGTGAGCCAGAAGTGGGACACGCACTAATTGGCCTGTTGTTTTGGCTTTTAGCAACTTTGTTGTATTTGAGGGCCCAGACCAACATCAGGCGAATCAAGGCATCATCCCAGAGTGCTTTAATGTGTCTGTCCGACGTTGCAGATCACTGCTGCATCCATGGGTAGTACATGGAAGACAGCGACGCGTGGCAAGGCGCATTCCAAGGCAGTGGCACAGGGCAAACTGGTGGAAACAGCCAACGACTTGAGCATGCCGGATTTCATGTCTAGGTACGCGCCAACAGCCACTGGGCCTCTGCCGACGGGCTCGGATGAAAGTATCAGATACACAGACGGCACCAACATCTCCCGGGACGAGCTACAAGCCTGTCTCAATCTCGTCGAGCAAACCAGCGCGGAGGACTATGCCAACTCCGAGGTGGGTTGGTCGCGCGCGAAAAAGCGCAAGGAGATGGTCCTGCCTGATTTGAAGTACATACTGCTATTGTCTGAGTCACAAGCGGGGGTCCGTGGCTACGTAAGTGACGGCGGACAAGGGGGGGTAGTGGGATTCATCTCGTTCATGATCACGTACGAGGATGGCGAGGAAGTGATCTACATCTACGAGGTCCATTTGCAGCCGCCGCGCCAAGGCAAAGGCTATGGGCGAAGGCTGATGGACTACGTCGAGGCGATCGGCCAAAGCGTCGGCGTGAAGAAGGCGATGTTGACCGTGTTTCGCTCGAATCAGAGAGCTGTCGGCGTGTATGAGAGGTTGGGGTACGAGGAAGACGAGTTTTCGCCGAAGCCACGGCAGATGAGGAATGGGACTGTCAAGGAAGCGTCGTATGTCATCCTATCCAAGATGCTACAGAACAAGGTGGGCTGAACAGTTGGGCCATGGGGCCCGGTCATATCCGACGCACGTCCTTGCCTTTCATGTCGGGACGCTCAACTTCCCACTCGTCGCGCAAGACTGCAAACAGGGTGTCTCCGATCAAAATGGTCAGGCCCAGGCTCCAGACGAGAGTGATGGCGAAGAAAAAGTTTGCATTCCCAGAGCCGGCATAAATCCACAAGTAGTGGAATGCTGGGCCGAGAAGGCTAGAGTACAGGATAACCGAGGCGGCGATGAAAGTGTATCGTGTCACTGGCCTGGTCAGTAAGGCTTTGGGGTGGAAGTGAGATGGCGGGACTCACAGGGTATGATGTGGTGATACATTGGCAAAAAGCCGAAATAGAGAGAGACATCTGCAACACTGGGGTAGGGCTTGAACACGGCAAACAAGCCCAAGAGCGTGGTGAGAACGAAGAGGGGCTCCCTGTACAGCCGGATGGTCAGGCCACCGACGTAGCCGGCCAGATGCAACCAAAAGACTCCGATGAAGAATTCGCGGAATGAGTCGAAAATTTCGGTGAAGAAGTACCACCACAGCCCGATGTTGGGTGTTAGGTCGGGCACTGACAGTTGGAAGCCGTAGCAGGACCGGATAAAGCCGCGGATGTCGCCGGTGATGAGAAGCGTGCTAGCGAGCAGAGCGAGCAGTGCGGCTGCGAACCAGCCCAGACCGCCCAGAAGGGTCTGGCGGCCGGGCACAGTCGAGCCGGTCGCCTGTGCCTGAAGGAGAAGAAGGGGTGGAATGAGGAGACAGGGATACATGGTCAAGTATGCTCCAAAGGCCAGTGCGGTCATGGCTCGCGGCAGATTGCCGGTTGCAGCTGCCAACGCGGCCTGAGCGATGGCCAGAGTGGTGAAGAGAAAGGTGGAGCGGCCGAGGCATGACAAAATTGTGAACGGGTTGAACAAGAAGGCAGCGGCAATAACGGTGCCATTGATCGGCTTGAAGCGTGGTGAGGACAACTTGAGCTTGTCGGCAATGATCTTGAGCGCGAGCGCGTTGGCCAAGTCTATAGCGGTAAAGACGAGGGATGCGGGGAAGATGGCGAAGATGACGAGAAGCAAGGGGGCCTGATGGAAGACGCCTCCATCGTAAGGTGAGAGGCCGCGCTCGTACAGGAAAAGGCCTTCCTTAAGTCGCTTGAAGCTAGAGGCGGGAGTGGATATCTCGACCTGGGTGGTGAGGAAGTCGATGACTGTGGGGAAGAAGTAGAAGGCGAATAATCTCAACGCTGCGGCGCCGGCGAAGACGGCGATGGTGTTTTTCCCCCAGGCCATTGCATCGTCAGTGTGTCGTCATGAGCGCACGCGGTCGTCTCTCTCGAGCCAGCATTCTTCCTCCTGGCACTGAAAGCATGAAAGGGGAGGCCGAGGCGGCCAAGAGGACACTTACCATTCCCCACTTAAAGTCTTAGAGGGCAGAACGCTAAAACTTTTTAAGGTTTCGGCTAAGTTTCTTCTCTTGGACAATAACGTCCGGAGTGATCAACTTTTTTTGTCTGCGGCGAACAACTGATTTTGTCTGCGGCGAACAACTGTTTTTGTCTGCGGCGAACAACTGTTTTTGTCTGCGGCGAACAACTGTTTTTGTCTGCGGCGAACAACTGTTTTGTCTGCCAACAGTGTGCAAGTGTGTGTTCGACAGACGTGCTCGACAGACGTGCCCGACAGACAGCAAGATGGCCAAGATCAAGAAAAAAGGGGAGGCCGGCCAGGCCCGCAACTACATCACACGCACGCAGGCGGTGCGCAAACTGCAGATCTCGCTGCCAGACTTCCGGCGGCTGTGTATTTTCAAAGGCATTTACCCGCGAGAGCCGCGCAAGTTCAAGAAGGCACACAAGTCGGCGACCCACTCGACAACATTCTACTACACCAAGGACATCCAATACCTCCTGCACGAGCCGCTGCTGGCCAAGTTCCGAGACCAGAAGGCGCTGTCCAAGAAGATTGCGCGGTCTCTGGGCCGCAACGAAGTGCAGGATGCAGTGCGGCTGGAGAAGCAGCACACGCCCAAGATCACACTCGACCATATTGTGCGAGAGCGATATCCCACCTTTGTCGACGCGCTCCGAGACTTGGACGATGCCCTGTCTCTGCTGTTCCTCTTTGCCAACCTGCCATCGACAGCAACAGTGCCGCCGAAGACGATTGCACGGTGTCAGCGGCTGTGCCACGAATTTGAACACTATCTCATCACCACACACTCGCTGAGAAGATCCTTCCTGTCCATCAAGGGCATCTACTACCAGGCGACAATCCAGGCCCAGGACATCATGTGGCTGGTGCCGTATCGGTTCGTGCAACAGGTCTCGCAAGACGTCGACTATCGCATCATGGGCACGTTTGTCGAGTTCTACTGCACACTGCTCGGCTTTGTCAACTACCGCCTGTACACGCAAATCGGCTTGGTGTACCCGCCCAAGTTTGACGTGACGAGCGACGAGCGCGGCGCCGAGCTGGCAGCCTTTACACTCCAAGGCAGGAACACCACCACCACTGACGCAGTCGAGGATGGCGAGGAGCCGAAGAGAGTGACGAATGGCCATGCCGACAGCAACGCTGCCGACGTGCAAGCCCTGGTCGACCAGGCTGCGGCCGCCCAAGTAGTGGAAAAGGATGTAGAGGCCGAGCAGGCAGTGGCGGAGGGAGACGAAGAGGACAAGACTGAGGCAATTGACAAATTCGAAGTTGCTGCTCCGGAAGGCGACGCACTGCCGCAGCCGGAGATCAGCAGCAACGAGGCCGCCAACCTGTTCTCGAACATGACCGTCTTCATCTCACGAGAGTCGCCCAGGCACCCACTCGAGTTTCTACTGAGGGCCTTTGGCTGCAAGCGAGTCGGCTGGGACAGTGTTCTCGGAGAAGGAGCCTTTACTCACAACGAGACCGACCAGAGAATCACTCACCAGATTGTCGATCGGCCTGCCGCTGTCGAGCCTCTGCCGGTCGCCAATGGGACCGACGACACGCAGGCACAGAGCGTGCAGACCGTCAAGCCTGGCCACTTTGTACCTGGCCGAATATACGTGCAGCCGCAATGGGTGTGGGACTGCGTCAACGAGGGCCAGCTAGTGCGGACAGATCTGTACGCTCCGGGGGCGACACTTCCACCGCATCTCAGCCCGTGGATCAAGCCCACAAGTGGGCAATATGACCCAAGAGCGCCTCTGGCGGAGCAAGAGGCCGAAGGCGAGGCGGATGAAGCGACGATAGAGGAGGCTGATGAAGAGGAAGACGAGGAAGAGATTGAGGGCATTCAGATTGAGGCAGCCTCCGACAGTGACGAGCCAGAACGGCTGGCACCAAATGGCATGACGGTAGCTGACCTGGATGCCGAATCCTCAGAAGACGAGGAAGGGGAGAATGAGCAAGGCAAGAATGAGGAAGCAGGGGAGAAGCGCGATCACGACGGGTTTGGCGGTTTCAACGACGACGAGGCAGCACAAGACGATGACGGAAACAAGGACGAGGATGATGAGGAATTGCTGCACCAGCAAGAACTGGCAGCTGAAGTCCTGGGCCAGCCGCTCTCGGCCGTGCGGGCAGACCCCGAAACTCGGCGCAAGGAGAAGGCGAAGAAGGAGCGTGAGGCACGGCGGAAGAAGGAAGACGAGGAGCTAGAAAGGCGGAAGATGATGATGAGCAACAAGAAGAGGAAGTTGTTTGAGAAAATGCAGTACTCGAACGAGCAGAAGGATGCCGAGGCGGCCAAGCTGAGGCAGAAGCGACGGAAGCTAGAGGGGAAGGGGCGACGACGAGGGTAGAAGCGACAAAAGCGAGAGGGGAGAGGGCGACGACGAGGGCAGAAGCGACAAAAGCCAGAGGGGAGAGGGCGACGACGAGGGCAGAAGCGGCGAAAGCCAGAGGGGAGAGGGCGACGACGAGGGCAGAAGCGACAAAAGCCAGAGGGGAGAGGGCGACGACGAGGGCAGAAGCGACAAAAGCCAGAGGGGAGAGGGCGATGAGGCGAGACGGCGATGAGGCGAGAGGGCGAACGACGGGTGAACGAGACGATTTGGATGAGCAGGTATGAGGGGCCGCCAAGCCCCAAACATGTGACGGACTGTGAGTAAAAGAGTGTAAATAGGACGCGTCTTGCGCGGTATGCCGCGTCGTCTACCGTAGCAGCACAAGCTACCCGGCGACTTCCTCCCGCACGGTATCACGGTACGGTAACTTACCGTATTTTCGCGCCTTGGCGCTAAGCTCCCCAATTCTCAGAGCTCGGGCAACAGCGAGTGCAACACACGCAAACAGCACATTGCCTGCGTCGTCGCCGTCACTGTCCACGACGGCCGAGAGCGCTGAATGCCGGCGTGCCTGAACATCCGCATGGCGGCCGCACCTGCTGCACTGCGGCTGGGTCGCCCATTGAGTGCCGCCGTCGCCCGGCGACAGCTCATCGCCGCGCTCCCGCGTGCACACCAGGTAAGAGCCGCCTAGGCAGCTGCCGCACCCACTGCTATACCAATTGCTGACCGTGGTGACGCCGCCGCCGCAGCAGCAACAGCGGCGTGCCTATGCCGAGCGCTCCGACTCGCTCCTGAGCTCTGATCCCGGTTTCAAGCCGGCCGAGTCGGCGCCCGTGCCGACCCAGAAGCCGGCCAGCGTCGCCACAGACTCGACCAAGGCCCAGGCGGCAGCGGCTCCTGCCTCGCCGCCCACCGCCCCTCCTGCGCCTAAACGCTTCCGGTCCCTGCGTCTGCTGCTCTACCTCGTCATCTTCGGTGCGCTCGGCTACGGAGGAGCTGTGTGGTATGCGCTGCGCTCAGACAACTTCCACGACTTCTTCACCGAGTACGTGCCCTTTGGCGAGGATGCCGTGCTCTTCTTTGAGGAGCGCTCCTTTAAGCAGCGCTTCCCCGATGCAAAGGTCAATGTGCACCGCACTGGGCCCCGCCTAGGCGTCGACGACAAGAAGGTGACCATTCCGCTGAAGTCGGGTCTGTCGTGGAAGGTCGCCGAAGAGGCTCCAGCCAAGGGCACCGACGTGACGCAGACGGGCAGACACATGAGCGCCTTGGACGCCAACAAGCCCAAGGGCGACGCGGCCAAGCCGGTCAAGGCGGCCAAAGCCTCACCAACCAGCGACTCTACCAAGGCCGAGGTCAAGGATACACCCAAGCCCACGCCCAAAGCGGCCGCACCGTCGGCCGACAAGCATCCCTCTCTGCCAGTGGTGCAGAAAGACGAGGCCAAGACGCCTCCCAGCCCGGCCGCCCCGTCGCCCAAAGAGGACGCTCGACCGGCGGCAATTGCTCCAGTCGCGGCCATCTCTGCGGTGCAAGCTGCCGCCTCGGATGAGCCGGTGCTGCAGGAGCTGGCCAAGGTTGTCAATGACCTCATCACCGTCATCAATGCTGACGCCGCTGCCGACGGCCCCAGCAAGTACTCTGGCCCCATCAACAAGGCCAAGGAATCCCTGACCGGCGTCACTTCCAAGCTCAAGGCTCTGCGCGAAGCCGAGCAGGCCAAGGCTGAGGAGCGTCTGCAGCAGGCTCACGCCGAATTCGATTCCCTGGCCAAACAGCTGCTGCTGCGTGTCCAGACGGCTCAGCAAGAGGAAGAGGCCAAGTATCGCGAGGAGTTCGAGGCCGAGCGTGCTAAACTGGCCGCCATCTACGATGCCAAAGTGCGGGCCGAAGTCGAGCGCACCGGTGCCGTGGCTGACCAGCGGCTCGTCAACGAGCTGACCAACCAGGCCATCGAGATGAAGCGCCAGTTTGTCGACCAGATCCAGTCACTCGTCGAATCCGAGCGCGACGGCCGCCTGTCCAAGCTGACCGACCTGTCGACAAATGTAGACAGCCTGACCCAACTGACCTCGAACTGGAACGGCGTGATCGACTCCAACTTGGCCACTCAAAAGCTGCAAGTTGCCGTCGACAGCGTGCGCGCGGCACTGGCAAACGCCAACCACAGCGATTCCAGACCGACTCCGTTTGTGCGTGAAATGGCCGCGCTCAAGCTGACTGCCGACGGCGACCCAGTCGTCGATGCCGCCATTGCCTCGATCAACCCGTCGGCCTATCAACAGGGCATCCCGTCCAAGGCCCAGCTCATTGATCGCTTCCGCCGCGTGGCAACTGAAGTCCGCAAAGCGTCGCTGCTGCCGGAGAACGCGGGGATCGCTTCCCACGCCGCCTCCTTGCTCCTGTCCAAGGTCATGTTCAAGAAGCAGGGCCAGCCCCAGGGCACTGACGTCGAGTCCGTTCTGACCCGGACCGAAAGCCTGCTGGAGGAAGGCGATCTCGATGCTGCCGCGCGAGAGATCAACGGCCTTGGCGGCTGGGCCGCCGTCCTGAGCCGTGATTGGCTGACAGATGTGAGGAAGGTGCTCGAAGTTAACCAGGCCTTGGATGTCGTCGAAACAGAGGCTCGGCTGCAGTGTTTGAGAGTCGAGTAGATGGACGCGTGGCCAGAGCAGAAAGCAAAGCAAAGAAGAAAAAGGAGCTATTGTAGACGGCAACCAAGGTCAGGCTAGTCTAGCAGCCTGCCTTGCAGCCAATATGTATCAAATTCCCTATCATGTCGCTCTTTCCTGTCCTGGCCGACGAAAACAAATCCAAGTCCAGCCCCAGCGCTCATGTACGCCCTCGCCCAGACCGCGCTGCTTTTAAATCCCGCCCCACCCCCCTTCGCCCTTGCCCTCAATCGTGTCCCGAGTCGACTGCGTGCCTGCTCTAACGTTAGCTAGTGATACGATCTATAATTGGCTCTGCTCACCAGCCATTCCTTCTGGGCCCCGCTTCTGTCTTCACTGAGTCTCAAGCGTCGTTGTTCCATGACAGAGGAGACATTGACCGAGGCCTTCCAGCAAGCAAGCGCCACTCGGTAATCTCATTGATCCCAGGGGGAAGGATCTGTCTCAGATGCACCCCCACGGGTCCGTTGGTCTCATGACTGGGAGGCATTTCAGCACGCAGCAGCAAGGGACTCTCTACGTACTCAGACCCTTCGCGCTGCTTACCAGCCTCGCTGGTCTCAGGCAAAATCTGTCTCAAACGCTGCCCTATGCGTCCGTCAGTCCCCTGACTGGGAGGCGTCGATGGGCTGGGTGAATGATCCATTCGAGATATCGCTGGTTGACTACTGTGGTCAGATATGAGCGATGGCGCCATTGGAGACATTGCGCTACTTGATGGTGCCATTCGATTGCGACTTGCAGGTACAGCAAGGAGTGCGGAGTGCGCGTCAGGAGTCTGAGGGGTCCTATGTCCTCGTGGTAGTACGCGTGCTGCTGGTGGCGGCGGCGCTTGGATTTGCCGCGGGGAGACTGGTGTAGCGTCTTGGTCACCGACATTCGCATGAGCGGAAAAGGTCGTACTATTGAGCATTTGTGGATCAATTTGCGACCGTAGCATCGACATCTCTCGTTCGGCCCGTTGCACCATTCGCTCTAGGCGGTTCAGGAGCGATAAAGCCGAGTCTCTCGACTGTAAATCACTTTCAGGCGATGGAACCAGGCGAGGAGCGTTCTGAGCTGCCGTACCAGCTTCTTGATTAGGTAGCGACCTGTCGCTCAGCGCCAGAGGCGTCACAGCTGCAGCCGGCAATATGCGACCGTTGGCCTGTGATCCTGTGTTCTCACGCGATGAGTCTGCTGGAAGTACAGGAGAATGGCTTTCACCGTCGCTAGTTGTACGACGCTGACTTGTTCTGGCGGGACTTGATTGTCCCAATGGTAAAAAGGTCGGCACAGGTTGGGCTAAAAGCTCTGCTGCCCGAGCGGGATCAGTGAATAGCTGCCCGATGACTGGAACAAAAACGTCAGTCATAGTGTCTATAGTGAGCAAAAAGCAGTAAGCGTACAAGGGTTCAGAAGGTGCTTCACCACGACGTAATGTGGATAAACAGTAACAAAGCCTTGCTGCCACATCGCTACTTCCTTGTCAAGCCCGCTGAGGTCGGAGAACATTCCACTGACGTGGCCCTCGAGGTTCCAAATACAATGGAACGCTTCGCTAGCGATATCACCTCGGTCATGGTGCCATTGGGCGTGCGGTCCCTGGGCGTCCCTTCGTTAGCTAAACTGACTCAGACCAGACTTCGCGCCTCAACCTACCCTGCGCACCGATCGTTCATCTTGGGAACCCCAGTCCACACAAGCGGCATGGTCTCCCGGACTGCACTTCAATGGGTAGCACTTGAAGTACCACTGACCTAGCCCAACATCAAACACACTGAAACCAAGTTGTAGTTGTGCACCATCAGTGCCTTGCGGCGATGATATGGCCTTATCTAGTCGTTGTTTTTGTTGGTTTTTTGCCACTGTTCGTCTACGTCTTGTAGTGGTGCGTTTCTTAGCCTCTCCACTTTTGCGCACGCCGTTGTCAGCCGTCTCTCCCCCGTCGCCGTCTCGGCTGCAGCCGCTGGGGCCAAGCACTAAAAATGCGTCCCGTATAGAATCTTCCAGGTATATATGCGACTCCTTAAAATGGACGTGGAGTCCGCCGGTAGAATATGGTGTCCAAGGTTCCTCCCGGCTTAGTTGACGACGCCAATAGTCAATATTGTACCTAGGCAATGTCGTTCGCATCCGGCTGCAAGAATCATTATCTGGATCATCGCTGGTAAATGTGCTGCTTGAGCCGCCATTGACAAGACTTGGACACGAACCCTCATCGATCATGGGATGTGTGCTTTGATTGCATGCTTTGTGAATTACGGATACTTCAAGCATTCGCGCGCGATGGCGAACTCGCCCGGTGTGGTAGGCTGCGTGAAGGAGCATGGCTTAATTATATACTAGGAACTAGAGTGCTTCTATGAAGCTGTTGTCGACGATTGCGAAGGCCAACGGTGCAGTGTGAAGGTGCTGCCATGACTGACTGATATTTGCCTCCGTCACCCAACGCTGCGGACCAAATCCCACTAGTTAGGGTGATTCCACCATGAGAGACGGCGCTAGGCACGATGTGGGGAATCTCCTGAAAAGGCACAGCCACCAAATCTCCTCATTGGCTTCGAGTCTGATGGTGGAATCTCCGCATTGGCTTCGAGTCTGATGGTGGAATCTCCGCATTGGCTTCGAGTCTGATGATGGAATCTCCGCATTGGCTTCAAGTCTTCACCATCATCAACTAACATGATTGCTGATCCTCAGTGAGCACTATCATGTATGATAAGCAAGCCCCAAGGTAGAAAGGTCTGCTACCTTCCAGATATTCATTCGAGAAGAAGCCCGAAGAGAAACTATAAGGATCGCCAAAATATTGAGGTGGCGACGGTATTTTCTCTTGCTGTGCAGCCCCTTGTCTCAAGGACCGATTGAAATGCCAAATCGGGGCATTCCAACATGTCGGCGAACATGGTCATGTCCTATTCGGGCAGCAATGGTGCACTTGGTGTTTTGGGAACAGAGTTGAGAATTCAACTCTAGACTACGCTGAGAGATGGCGAATCAAGTTTCTGGTGGCGTCAACTCTTCTACAGCCACGGGGTTCTGGCATTCAATGACTTCCTCGACGCACACTTGATCGTAAATATCTTATACTCGCGTGTTCCTCGCCATGGCTATCGATGCCCACATGCAGGACCTGACCGGCGGCGGTCGGAGAAAGGACGCAACTACTATCCGCCCCAGCACGACGGCTTCCTCTCCTGGTCCGAGGCTTCCCATTAACCTTACTCGCAGGGAGCACCGCGGATATGCTCGGGCCTTTCCACTCGAAGTAAAGGATGGTGAGACCTTGGCTGAGTTTATGGCGCGCCTTAAGACTCGGTTTGGTGCCAGCAAATGGACAGTGCTTATGAGGAAAATCGTTTTATTCGAAGAAGAGGCTATTTTTGAGGCGCCCTTGTGCTCTGTACGTGATATCTGGCTTCTGACAAGGGCGCAAGCTTGCTGACATGTCAAACAAGATCATCGCACGTGCATACCCCGATGCAGAAGGAGGTGCTGCACTCGTTGATCTCGGTCCTCCTACCTTTAGTGCTCTGCTCACACAAGCATATCACGATGCCCAAGCGCTAGGAGAGCTTGTCGATGTGGAAAGAACCCTAAAAAGATATGAAACAAGGTCCGGGGTCTCTCGGAACATCGCCATAGTGCTTGGGTGGAAGAAGTCCGAGAAGCTGATGATAATCAACCTCAGCATTCTGGGTGTACTGAGTATAATCGTTGGTATTGTCATTGGCGTTGTCTGTTCAGATGCCAATCTTGGGGTTGCTGTGGGAGGTGGTTTATTTGCTGCGCTTGGAGTGGTGGTGGCACTTTTAGTCATTGTGGCTAAGTGAAGTTGACGCAGCTTTCTGGTGGGCCTTGGGGTAGCTCGGAGAAATTTTGAAGCGTTAGAACTGATGTTAATAGAGCAACGTCTTACCTAAGGAAGCTCTGTGCTTGTCTTTTGGGAGGCTTTGGATACTGTTGACATTGTCATTCAGTCTTGGGTCAAGAAAGTATTTCCTATGATTTGTAGATGCGCCAACAGGATATCTCAGGGCTACTTATAGGCGGGCTTAAAAGCCGACCTTTTGGTATCTGTTGCCTGAGTGGTCCGCAAGGCAACTGATACGCAGCAACAACCCGGGACGGTGGCTTATCTCCTCTCTCTAACGCTAAGCCGCAGGATCCGAGACTACCGCGAACAGGGTCAAAATTTTCTCCCTTTCGCTCTGACTACTAATTCCTCCTCCTCCACTGCAGCTATGGCTCCCAGATCAGAGTCTAGCATTCAGCAGGCATTCCACTACTCTGGACAAGGCTTGTTTTCATCATTAAGCCAGTCTATCAAAGCCAGTAGGGCTCCAAAGTCATCCACTTACCATTGACACACTGGACGCGTCACTAAATAACTATCTTATCCCAATAACCGTCGGCTTACTCTAGATCAGGAACAACAGCTAATACTCTAGATCCAAGACCTTCAGAGATAGTATATACCCCTAAACTATACTACTATTTAATATCTAGCCTCCTAGCTAGCTAGGGAAAATAGCTCCTCTAAGCAGATTATGTAATGGTACCCTTCTAGCTGCTCTGGGATAGGAGGGCTGTCGGCGTTCGAATACTCTTGACATTCAGTAGGATAGGTGGTAGATTGATGGGGAGTCGACAGGGTAACGCAGGGTACTCCCAAGGGAGCAACAAGGTACGATCACAGTGTATCGTTAATGAAGACTGGCTATTAGACTATGAAGAGCTCTCTAAGGAGACCTCTTCAAGTCTCTATATATACTCACAATACTCTTCCTTTCTAGCAGGAGTCCTCTCTCCCTGCCTTCTGCCCAAGCTCTTTTCCTGCCACTGAATATCTTTAGTCTTCTTCCTGCCACTCTCCCAGCCTTCTCTCTGGTTTAGTGACAATCTAGTGACAACATTTTCGGCCTTAAGCTTGGCCGTTGCTTCGATTGCGATTCGCATGTGTTACGACATGCGTGTCTTCCGGAGCTGGGGCTTCCAGGATCTCGATCGTTAACCTGTTGTTTCTACGATCTCGATCGTGGATGTCCCTTCTGCTGGGCTTGCCTGGGATAGGGGTGTCCTGTGGTGAGTTCTGTTACAGCCTGTTCCTGTTCCTACCTGCTGCCGCCCCGTTACAGTAAGTTCCGACGCCACATTGTAATGGTTGATAGGACGGGAGTAAGAGAACAAAGCTTTCAGTCGCAGGGCCAAACCTGAAACTTGGGTACAGTCAGCTGTAAAAGGGACTTCGACATGAAATCCGGTTGTAGAATACAATCATGTCCACTTTGTGGCTATTCATCCTAGCTAATCACTGCAGCATACTCTATTGGTCCGGCTGCTAGGAAACTACTTGTCGCCAGGTGGCTTTGCACAATGATTAGGCGTCCCGGATATTCTCACCCCTCTTTGATCCATGAGTCTCGGGGGCCTGTGCTATCTGATGCTTCCACGGCGAGGTTCTGCCATCGCGGCGTGGGAGGTTCGTCACTGTGCCAAGGACTGGAAAGCCTGGAGTGGGATCTTGCTGCTGCTGCTTCGGCGGCGGCGGCGGCGACAGTGGCGGCAAAATGACAGGCATTTTGGCAGGAGGACTGCTAGGTCCAGGAAGAGCAGCGGCCTCTGCCCCTTCGAGCTATTGTTGAACCGTGCCATCGTCGTACATTGTGTCAGGATCAACTTCTATAAAGCCTTCGTCCGAGTCGTCATCGTCGCTGTCGTCAAGCTCTGGGGGATCTGCAGCACCGGCTATGGACGCCATGACAATGAGGGCCCATTGTAAGTCAACCATGTGCTTCATCTTCTCTGCGTCTTCTTTGGAATCTTTACCATCAAAATGAACTTCGAAGATTTGGCCTGAGAGAAGCTGATGGTGGGACTTGACATGACTAGCGGCCACAATTCCATTCTCACAACCATATTCCAGCTGAGCACTTGGGTCACCATACCAGATCGTCAGAGTATCAAGCATCTCCTTCTGCACATCACTTTCTTCGAGGTTTATCTTTCTATGCCGTGATAGATTGCTTCGTTTTGGCATCCAATGGAACTGGAGCATGACAATTTGCTTGGTCCCTGTAGGAGTAATACCAAGGCATTTGACTGCCCAGAGCCCCATACTCCACCATTTATGAAGCAGCGGATTAATAGCCAGCATGTTCCAGGCGTAGTCTGAACAGCGCACCTTGCGTGAAATGAGAGACTGCCATGGGCAGTTGCCAAATAGATGCATAGCAGGCATCAAGTCATTTGTACGCTCCCTATTCTTTGCAGTTGAATTGAATGTAAATGGGATTATATGACAGGCTTCTGGATTTGCAGCACCAGTAAAAATGCAAGCATTTTTCTCCCGGTCACGACACTATTGGATAGTTAGTACGGATGTACATGTCAAGAATAAATCATAGACACCTTCTGGGCCTCTCCTTGATTACGAGAAGGAGCCTCTTCCCGTGTACGCTTTGTACCATTTGTTGTTGGTATTGTGGATAGCTGGCCTGCTATCGCCCCAGAGCCAGTTCTAATCCGTTTGCTGCTGCGAGAGGCAGACTTCAACGGCAGCTTTGCAAGCTCTTTCTCCCATGATAACCCTGAGATGACTAGCCCCTTTATCAGTTACCAGACAAAGGAAGCAAAGCTAAGAACTTACATTCATAGGCTAAATCTGCTGCAAGCCGTAGTGCAACCTCGCCAAGAACAAAACCAAGTACTCAGTCAGAGCTTGCAAGCTCCCTAAGGGTGTTCATTGGCATGACAAGAATCATGGAGAGACCAGAGGCTGTAAACTGCCAATCAACCTGTTGAGTTTCTTCTCGGATGATGCCTTGTAAATTCCGAGCATACTCTAGACGGATCCGGACTTCCTCTGCTGGTGGAATGATACTGATACCAGGCGTCTCGCTCATCGGGACAGGCTTTGTCGTAATAAAGCGCTCGAGGGCGTTTACCTGCCCTTGAGGAGCGGACTGGATGAATGAGCTCATCTGCTGAAGTAAGCGCCCATGGGCGGAAGTTTGGCTCGCACCGGTGTCGGTGTCGGCCATTGTGGGGTGTGTGAAAGGGGAATTAGAAGATTGACTGAAAGCCATAAATGAAGCCAACTATTTATGCCTTCTCTGGGCAGAGATCTGAGGACCACCATCACCAAATGTCCGCGGGTTAAACCGAATCTCTGCAGGGTTAAACCAAGGGGGTAATTAACTTGAATGTCAAACTCTCATGACCACAACTTCAAACTCTCATGACCACAACTTCAAACTCTCGTGATCACAACTTCAAACACCATGGTGACACAAAATGGGTCTGTAGAGCGTGCGTAGACGTAGCCACACATCATCCTGGACAAGTCCAGTCATCACTTTCCCAGCAGCCCCAAGCCTCTGTTCCCAGTCAGGGATGACTCACTACACAATCGATTCCCCCTTGATCGTCTCGTGGTCTTGCCGGGTAACCCAGCCTCACTTGTCTCTTTTGTCACAGCGATATGATCTTTTATTCGTGTGTCACAATCAATTCAATCAGTCTCCGCCTTCTTTGTTTGTTCGCTCGTTTGATTCTCCAGTAGTCTGATGGAGAAATACATGCACCTTCATCGAGCAACACCAACCACAACAACAACAACAACGAAGATGCTCATGAATATCCTCAAGAAGCTCAGTCTTGACAGCTCCTGGGCTTGAAAAAACATATGCATTTACCCTCCGTCCGTTACTGTCATGGGTGGAAACGCGTTCGCGGGCGATGACCCCAACCTACTATTTCCACGCCTTTCTCCTCGCCTGTACAAGCAGCTCAAGGATGAGATAACCACACGCCTATTAAAGCACTTTGAGTATGCGCGGGTCCCTATTGAAGCGCCCGAGAAGACCTCCCATGGCGACATCGATGTGCTTGTGTGCAATGCCGTCAGTGCCGACGCATACGACCCAGCAAGACTTTCCCTTGCCTTGTGCGCGAGACTGTGGAAACAGATCAAGGGTAGCGACACTGTCAATCTCGCCTTCGACTGGCCGGAGGACGGAGCCGATTTTCCATACCAGTCTCGGCCCTTGGGTTCGCCACATGCTTCAGCAACGCGGTCGACAGATATGCTGGGTCAAGGTGTCTTGTCGACAAAGCGATGCTTGTTCCAGGTCGATGTCCACATCTGTGCCAGTCCCAAGGCACTGGACTGGATGCTCTTCAGCCACGCGCATGGCGACATGTGGAACGTGCTGGGCAGTATCATCCGCCCATTCGGCCTGGTGCGCAACCAGCGCGGGCTCCTGATCGTTATTGCCGAGTTCGCTGAAAAGGCAGGGGGTGGTGGGATGCCCAAGTATCTTCAGCGCGTGCTTTTGACAGATGATCCTAGCTCTACCCTTGGCTTTCTCGGCCTTGATGAAACACAGTACTGGAAGGCCTTTGAGTCCGTCGACCAGATGTTTGACTTTGCAGCCGGATGCCGTTTCTACACCACCACCACCACCACCACCACCCGAGATGAGAGGGCCCGAGAAGGAGAACAAGGGGAAGAAGCGGGAGGAGTACCAAGAAGACAACGCGATTCTGACGACACAAGCCGCGACGACGCAAGCCGCCAAAGCGGTCGCCGACGGGCCAACCAGCGGCTCATTTTCCAGCGCTGGCTCACCGACTATACACGCGCACACCCACCTCGACCTTACCGCCCTGCTGTCCTGGCTGTGGCCCCAACAGTGGATCGCCCGAATACAGACGCGGCGGCCCCCCCAGCAACCGTACGAGCGGTTGACACAGCCCAAGCGGCCAAGGCATTCTTCGGCGCTGAATTGGCCAACCGCTACAGCACGGCGCAGGACCGGAGCCTGCTCATTCTCGGCGCTCAGCGACTGTGGGCTGATGTCCGCCACCATCTCACGGCAAAGGGCGCCAAGGGTGCTGAACTGGGCTATGCGATGAAAGGACTGAAGGGGTGTGTGCAGCCTGACGCATTCGACGCGTGGGCACAGGGCGTGCTTGCGCGGGGCGAGCGTGAGAGCCTCAACCCTACAGCGTGCCCCTCTGACTCTTGGTTTTCTGCCGGCTTGCTCGCAAGCGGCGAGAGACGAGACGGAGAGGGAGATGGAGACGACAGAGAATCAAAAATAACAGGGGAAGAAAATGTGGCTCAGAAGGTGCGGGACATGCTAGGCTTCTACGTACCTGGCATTCCTACTGTCAGGCGCCATTTCCGGGCACGCGAGTTTGACAGTGTGAAGAAGTGGGTGTTTGGCGGAGAGGACGGCGGCACTGGCTCCTGCAACGACAACGGCAATGACAACGGCAATGACAGCGACAACGACAACGACTCTATGTGGAGGCTTGTGTCAAGGCTGCAGAAGGAAAAGGACATGGCCGAGAGTCAGAGGGGAGGAAAGAAAAAGGAGGAAGGAGCAGCAAAATCTAAACTTTTGTAATTCCCTATTTCCGGGGTATCAGTATTACAAGCAGTTGGTTCTTCTAGACACGCTCGGGCAAGGCATCTTAGTTGGCCACGGCGGCGTCTGTTTCTTCGTCAAGATTATCCGCTCCCTCCTCAGCAGTCAGGGCCTGGTCGACCACGACGGTGCCGCCCAGCTGCTTGATCTTGGCCTGTGTCATTTCATACACGTACTGGCCGAGATGCTCGACGCCTTGCAGCTCTACTCCTGATTCGTTTTCGTCTTCTTCCGCTGCTGCTTCTTTCTGGTCTTGGTCTGCTGCTGCTGCTGCTGCTGCCGCTGCTGCCGCCGCCGCCGCCGCCGTCGTCGTCGTCGTCCGGTCGGTGGTCGGATAGAGCTCGCCAGGAGTGACGACGAGATTGGTGGGGCGGGTGAGGAAGAGGTCCATGGCCGGGCGGAGGGCCAGACACTGCTCCCAAAGGGCCTGGCGACCGAGGACGTAGAAGCCGAGGCGGGCGCGGGACAGGGCGACGGTGATGCGGCGCAGATCGTTCATGAAGCCGGCGTGCTTGGTGCGCGTCAGCGACAGGATGACGTACTCGTTCTGCTCGCCCTGGTAGCGGTCGACGGTGCTGACGGTGCGCGGCAGGCCGAACAGGCTGCTGTTGCTGCCGCCGCAGCGGTGGCTGAGCACGTCGCGGATCAGGGCGCGCTGGCCGGCGTATGTGGTCAGGATGCTGATGGAGCGGGCCGGGTAGCCCAGGAGCCGCATGTACTGGTACAGGGCGACGGCGTACTCGGCCTCGCCCAGGTTTTGGAAGTAGTGCGCCGTCGGCTCGGATTCGTCGTGGGCGCGCTCGCCTTGGTAGTAGGTCGGCACGTTGATGAACTGGTAGGTGTAGCGGAAGCCCGGGTTGGCGCGGGTGAACTCGGGCAGGGTGCTGGTGAGCGGCAGGTTGGTCAGGCCGACGTGCTCGCTTTGGTAGCGCCAGCTGAAGAGTTGGGCCAGCTCGGGCCGGCAGCGGCCCTGTGCGTCGAGGGTGACGGAGGGCACGCCGAGACGGATCAAGCGCTGAAACAGCGACTGGTTGAAGTTGGAGTAGGCAGCCAGGGCGGGTGATTGGATGACGGGCGAGTTCTGGAGGTGGTCGCCGACGAGCACAATTCGCTTCAGCGGCAGCTCGCCAGTACGCGGGTGGGGGTTTTGCATGGCCATGGGGATGAAGGATTCGATCTCGGTTATTTGGGCCGCTTCCTCCATGATGAGCGTGTGGTAGTGGAAGCCGAGGTCGGCGATCTCAGCGCGGCGCATGGCGGCATGGGTGGTGGTCATGGCGACGATGCGGGCAGAGGAAGTGAGCAGATGGTTGGCCTGGTCGCGGCTGTGGCGCAGGATTTCAAAGGGCCGGATCGAGGCCAGCTCGGCGAAGACTTTGGTAATGTGGTATTCGCAACCAGAGGCAATTTCTCGCGCGTCGGCGACCGAGGCCGAGGGCGGGAAGAGCGGCTGCGGGGCGTTGGCAAAGTAGGCGTGGAAAGGGAAGGCAACAATGATGGAGGCAGTTGTGGCGGAGTCGGAGTTGGCAGCATGCCAGAAGCGTAGCCATGCGGGCGCGACAAAGATTTGGTCAAAGTAGTCGGCCGTCTCACAGGAGCTGCCGTGGGCGCCCTCGGCGCCAATGGACGCCGCGAGCCGGGCGACTTCGCCCAGGTAGGCTTGGCGGAGCTCGAGAAAGGACTCAACCCGGCCGTACTTGCTGTACGAGGCCTCGGATTCGAGCTCTTCCTCGCCGTGGCCAAGGCGGAGCAGGTGGCGGGGGTCGATATCAAGAGCAATGATCTTCTGGAACAGTTGGTTCAGGGCCTGATTGCTGTGTGCGACGAGGAGGATGCGCTCGTCGGGGAAGTTGTGGTAGAGTAGGTTGATGATTTGGGTGGCGACGTCTGTCTTGCCTGTTCCCGGCGGGCCGACCACCACACTGAGGCCGGGCTGAGTGCCGGAGACGATGGCGTCGACTTGCTTGGGCGTGAAGCGAACCCTGTTCGTCCGGGGCTTGTCGACGGGGTACGGCCCCGTGTTCTTGGGCCTGTAGCTCCTGACACGAATGGGACCGTGCACAGACTGGTCTTCGGCCTCCATCTGTGCACGCCGGCGCTTCTTGCTGTTGTTGGTTGGCTCGTCCGCGCTGGCTTGGATCAAGGGCGCGACAAGGTAGGGTGGCGGGAAGGACGAGGGCTGACCAGGCGCGACTTCGATTGGCCTGCCGGGGAAGCTCTCGCTCAGATGGTGCCAGTCCAAGAAGGTGTCGAGGAAATCCAGCTCGGCGATCTTGTCGTCGAGGTGGGGGAACGACGCGCTCTGTGGGTCCCCGTAGCCAAGAAAGACGTCGTCCAGCCAGGATGGCAGCGCGGCCCTCGATCCAACCAGCTTCTGGATCGTCTCGAGCACAGGCTTGAAGTTGTTTTCTCTGCCTTGGCGGCGCGCAATGACGTTCAGGCTGGCGTAGACATCTTTGTTGGTTTTGGCCAGGGCGGTCTTGTCCTTCTGGAAAGCAAGCGGATCGAGATCAAGCAGCAGGCGGCGGCGGCGAGGGCGCGCACCATGGCCATTGGTGGTGGTCTTGGCGCCGCCGTCTCTCAATGGTCGGCCGCTGTCATCGAGCACCTGCACCACTTCGGCAGTCCTCAGCCGGAGCAGGCCCGTGTCTGCACCGGGGCCACCGGCATGATCAAGTCGGCCGCCGTGGGGCTGCTGGGCGGGCGCAGCGACGGCGAGAAGGTAGACGACATCCTTGGGCCGGAGACTGTCCCACTCCTGCCTCATGGAGTCGGTCAGACGGCTCACGTCGAGGCTGACTTCGCCGCGCACGTGGGCGGGGTAGGATGTGCCAACGGCGGGCGGGGCGACGTCGATGATGGCAGGGTGGTCAATGGGCATGGCCATCTTGGTGAAGCCATCAAACAGTGTCGTGGCCGTGTCCCGGCTTGCTGGCTTTGGCTTCATCCGGCGTACCAATGCCTCGAGGTCTTTGCGAATGGCGTAGAAGGACTCGGCTTGATAGAGCTCGAACGAGCGCCACATGAAGTCGGCCAACGAGAGGTACTGCAGGTTCAGCTTGGGCATGGCGAGCGGCTCAGTGCCGTCGTAGGCGTCGTTACGGAGCAGCCTGGGCTTGTACAGGGCCTGCTCCGTCGGCGAGATGCACAGCTGGGCAACCCAGCGGGTGAAATCAACCGGCCGCTCATACGCGCACACCAGCGTTTCCAGCCACAGCGCGCGGCCAACAGGAATGCCAAGAGCAGCGGCATAGGCGGTCCTGAAGCCGAGCAAGGTACACAGCTGCCTGAGCTCGTCATCCGACAGGCTGCTCAAGTGCTGCTCGAGCTCGGCGCGCCGGTCTATGGCGGCGTCGTTAGACAAGGCCAGCAGCCTCAACTTGGGCTCGAAGTGCTTGAAGGCGACTGTTTGGAGGCGCACAATCTGCGCATGGTGCGTGCTCTGCACGCTGGACCCGCCATCCTCTCGTGGCTCTGAGGGGCCAACGGAGAAGGCATCGAAATGCTTGAGCAAGGCCACGAGTGGGCGGAAGAGCGCATCGTCGGTCTTCTGATACAAGAGCGAGGTGAGCAGGGCCGGCACCAGATTGAGGTCGCGGAGCAGAACGTGCGTGTACCGGCGCGTGGGCAGCTGGCTGGACATATCAATGAGGAATTCGACGAAGCGCTCGCAGTAGACGACCTGGGCCGGCTCGGGGCTGGCAAGATTGGCGATGCGCAGAAAGTCGAGCACGAGCGAGTACAGCCAGATGCGGTCGAACTTGAGGCGGGCCTGGGCCTCGGGATGGGCGGCCGCGGCGTCGTATCGCTTCTGGGCGGCGCGCCATGCCTTGCGCCGGGCACTGCTCTTGTCCAGCTCGCGCTCGCGTGTCTGGTCGCTGTGCAGATTGTGCCAGATGGCGATGGACACGAGCGGCGCGCATTCTTTGCGGACCGCGTCCTTGTCCAGCGAGTGGAAGGCGCGGATGACGAAGCAGAGGAGAGCGAGCCGCAGCGGCGGCGGCTGCGACGGGTCGAGGCTGAGCGAGAGCACGCGGCGGAAGAGGCCGGCGAAGGCGTTGTCGGCGCCGTCGGCGAAGAGAGCAAAATGCGCGTGCGACGAGGCAAAGAGGGCAATGAGCAGCACGTGCTGGTCGGGGGCGTCGTCGGTGTACGTCGGCCACAGGAAGCGCTCGACAATGTGCAGCTGGCTGAGCGGCAGCAGCGCCTGCGGGTCGAAGACAGCGCGCTCGAGCGGATCCCAGATGTCGCGCTTCAGCACGTCGCCGGGCACGCGGCTGGGCGTGCGGTCCGTGTCCAGCCAGAGCCGGCGGGCGACCGCTTCCCACGGCGTTTGGGATTCCATCAGCCGGGCGCGGAGGAGACGGCGGCGGGGAGCGGTGGTTGCGGCTTTGAGAAAATTCCTTGAGCAGATGACAGCCTCGCCGGGGCTTGGCATGGCACGGCGCAGCCTGGCGGGGTATTGGCATTGCTTGGCATTGCTTGGCATGACTGGCGGGGCTTGGCGCGGGGCGGGGCGGGATTTGCGGAGCCTCGTGAAGCCTCGCGCAGCCTCGTGCAGCCTCGTCTCCCTGACTGCGGCCCGTCCGACGTTCGTGCGCACGCTCCCGCTCTCTCTCCGCTCCCGCTCTGTCGACACGCGCCGTCCATCTCGTCCCCATGTCGCCCTGGATCGAGGCCGTGCCCTATGTGGCCTCCTACCGCGCCCTCCTCGACACGCACCTGCAGCGCCTCCTCGACGCGCACAACGCCGGCGGCCTCACGCAGCCAGTGCCCGAGTCCGAGTGCGAGGAGCTGCTGACGCAGCTGCGCCAGCTGAAAGCCCAATGGCCGCAGCAAGAGGCCGGGCCCGATCCGCGCGCGCCCATCGAGGCGGTGGCCCGCGACGTCTTCGCCAGCCTCGGCGCGCACATCGACCTCTCGGCCGCCGACTGTGTGCGGCTGTGGCTGCTGCTCGACTTGCTCAACACGCTCTCCGACAACGAGTTGTGCGAGCCGGCCCTGGCCTTCTGGCTGGTGGAGGAGCTGCTCGACAGCCAGACCATCGACGGCTGCAAGCGCGTGTTTGACTACCTCGAGTCGCGCCGCCAAGTCATGACTGCCCACTTCTTCCGCGAGAAGAGCCTGGTGATTCTGCGCTGCTGCAACGAGCTGCTGCGCCGCCTGTCGCGCGCCGAGGACACCGTCTTCTGCGGCCGCGTCTTCATTTTCCTCTTCCAGAGCTTCCCGCTGGGCGACAAGAGTTCGGTCAATCTGCGCGGCGAATTCCACGTCGAGAATGTCACCGACTACGATCCCGCGCCCGCGCCCGCGCCCATGGACATTGACAGCGACGGCGGCCCGGTGAAGGCCGTTTCCGCCGCGTCCGCCGCGTCCGCCGCGCCGACGCCCGCCGACACCCCGCTTGATGCCGACGCTGTCGCTTTGGCCTCGGCCTCGGCCTCCGTCAAGACCGGCCACGGCACGCCACTGCCCGGCCAGGCCGAGGCCGAAAAGACAGAGCCAGCGGCCGACCTTGACGCCCTGTACCCCATCTTCTGGGCCCTGCAGTCGCTCTTCTCCTCGCCCACCCGGCTCTTTGATCCCGCCGCCATGGCCCAGCTCAAGGAAGGCTTGGCTCTCACCCTGTCCTGTTTCCGCTCTGTCTCGAACGCCTCCTCAGCACCCTCAACCCTGGCCACCTCGGCACCATCGACGCTGGCCGCCAATGGCCTGCCAGCCTCGCGCAAACGCAAGGCCTCTGAACTCGACGCTGCTGGTGCTGCTGGTGCTGCTGGTGCTGCCGCCGCTGCCGCCGCCACCGCTGCCGCCGCCACGCCGTTCAACCCCAAATACCTCACCAACCGTGACCTCTTCGACCTCGAGATCCATGACCTCGCCTTCCGTCGCCACGTCCTCGTGCAATCTCTCATCATGCTCGACTTTCTCCTCTCGCTCTCTCCCGCCGCCAAGGCAAAGGCCGCGGCGGCGCCAGGGCTCACCAACAAATCGGTGCTGTATGGCCACACGCTGTCTGAGGACGACACCAAATGGTGCATCCAGACCCGCGCTGCCATGGCCAGCTATCTGCAGCAGCAGGGCAGTGGCAACGAGGGCAAGATGTATTATCGCATGGTCGACACCGTCCTGTCGCGCGACAAGAATTGGGTCCGCTGGAAGGGCGAGAGCTGCCCGCCCATCACCCGCCGGCCCGTTGAGGTCGACTCCTTCCTGGCCGCCCAGGCCACTCTTCAGCGCATCGCCTCAGATGCCACCCGACCCCTGTTGAACCCGCCCGGGGCCAAGGAATTCGACTTTCTCCTCAGGCCCACCACGACCGAGAGCCTGAAGCATCCCAGACGGAATGGCCGTTATAAAATCCCCACCCTGCACGACTTCCACACCCAAATACAAAGCGCAGATCTCGACATGGACTTTGCCACAACCGAGATGGAGAAGAAGGATATCGAAGAGCGGAAGATGGGCAACGTCTGGCGCGCCTTGAGAGCCAGCGCCGAAAGCGGCCAGAGGGTCAAGCTGGCCGATGCCCTCGGCGAGCAGGGCACCAACTACAACGCACTCGCACCCAACACCACCAAGCATGCCGACGAGGGAACACCGGCCGTCAAGGTCGAAGATGAAACCGCTGGCCAGGACGGCCATGGCCAGGCCCAGGCCGACCGTGCTCCCACAGAACTCGAGCCAGCCACGTCTGCACAGGACACATCTGTGCCGGCGCCTGATGCACTCATGCAAGACGACGCCGTTCCACCTGGCCACGAGGCTGAAGCACCAAATGACCATGCGGCACAGCCTGATGATGCTTCTGCTCCAGCGCCCGACACCAACAATAATAACACGGCCACGCAATGACAACGCGCGATGACAGACTGATGATGCTTCTTAACAATAACATGGCCGCGCAATGATAGCGCGATGGCAGGCTGATGATGCTTCCCAACAATAACATGGCCGTGCAATGATGGCGCGGATGACAGGCTGATGATGCTTCATGGCCGCGCGATGACCCCTGGCCCAGACCTCCTCCTGCCTGCCGTGCGTCGTCTTAGTAGTACACACTGTATAATTCCCAATCAATCAATGACTGTGGTTGTCTTGCCTGTCCGATGCCTCGATTTTCCGAACGCTCAACGCGCCCTTGTCCTTCCCTCCCAGCACGATCAGCTTGCCTTGCTCCAGCTTCTTCTTCCACTTGTTTGCTTCGCCGCGCGCCAGGATGAACGTCAGCCGCGCGCTGGCCCCATCCATCACCCTCGATTCTGCCGCATCATCCACGCCGTGGTTCGACAGCCCCGTGTACGTCCATCGCCCAAACGCCCAGTTCAGCACATATATTTCCACGCCGTCGCGCAGCGACGCCCGACGCTGGCCCTTGCTGTCCGGCGGCGGCTGCGTCGACGCAATCAGCCCCTTGATGCGGTACACCTCGTCCTTGGGCGCGCTCAGGAGCAGCTCTTCAAACTCATCCAGATTGACGCTCTCCACATGCCCGCTCTCCGCGGCCAGCAGGACAGACAGCACATCGACCTCATCCTGATGGTCCTCATGGCCATGCCCGTGGCCATGCCCGGAGCTATGCCCTGCGGCCTTCAAATCCACATCGACCTGCTGGCCTAGCTCATTCTGAATCGCCTGCAGCACGCCCTCCTGGGCGATCAGGGCGCCATCCACCCCCATCACCACCTCCTTGTCTACCCACCCCCTATCACTCTTCACCCACGGCGTATTCACCTCAAGATCGCCCACCCTGTCCAGACACTCATCAAAGCGCCTCTCACTGACCTCCTCCCACTTGTTCAGCACGATCAGATCCGTGTACCGCGCCTGCATCCTTGCCGTCGGCGACGTGTCGTCATACCCCGTCCAGTTCTCCACGTCAATCACACTAATCACGCCGTCCAGCACAAAGGTGGCCGGATTTGCGCCGATCAGCCGGTTGACCTCCATGGCCAGCGTCGCCGGGAAGGCGCTGCCACTCGTCTCGATCACAATCCGGCTGGGCCGCGGCTGCATGTTGCGAAGCTCAAACAGCGCGTCGCCCAGCTGGCCCACCAGGTTGCAGCAGATGCAGCCGTTGAGCAGCTCCCGCGTGCCTGAGATGGCCTGCTGCGCTGCCAATTTCGAGTCCACCGCAACATCTCCGAATTCATTCTTCAGCAGCGCCAGCCGGTACGTCGCCGGCAGCTGCGCCACCAGGTTGAGGATCAGTGTTGTTTTGCCCGCGCCCAGAAAGCCGGTCAGGATCGTGATGGGTATCGGTGCGGCCATTGCTAACTCTGTAGTCCGCTTGCTCGCTCGCTTTCCGCTTCCACGCCCAGCACCCGCGCCTTCTCCAAAAGTCCTCTTTCCCAGTCCGGTGTAAAGAATGTCTATCTTCCCCTTTTATAGGCTCTTCTAACCGTAGAAGCCACGTTTTAAATACTAAGAATTTAATTGTCTCCTAAATGACCCGACATTTGTTGAGGCAGTGAGAAAACATATTCGCTCCCTGGTCCCCCTCATCGCCGCCCCACCCCCATACACATTTCTCCAACAGCCGATATACTCGAAACAAGGCACAACAATGGTCCGGTTGCGAAAGAGCCTCCCTTATATACCTCGTACGGGCACGTTACTAATAGGTTGTTAGAGTTTTACTATTAGCGCTATAGAGCATACAACATGCTAGTATAGTACATTGCCCTGACCGTGGATTGGCCACTTGAATATCATCGAGACCTCCAGGCCGATGACTCGGAGGTAGCGGCTCATCCATCTGTTATCTCCGTCATCTCGCAGCGTGTATACATATATACATGTATATATATTATACAAATACATCAAACCATCCTTGTCTGGTTCGTAGCAAGATCCATACGTTTTCTGGTTCGTCGCAGGATCTATACGTTTTCTGGTTCGTCGCAGGATCTATACGTTTTCTGGTTCGTCGCAGGATCTATACGTTTTCTGGTTCGTAGCAAGATCCATAGTTCCCACCACCATGAAACTCATTGTCGCTGGATCCACTGGCCTAATTGGGAAGGAGGTCGTGCGGCAAGCCCTGGCAGACCCGGCAGTAAGCTCTGTGGTGGCCCTGGCCCGGCGCGAAGACAACTATGAAGCAGCACCTGGCGGCGACAAGTCGAAGCTGGTTCTGGCAATAGTCGAGAATTTCGGCCTTTACGACGACGAGGTAAAAGAGAAACTTGCGGATGCGGATGCTGTTATATGGTGAGTTTTGGTGTGGATTGCTTGCCTCCACCACGCGCTTCCAAAATCGGGACCACAGTTTATCGTCTAAGCTAATGGATATCCCTCCCTTCTGGGGTGCAGGACGGTGGCAATCACACCGGCTAAATCGGTCGGCCAAGACGCTGCAGAGGTAAAACGAGTCTGCGATGACTATACCTTCCTGGGCCTTGACGCCATAACGTCGGCGCGCCAGACCAAGACAACCACGCCGTTGCGTTTCTTGTACCTTTCTGGCATGGCTGTCTCGCGCGACACGAGTGCCATTCCAGACTGGGTGCCCAAGGAAATGCTCCCTTACCTTCATATGAGAGTAAGCTAAGCCAAGCTGTGGCACTGTCATTCATAAGACAGAAAAGGCCAGAGTGAGCAAGAGCTGACGGGGTCATGATTTAAAACAGTGTGATGTTGTGAACAGACTGGTCGCGCAGGCTGAGAAGACGCCGGAGCAGATCAGCCTGCTCGAAGTGCGGCCGGGCTTGATCACGTACGCGGGCCGGGTGTTGGACGAGCGCACCAAGGGCTATCCGCAGATCTCGGTGCAGCAGCTGTCTGCCGCTTTGCTGCATCAAGTCATCAACGGGTATGAGAAGGATCCCCTGCTCAACGACGACCTGGTGCGGATTGGGGAGAAGGCGATGCAGGACACTTCTTCATAGTGCGATTCTGCAGGTATCAAGAGAGTTATGTTCTAGTTAGATAGAGCTGTTGCTGTAGCTTGGCGCCAAGCCACTCTGTTCCCCCAATCAGGCGACAAGGGCAACGGCAATATAATTAGCTAGCTAATTACTTGATACTGATAACCAGTCGACTGCTCAATCGTCCATGGTCCTGACAGCCTATCCATCACTAAAGCCAGAGGAATTCAAGCAGGCATGCGAAGCATTTGAATCGAGGTGTTTGGACCGCCGGCTCGATGGCACTGATTGGCTTATGGTGAGATGGACGGGCGAGGAGTTGAGGATTAGGCAGAAGACAAGGAAAGGGAAGTGGAATGATGATGATGATGATGAGGAGATTATGAATGGTGCGGAAATCGTGGTTGACGGCAACAACGATGATGAGGAGGAGGAGATTATGAATGGTGCGGAAATCGTGGTTGACGGCAGCAACGATGAGGAGATTATGAATGGTGCAGAAATCGTGGTTGACGACAACAACGATGATGATCAGGAAGTGATGGTTGGTGGGATTAATGCACACTCCCACCACTACACTGACATCTACTATGATATCGACTTCTCAATTACCTACTCCCTCACCTACTCTGTGCCTGTGCTTTGGTTTTGGTCGCCGAAGCTGAAGACGATTGAACAGGTCCACGGCATGGTGGCTGACCATCTGGACGAAGCACTTCGCTCCGTTGGCATCATGGGAGGCATTAGCCAGGCGGTGAGCTTGCCCACCTTGGCCCCCACCCTTCTCTTCTTCTGCGTGCGCTGTTGGGCTCGCTCTGCTGACAGGTAAAACGGGGTATAGTACCATCCTGTCACTGACATGCCCGCCTTTTTCATCCATCCTTGCAACACCCACAGTGCGATGCGTGATGCTGTTGATGATGGAGAGAGACTGTCTCGGGAAGAGTACCTGCTCGTCTGGTTTGGGTTGACCGGCTCCAGTGTGGGTTTACATGTACCAAGCCATCTGCTTACACACATGGCTAAATCAAAGGCCCAAGACTGAAGCGGTGGCATGCTTAGGGTATCAAGTCGGTCGTGAGGACTGACCGTTGGATGGACGATAAGGCCTGGCTTAAGTGGCATCTTTGTGTGGGCGGCTTGGGCGGCTTGGGCGGCTTGGGATCGTCAATCAGAGTCTTCCTCCATAGCGGCATCATCTTCATCCTCCTCCATGGACGCATCGGATTGCTCATCGTCATCGTCGCTATCTTCTTTTTCTTTCTCCTCCTTCTCATCCTCTTCTTCTCTCGGCCGCTTGACACCGATGGTCACCTTCTCATCGGCAGTGGACACACCATTCCCCACAGGCTTGGGCGGTACTGTACCCGGAGGGGCATTGAAGATACTCTGCTGCAGTGCTGTCTGCTCTGACACGGGTGGGGTAGCAACCGGGGCCTCAAATGTGCCCCTTAGCTTTGGAATAATATTCGAGGTTCCTCTGCCATACACAATGACCATCTTCTTGCTAAATAGCTCAAACGCCTGCAGCGACCGCATCGCCTGTGTGGCTGTGTGTACATCTCGGAAGACAACATGTGCCTGTCCGCGCATAGATTGTTTCCTGGCGCCGACTCGCTGCGTGATAATATCAAGGACGGAGCCGTAGGTAGAGAAGAGCATATACAGCGCGCGCTTGAGTTCGGTTTTGTGGATTTTGTCGTTGAGGTTCTTGACGTAGAGCCTATGGATGATCAGCTGGTCTGCACGACATGTCAGCGAGGCTACTCACGTTTGATTCGGGCTACCAACATCCTTGGGACTCGGCCCGTTTGGAGCCTCTTTGGGTGGCATTTTTTTGGGGGGGGGAGGGGGGGCGGTTGTGGTGAGCAGGCGGGGCGAAGAGGCGAGGCGAGCAGAGTCGATGAATGGCCAAAGGGGGGTAGCAACACGCGGACTGCTATGCCGTCGGGCCTCTTCTGGCAGCCTGCTGCAGCGTCGACCAGGCAGCGTGAGTCGCGTGGAGTTATGCCATCCAGAAAATGTCACCAATCCCGCTGGGGAAGTTGCAAAAAATTATTGCCTCTTTCGGTGGGTGAGTTGCCGCTCTACTGACGGGAGTGCCGACTGTATGCTATTTTGCTCAGCTGCCTACCCACTCGGCAGCTCCGTCGCCGCTGCTGTTGGATGGCTCGCGGCTATCGAACAAGGAAGAAACGAGAAATGACGAGTCTGGGGAGATGAATGAATGAATCTCAGACTACAGATACACCACGGCGGGGGACAGCTTCCGTCTTTCACCACCTCCCCACCCTCGCGCGACCATCATCCCCCTACTCACCCCCCCTACTCACCCTCCCTCCCCCCTACTCACCCTCCCTCCCCCCTACTCACCCTCCCTACTCACTCCTCACCCCCCGGCGCAAGAGGGCCGCGCCTCCTCTTTTAGGCCTCTCCTTGGGCCCCCAAAGATGGTTCCCCTCCAAGCCTGGCTGGTGGGCCCCAGAAGTCTTCATCCATAACATGCTTCAACTAGTCTCCGACCCGTACTTTCCTAAAGCCAATTCTTCACTTGCCCCACATACCGATCTCGAACCTCTTGCACCTTCTTGCTGATTGCAAGCCTTGCACCTGCCATCTAGTTTTCTTTGTCATTCCCATGTGAGCTTCTCGCCCCACGCTTCCACCATGTCGTCCTCGTCTCTGTCACCGCATACTCCTCTCGCTCTGAGGCCACGCTGCCCCAAAGAGCAATGCACGTACGCATGCGGTCGGCGGGCCGCCATGTTCACATCTTTGACTTGGAGAACCCTTCGTCCGAAATAGGTGGCATGCTCCTGCTACAGGGCGTCACAAATGCCAACTTCTATTCAATGATAGAGATCATTGTTCTGTTTGCAAGCCCTTTCTTCCTCCAAAATGAGAAAAGTGAGCAAGTCGAAAGAGACAACAGGCCACTGCAGCCAGGGAACTACTACATTACTGCTGCCTATCCCTTTCAGCTTACGAATGAAGTACCTCTTACCAGAACTGCCAGCTTAGCCACTGGAAGCCGTGTAGCTGCATTTGGTGATGCTGTGCGTCCACGAGATCATCAATGTGTTATATCTGGGAAGGCTGAGCCTACATTCAATGGAATAGACTTCTGGGGAGGCTTCGAAGCAGCACATATCTTCCCGCTTGCCTACGAAGATTCCTGGATTAATGAGAACTACAGTAGATGGATTACAATTCAATCAGAAAGAGGGGGTTCCATCAATTCAGTGCAGAATGGATTATTACTTGAAGCCAGAACACACCTCCTGTTTAGTTCATATGATATCTCAATTAATCCGGATGACAACTACAAAGTTGTAGCCTTTGTGCCTACAGGGGATGATTTTGAAGGCAAGCATCTTGCTCAAGACCTATTTGCCCGACCCGATGGGCCTGCTGATCCCCTTCTACGATGGCATTTCAGACAGGCTATCTTGACAAATATGAAGGGTGCTGGAGAGCCATACTTTGAGCAAGACTTCCCACCTGGTTCTGACATTGTTGGTTCTATCCTTCAAGGCCCGAAGCCAGGTGAAAGAATGCAATTTGAGCTGTTTAGTCGTCTGCGTGCTGAAAGGGAGTTGTTTGGGTCTGGGCGAACACCAACAGAATGCATAGGAGTGTGCCTTTGTCCAATATTGGATGAGGACGTTGATTGCTTTGACGCTGAAGTCGATCAAGACACCAAGTATGACTGACACAGTCGTTCACGAAGACGCCATTGTAGAGCAGAAATCGCAGATAGAGACAAGTCAGGTAAAAGAGCAGAGCTTTCAAACCTTTCAAACCCTCTCAGCATATTTCCTCTGGCATCTGCCGAACCAGATCAATATTGTTGACGGACTTCAGCAGAGCGAGGGAATAGTCAATAGTCAAACCATAGTAAGCTCCTCCTCTCACCATTCGTGCCTCGATCGAATGCTTGTGTCTATGAAGGCTGAAGAGCGATACTCGGGCATGGAACGTAACAGCCTGGTACGGTAAATTACCAAATTACCGTACACTCGATACGGCATACGGCATCCCACATCAGAACGAGTAATTAATAGTTGCCGCCTGCGGGAGGACGCTTCGTCGAGACCGCTCCTTCGGCTTCAGTCCTGACCCCTCCCTCTTCAGTCCCTGATACCTCGCCCTCCTTCAGCGATAGTCGAGAGCTACTCCTATCGCCCGCTTGCCCGCCCCCCACCATGCCCGGGCTGGAGATCCACCACCTCTTCCACAAGCCCATTGCCGACCACTCTTTCTCCGCCGACCGCCAGACTCTTGCCGTGACCAAGGACAATGTGGCCGAGCTCTACACCCGATCCGGGTCCAAGTTTGTGCTCCAGGATGAACTGAAGGGCCACGACAAGACGGTCACCGGCGTCGACATTGCGCCCAACAGCGGTATGATCGTGACGTGCTCGCAAGACAGAAATGCCTACGTGTGGGAGCCGTCACCGAGCGGGTGGAAGCCGACGCTGGTGCTTCTTCGCATCAACCGTGCCGCCACCTTTGTCCGCTGGTCGCCGTCTGAGCGCAAATTCGCCGTCGGCTCCGGCGCTCGGCTGATTGCCGTGTGCTACTTTGAGGAGGAGAACGACTGGTGGGTGTCCAAGCACCTCAAGAAGCCGATCCGGTCGACGATCACGACACTGGCCTGGCACCCCAACTCGGTCCTGCTTGCGGCTGGCAGCACCGACAGCCACGCACGCGTCTTCAGCGCCTTTATCAAGGGCGTCGACGAGCGCCCGGAAAGGAGCGTGTGGGGCGAGCGCCTGCCCTTCAACACCGTGTGCGGCGAGTACCTCAACGACAGCGCCGGCTGGATCCACAGCGTGGCCTTCTCGCCCTCAGGCAACGCCCTCGCCTTCTCTGCCCACGACAGCACAATCACTATCGTCTACCCCAACGACCCGGACCCGCAGCCGCGCGCGATGCTCAACATCACCACGCCGCTGCTGCCCTTTACCTCGCTCATCTGGACGTCAGAGTCGGAAATCATCGCCGCGGGCTACGACTGCGAAGCCTTCAGATTTGGCGGCAGCGAGAGCGGCTGGCAGATGACGGGCGCGGTCGAGTCGAAAAAGGCCGTCGGCCACGGTGCCGAGGAGGCCAGTGCCAGGGACTTGTTCCGCCAGATGGATCTCAAGGGCAGAAGTGCCGCCAAAGACGACACCCAGCTGAGCACCACGCATCAGAATACCATCAACACCGTGCGCGCGTTTGCGGGCAGCCCTGGCGCTGTCGCCAAATTCAGCACCAGCGGTGTCGATGGAAGGGTTGTCGTCTGGAATGTTTAATGAACCCCTTTTACAGAAACAATAAGAGTTCCTGATCCACATGATCCACATGACATTATCATACGAATCTCCGCCTCTCGATACATGGCCAGTGAAATATCGATAGATGCATGGCCAGTGAAATATCGATAGATGCATGGCCAGTGAAATATCGATAGATGCATGCCAGTGAAATATCGATTGATACATGGCCAGGGAAATATCGAAATATCGATAGGTCGACGTTTAGGCACATGGCGGGGCAAGCTTGCTAAAGGAAGTGTGTCAGAAATACAGCAAGAGCAACCCACCTGAAACTGCCGAGCAGTGCCATCGTAACTTGTCCACTGTTCCTCTGTCTCGCTACCTCTCTGTCTGTCTAGCTCTACTGCGCCGCCATTTGTCATTCATCCGGCCAACCATCCAGAGGGGAGATCGTGACCTACCCGAAAGGATGGTTGTTTGAAAACCCTTCCCCTTCTACCATCTCTCTGCTGTGTCATCCACATTCATCCTCTATACAGCGAGCGTCCTTGGCGTGCACATGCATTGCATGTCCACCCACACGATGGTGCAGTGTGCCTTTTTGTTTTGTGTTTTGCTCTATCGATCGTAGTCGTGGCTTCGTATTCCTGTCCTCGTTCATGCATCCTCAAAACTATCGACGAACGACACGAATTCCGCGTATGCAGACGCTAATCAACTGACTGGCGCTCATTGACCAGGCCTGATGCGGCCCCCTTCTATAGCAGAGTAGATAGCAGGACAGTAGTAAGCTAAGACAGCTCTGGGTCGATGGTGTTGCCGGCTACAATATTGGCCCAGCCAATCAGCCGCCAGTGCTTCTCGATTCTCCTGCTCAGCGCGATCTTCTCGCCAATGGCTGTGCACGCCGGCGTCGTCAGGGTCAGTTTCGCGGCATCGGCCTTGACACCCATGACCTTGGCACCTGTTGCCGTACTGCCAATATTCACCATCAGCACCTCGTTCTTGGCCAGTTTGGCCACCTTGGCCTGTTTGCCGTCGGCAGTCTTGACACCCAGCAGTCGGCGCAGCAGGAAGTAGTTGACTTCCAGCTCAATGTAGATGTCGGGTAGCTGGCCCTTCAGGCCGAGCACATGGCCTACAAGGCGGTCGGCACGGCACAGCGTCGGGTCAACGCGTGTGCCGACCCCGATCAGGCCGCCAGGCACGGCGAATTTGAGGTCGTTGTGCTCGGCGAAGAGAGAGACGATGCGTGACATGATCGGCCGGCAGATCGTCTGACCCGTGCTGTTCTTCTCGATGATACCCGGCCGGATTTCAATTTCATCGCCCAGTTTGAGCACACCAGTGAGGATGGAGCCACCGGCAACGCCGCCTTTGAGCTCTTCGATCTCCGCACCCGGCTTGTTGACGTCGAAGGAGCGGATGATGATCATGTGTGGCGTGGCTTGGAAGTTGCGCGGTGGCACAGGGATCTTAGTCACGAGAAACTCATTGATCGCGTCGATATTGTACTTGAGCTGGGCCGAGATGGGGATAATCGGACTGCCGTCGGCTACCGTGCCCTTGATGAACTTGAGGATCGACTCGTAGTGGGCCATCGCCGCTTCTTCCCGCATCAGGTCGACTTTGTTCTGGAGGATGATGATGTGGTTGAGCTTCATAATCTCGATGGCTGCCAAGTGCTCCGACGTCTGAGGCTGTGGGCACGATTCGTTGCCGGCAATCAGGAGCAGCGCGGCGTCCATGACCGCCGCTCCGGACAACATGGTGCTCATCAGAATGTCGTGTCCGGGGCAGTCCACAAATCTAGAGCTGTCAGCCGCGTGCAAATGGGGAGATGTGAGAGGTCATCACTCACGAAACGTGTCGCAAGAGGCGGTATGTGCCGGTGCAGCCCTCACGTTCGCACGGCGGATCAACCTCCTTCTCCGACTTGTACGACTTGTAGCACGTCGGCCTCGGACACTCAGCGTTGTCACACTTGTAGATCTTGGCGTTGGCATAGCCCAGCTTGATCGTGATGTTGCGCTCCAGCTCATTCTTGAATCGCACAGTCTGCACACCGGAAATGGCCTTGACCACGGTTGACTTGCCGTGGGCCACGTGGCCGATTGTGCCAATGTTAATTGTTGCTTGCCTGGCAATAATCTCGGGTGACAGCGGCGTGAGCGTTGATACGTCCAGGTCCTTTGGATCGGGCTGCTCGGGCAGTGGCGGTCTGGACACGACAGCCGCGGCCGCGGCGACGGCCGATGTCTTGAGCGCCGACTTGGCCGTCTGGTGGGGTTCGTCGGCGTCGTCCAGGTCGTGCTCTTCACCAGGAGGAGTGCCGGGCTGTGACAGCTCGTCGTCGGAGGGCACGTCGCCGTTGGTCGCCATGATTGCGGCGGCGGTGGTGGGGGAGGCCGGGTTGGTTGTGGGTGGGGTGGCGGTGCGGCCTTGTGCGGTGCAGCGGCAGGGACGGCTTTCGGACAGTCTTCTAGACGACGTTATAAAGTGCAGTCGGAAAGATTATATCGAAGTGGGCAGAAGAGCCGGTCCTTGTGCGGGAAATGGGGTTGGCAGTGCGGGACAACTGTTGGTGCACACCACACACAATGATTCAGTCGACTCAGAACTCTCAAAACTGCCAAGATCAGTAAAATCTCCAGTGGTGTCTTTGGGCACGTGCCTGTGGAGTGGGTCCACGCAGACTAATGGTCGGGCAAAAGCCACCGATGATCGACCGTGGACTAATCAAATCGAAATTAGCGCTTTACTATGTATCTTAGTGCAATACCAAGGTAGTTCGTTAAGCACTAGTTTACCAAGCATCAGAGGATTTGATACCTATACGCCTTATCCTTAGGATTTGGGCTTTGAGATTGATATCACATGATAATATCATAGTATAGCATATATGGTTTGTAATATACCTGTCGGACATCGCTGTAGCAGGTGTAGCCGGGGTTCAATGATTGAGGAGCTAAGGGTTAGTAGTGCGAGACTAAGAGACTAAAACGATATTACCGGATCAGCTTAGCGCGCCAAGATGAAACCCAATGTTAGACGTGTAACTACTGAGCGATGTCCAAGGGCCAAACTGGGCCGCCAACAAAGCATTGGAATCGTCAAATCATGATAACTATCTGTCTCTTGTACCGGTAGTGGTCAAAGAGTGAAGGAATGCCAGGGGACCAGACCCCTCGTAATGGCATACGTGCACAAACGACAGCCCGACTAATTACTTGAAAGTGAACTAATGAGGAGCATGCCATGCCCTCCTACGTCCCGCTAGCCCCAATATCTGTTTCAGTAGTGTCCCTGGACAGACTAGGTACTAAACGAAGCCTGTTTTCCGTTTCCATAATTGCCACCGGCATCCGTAGACATTGGCGAGTGGGCCGCATGCGTGGGAGTCGTGGTCGTGGTCGAGGCTGGGTTGAACTTGGACGTCCGGCTGCGGCGTCGGCAAAATATACTGTGTGCATCAATTAGTTCGTGCCCGATGAGTCCATGGGAAGTATCATGGGGCCATCATAAAAGCCAGGGTCACTTACATAGTACCAACAAGGAATACAAAGAGGACTGGGACGCCAACCCCAACACTTACACCAACGATGACGGCGTTTCTGACCCCGCCGGTCTTCTGATCGAAGAAGCTCTTGTCGTCGTCATCGTTCTTTCCCGTGTACGTCTTTGGCTTGCCAGTGGTCTGGATCATATCTTTGACGTTGTCGCCAAACGCAATGGTGCTGAGCGCTGCGATGCTGGTTGTTGGCTCCGGCCAGGAGGCACCTGCATCCGTGACCAGCGTCTCGGTGACAACATTCTCCACAAGGGTCTGCAAAGACGCCGGGCAGTCTAACATCCCTGTGGACTCGCAGAGGATGGCGGTGTAAGTCTGCTCCCGCTCGAGCGTAGTGCTTCCCGAGTCGTCCTCTGGCACGCGGCGGAGAAGATCAGGAGATTTGGTCGGGGTCGGCGTCTGCGCGCACACTTCCGCAATCTTGGTAGTGTAGATGGGGATCTCAGATGTCGCTGTCGGGCCCCAGACATGCGCTCCAAGACCGATGGTCGCACCCGCCGCGACGCCTACGACGAACTGGTACTCTTGAACGACTTTCAGGGCACAGTCGGCATTGTCGTCGGTGCTGGCGGTGATGTTGGTGACGAACTGAGCGATATTGGCATAGAGCTTGCCCTCGATGCCAGCCGAAGCTTTGAGATCATCCGAGTCAGTGTCAAAAATATCAAGGTCGGACAAGTCTATCGACTTGAAGGTGAAGCCTGCTCGGGCTGACAGTCGGAGGGCAGCTGTTAGGACGGTGCCAGCCGACTCTACCGTGACGGGAAGGAACTCAAATTGGCCGCCGTTAAGGGTCATGTCAGACGCCTCATCTGCGAACAGAGCCATTTTCACGAGCACACCGTCATCCAGCTTGATGTGGAAGCCGCTCTGGATCGTGAGCTCGGAGTCGACGCTGAGAATAAGGTCGATGGAGAAAAGGAGGCCCATAAACACTTCGGCACCGACGTTGATGCCCAACCCCCTGCTCTTCCAGAGGTTCATAGTGTACGTCACTCCGCCCGAGAAGATTGTATCGAGCTCGACGTAGAGCTCAACTCCGTCAAACTGGAACTCAACCACGACCTCGGGAAAGTCAGGCATATCGATGTCAAGATTGATGTTCAGGGGAGGAAGATCGAGCTCAAAGGGATCGAAGCTGATGCTGATGTTTTCAATATATTGTTCGAGCTGGTCAAGAGTAGTCGAAGCGGCATTCGAAATAGTGTCCTCGATAGTGCTGGAATTGAAGTCGTTTTGCACGGTGACAGAAGCTGTTGCTTTGCCCTTGGTGTAGCAGGTGGAGCACTTGATCTCGATGCTGCCAGTCGCTTGCGTTGTATCACTCCCGTCGGTGGTCGTGTCGGCTTCCTCGCTGCGCAGCAACGAACGCAAGTCAGCTTCAACCCTGAGCTTAGACTGGTACGAGACTCACTATTTAAAGAGAGTCAAGCCGCTGAAGACACTGTCCAGCGACGTGCTGTTGCTGTACACGGCGTCTCTTTTGCTTTTGTCCACGCCAGCCAAGGAACGTGCAATGTGCCGCATGGCCGGAGTTGTGACCTTGCGCTTAGGGAGCGGAACGACTTCTGCAGAGCCGGCCACCAAGGCTACCAAGAAGGCCATGGCCAGGGCAAGGGCGAAACGGGAAGACATGTTGGACTAGGCTGGAGTCCAATCGAACAATATACAACTTAACATATGGTTGTCTCGTAACACAATCTTTGTTGCTGGGAAAACCGATATGTCTGGCCCATCAAGGGTGTTCTCAGGCGCGGAAGTCTTCTCGTACTTATACATCGTAGAAGCTATTGCATCGTGAACCATGACCATACCTGCCTAGCCAGCAAGGCTGCAAAGGTGGTTAGCATTCAGAAACAACAATTTGTTCTGGTCCCATTCCCGGTCCCCCGTTCTCATAACCAACGCCGTGGGGCTGAGACGCATATGCAGACTAATAAGAAGCTCACCAACAGGAACTGTCCATCTTTCTGTCTTCGCTATGCATGGAGACTGGTTAGGGTCATAGTGGCTTGCATCGTTGTGCTTGCTGCATGGCCAAACCGTCACGGTACGGGGCCAATACATCACAAAATTGTGACTAGAACAATTGTAGGAATGATTTTCAAGGCATGGATTGAATACACTGATGTGACCCTCAGCCTCAGCCTTGCTGTGAAGAGGCGAGGGGAGTAGTTGTCGGCCTGATTGCACACCACTATGGAACAATGCTGACACTGATGTGACTGGAGGCTGGGATGGGAGAGGAGTAGGATATCAAACTGAGGGAATATTAATATAGACATACAATAAGGCGGTATAACTACTTGATGGTTTGTTCACCTGGTTGTCCTGACTGTCCTTTTGGGGTAATGACGGGATCACTCTGGGAATCCTGCGTGAGAACTACTCCGAGAGCCGACACCCAAGCTCAATTGTGTGCCATCCTTTTGGGGTAATGATGAGATCACTCTGGGAATCCTGTGTGAGAACCACTCTGAGAGCAGGCACCCAAGCTTGATTGTGTGCCATCCTTCCAGCGGATAGTTACATCGCAGATAGAGGGGCTAAAACGGATGGTAATTGTAGAAATCATACCATTCTGTGGCAAGGCTGGACTTGGAAGAGCAAGAGGAGCAGGGATTTTGTCGAGACAGTCTGAGTATTGAACTAAACCTAGAGAAAACAAGTCCAGTCTATGGAGGGAGGGAGGAGGGTTGATATACCCTGGGGCCAGTCCAGTGCTAGTCCCAAAGAGGAATAGTCAATTCGTACTGGGCCACCAGGTACGACCCGCAGCCAGGCTAGTACCAAAGTGGAATGGCCAATTCGTGATGACAGTGCAGGCCTCACTCCTCTCCTGATATGCGATAATATTAGCTATCGCATATCTCTCCATTAAGGGTTATGAGGACCAGCCTCATAACACATTCTTAGGGCCACCTATTGCCCATCCCAGATGATCAAAAATTGAGCTCGCTCCTTCTTCTTGACCCTCGCACCGGGGGACCTTCCTATCCTAGATGGCACCACTTGTGCCCCATACTCGGTCTTCTTTGTTCCAATTGCCTGCAATTATGTCGGCGTCCGCCTTGCCAAGAATGGAACACCAAACCATTTTTATAACCCACGCAATTGCGGCCTTGTCAGCGGCATTGTGAACATCGCTACGTGTCCGGTCAAGCACTTGGGTGCGTAAGTTGATTGACCTACACCCATCATGGTTGGGTTTTGAAGGGGGGGGGGGGGGGGGGGGGTTAGCCGTCCTCGTCTAATTGTACTGTACTGTACTGTAAGGGTAGGCTTCCGTAATGGGCCCCATCCAAAATCCAACCACAGGGTGGGTCTGTGGGCTGAGTAGGAACTCTCTCCCGAAATGAGAAAACTTCGCCCTCACGATCCGCCCTTGTCCGTTGGCACCAGTCAATTCGGGCCGCCTCTAGTTCCAGGCTCTGGTGACTTACCAGGGCAAGCATAGACTATACCAGGTGTTATGCCTGTCCTTCTTAATTCTTATTCACAGCCTAGTGACAAGTATACCAGCCTAACAGCCGCAGATCTTCCACTAACTAGGAGAAGTCATTTGGGCTGTGGAAGCTAGAGGTAGGCCCTAACCTATTATGAGCTGAAAACAATCCGCCCCAGGATTAAGGCAGCCAGATCCCCCCTTTGATGAATGGTAGTCATAACCCCTACAATGAACATAGGAGACCATTAGCAGGAAGCGTAGGGTGATTAATCGCTAGTGGCAGGATATACCGCTCACAGGGTGTTTACAAGGCAGGCCAGGTTTATAGGTAACAGCCAGGCATACTGTAGGTAGCTGTGGTACTCTGTAGGTGAAACATAGTAAGGCTATGTCTTTATCTTCATATAAGCAACAAGGAGTCACAGCTGCTTAGGCTGCAGCCATCACAGAGGCTATTCCACTAACTCTATAAGCCAAGACATTATTTTTGCCGCCGCCCTGCACACTCATCACCTCACCTTATCTCCGGTCTCAGTGTCGTTGCTGCCCTCGAAATCGATCGCTTCATCATCGTTTCATCCTGCTGAGAGAGACTACTGTATTTATCCTATTGAGCGAGACTACTGTATTCATCCTACTGAGAGTCTCGAGACTACCATACTCATCCTCACTCACACATAGTATATGCCCAATCTAGTCATCCTCCCTCACACGTAGTACATGCCCATCTAGTCATCCTTCTCGTACCCATCGTTCTAATCATATACTATCTTCCAACGCTTGCTAATCCTTCACATTGTTCACAGGAACAATCGCCATTGATTCGAAGAGACTTCCACCGAAAATTGCTTTTATGCCTGCAAATCAAACTTGCAAATCAACAAACAACATGAAACAGAGCGCGGAAAGCCGCGACCGTTGCCTTACATCGCTCTCTCCTCCGTACTGCCCAGTGTATTTGCTCTTTCTCTCAGTCTCTTTCCTTCCATAAGGCCCCGAAGACCCCTCTTCTGAAGGCCGATAACGGAGCTCAAATCTCCAATCCACACGTCTCTCGACCCCTCGTCTTTGGCTGCACTGAGATCCGTGCTCTCTTCCGTCGACTCTGTGTCAGTCTGGGATTGTTCGGTAGATGTTGTCGATATGTGGGTGGAAGCAGACTCGACCGAGCTGCTCTTTCCGTGCCCTTTTCTCTGCGCCCCATTTGCCTGCTCTGTCCCAGAGGCCGGTTTCACAATTGCTTTCGTCGTAGTCTGCCCTCGCCCAGCAGCCCCATCGCCTGCATTCGTCGCCAGGCTTTCACCACCTCCGCTCACGCCGGTGGCACCAGCTGATTTGGAGGCAAGACCTCTTCCACCTCCAGCGGCCATTGCTGCTGCGTTGAACACCGCGGCTGCATTCCGGCCATCCAATACTTCGTGTAGTCGCTCCACTGTCGCCTCGAGAAGGCCATCAACCTGGTACGGACGTGCCATTTGCAAAAGCGAGCACAAAATCTGAGGCGTGCACAGAGGTGTCCCAACCGGCGGTAAAGAAGAAGTGTATAGAAAGTGCAACAACAGTTGGAGAGTCTGAACCATGTGCGGCAAAAACAATGATCGCGGCCGCCTTGATGCTGGCACGCTCGCTATAGTTGCAGCCTCGGTTGAAGGTCCTGGCGTGACCCGAATCATCGATCGCTGGGGGTCGAGAAAACCTTCTTTCCCAATCACACTGCCCTCGACGCCCTGGCCACTGGCAGCGCCTGGAGTTATCGTTATGGTCGAATGGCGACTGGCTTGTGACTGCATCAGCGGTCGAAGTGTCGTTGCTTCCGATATCAAACTGGCATTGTCAGTCGTCGTTGATGACTTCGATAGTAGCATATTGAAGTAGCGCCCCCATCTTCGAGCGAGCACGCTCGAACTACAGGGTAGCCGCTCTCCATATAGCGCCACGAGCTCCATGTCCGAGATCTCAGGCAAGCTCATCGCCGCTTGGCCCAGCTGTTCCGCCGTTCTTGTGAACGGACGGCCCCCAGCATGCTGACTTGACAGGCTCCCCGGAGAAGCAGGCGAGACTGTGGGTGCCGATACTGATACATACCCAGACGAAGCACTCGTCTTCCGTGGATTGTCGTACAGTCCGAAAGCTTCGAGCTCAACCATACAAACATGACTGAAGTTGATCCTGCGGTGATTGTAGTCATCCACTAGACTGCGCTCTCTGTGGCCGAGAATGACAAGCGTGTTGCGTCGATTCCAAAGCACCCCCCGGTTCCAGCTCCCCTGCTCAAATACCGATAGGTTGGTATCGATGCGTGCCCAAGTCAACGTCCTCAGGTCCAGCGCCCAAAGAGCATATTCGTGCTTTGACGACGTCAGGTGCGTTCCGCTAACCACGAACCGGCTGTCAAGCATTCCCCCGCTGGGAAATCTAAGGCCGGGTGGAGACACCCCCTCCGCCATCGGCTTCTCCGCTATCCCGCCGTCCGGGAAGCGAATGTGCAACTCAAGCTTGACATCCAGGAAGTTGTAATTCGAGTAGATCAGCATTGGCGTGCCAGATGACGCCTTCGCTATTGCAGGATCCCCGCCATCCAATGGTACGTTCTGTCCAATCAGGTCGGCATCCAGGCCTGTCATGGGCACGATCATGCTCTTGTAAGCTCCACATTTGCGATCCCAAGTTGTCGTACCAGTCCATTTAAGGCTCCGAAGGTTGAACACGTTGATCTGCTCAATATAATTGTTTTGGTTATCCTGTCCGCCTACTACAACCATCTCAGCTCCGCCTGCGCCATCAATCTCAACACCTAGCGTGCCAGAATGCGGATGCGACGAAGACGGATTGTGGTGAACTGCAGACCGTGGTGCATCTGCCGACGTGAATACAGCCGACGAGGGTAGGATAGCTGCACAATGCGCATACCGTCCTTGCGGATTATCCGAAGAAGATATCAAAGTCCACGTCCGCGTTGGCACATCATACACATGTATATCAGACATAACCACCATCTCTAGCGGGGGCTCCGCGTTTGTGTTTGTTGCCTGAGACAGTTGATTGCGGGGCGACATCCCGCCATAGCAGACCAATTTGGAGTCTCCTAGAGCACACATGCTGTGAAAATATCTCGGCGGTGGTATATTCCCTCGGGTCTCCACTTTCGTCCAATGCCGCTTGATAAGGTCCAATTGATAAAGAGTTGACGTCAACTGAGCCTTGGTCCTTGAATGTAGGCGTCCACCGAAGACAAACAGCATATCACCCAAGATCGTCGTCGTCGCACCAACCAAGGCATGTGGCCGCTGACCAGTGGTCCGATGCACACTGCAGACCAGGCCCGAGAGATGAGTCGGGCCTGAGCTTTGCTGGGCAGGAGCTGCGGAGATTCCAAAAGCCCCGCTTTGAGTTTGTCCGGGTTGTGTAGAGGAAGCATCATCGATGCTGGCCTCGGAATTGCCCAAGCTGACCTGGCTACTGTTCATTGTTGAACAAAAGCTCAGAGAAGCGTATTTATCGCACGCTTGGAGTTGTGGGTTTACAGTTGCCAAGACTTGATTTTGCCTTATAGTAAAGGTCTCGGCTGCTCGTCCTGGTTCTGGAGATGTCTGATATGAAAGGGGTTCAAGAGTGCTTGGGGATGTCACAGGGCGAAGATGCGGAGCGTATGGATTAGCAAAATCTGGGATTATTATAGGAATATGCCGTGGTGATCTTGGTGGCTTGGTTCGTGGATAGATCACATTGTCAGAACGGCGGGCAAATGTATTTCCAGCAGGATGTAGGAATGCTAGATTTAATCCGAGTCCACTGCTCTCCTCAAGAGATAAAGTCGATGAGCTGACCGGGCTTGGTCCTTGTTCGCTTTCTCCAGACAGCGGCGGGGTATTAGGCGCGCTCTGCTCGCCTAGGGAAGGTGGCTCAAGATTAGGGCGACTTGAGCGGGGCTTGAATGGCCGATATTGCGATGCAGCTTGAGACAATGGTTTGCGACGAAATCTATCCATGTTAGGACACGTTCTGAACAGTATACAACTTCGAACACTCTGAATTCAGCTGGCAAATATGCAAAGAGGCAAATATTAATGGCGGACCAAGATCAAGAATCTGGAACGAAGGACGGCTGGGCACTCATTCATATCAAAGTTTAGCACACCCCAGGTCCAAATTTAGATTGGCCATGGGCGAAGCGGAGCAACATTCTGACGTCTGCCCATCTAGCAAGAGCGGAAGCCAGCCTGAAAATACATGCAGGAAGGAGCGATGCAGATTCAGGGGAGCAAAGCATTTGTTCAGAACTCACTTTTAAATAAAGCAGTTTCACTCCGTTCCAAGCGGTGAGACGCACGTGTCGGCGGGGGAGAAGAAAATGTCACTTTCGGAAGGAAAGGCGTGATCAATTAACGCCGGCAAAATGATGAATAACTGATGAAGAAGGCCACATTCTCCAATCGAATTCGTGGGTGAAGATCTGTACAACCCCAACAGAGTTGGCAGGAGAAGAAATTGAGAACATTGCCTTGTGACTTGTATGCAGGCGTCAAAGTTGCCAAGGCCGTTGGCAAAACCGGGGTCAAAAAATAATCGATAATCTGAATAACTTGGGTGGGATTCCTGCCCCTTCTCCTTACCCGGGCGGCATTTCTTTTACATCCTGTACGCAGAGAATGAACGTTTACTGGACCACTGGAAATCTGCTCTCCAGTAGTCTGGACCGCTACTCTCGAGCTATGGAGGACGACTAACGTTCAGCTATTTTGATAGGTGAGTCAGCCGCTGGTCAAACTGGGTTCAACCACTAGCTAACAAATCACAATTAGTTTTGTCGCGCTGCACTACCAATGGCTAGAACAGAAGGTCGTCACGTACAAACGGCAGTCTGGAAATGGGCCTGCGCTCTTAGTTTTGAGGGAAGATGTCTGATGGTATTAAAATCAACCTAAACGTGCTATCCTTCACCTCGATGGTCGTGGTATCCGCGAATGTAGCGATTCCCATTTTGACAACCAGCTAGAAGCACTTCAAACATTTGCAGAGGTCTTCTCCTTGGGTAGGGGAGTAGTTCGTAGGTATGGCTTGATGATCTTGAAATCTGGGAAGAGATCCTTGGCCTGATCATTGTTCACACTGGGGTGAACAATCACATCATCACCTGGCACCCAGTTGATTGGTGTGGTAACCTTGTGCTTGTCGCCAGTCTGAAGCGAGTCTACTACGCGCAAGACCTCTGCTGTGTTTCGGCCAGTGGAAGCAGGGTATTGGAGGATGGTGCGGACCTTTTTGCTTGGATCGATGAAGAAGACGTTTCGGATGGTGAATGCGATACCCTTCGAGTCAACGTTTGTTGCATCCAGCTCATCAATCATACCCCATCTCAGCGCAATCTGCCTGTCCTTGTCGCCGATGATAGGGAATTGGAGGTCGGAGCCGGAGATTTCGTTGATGTCAGAGATCCATTTATCATGGCTGGAGACATCGTTCGCCGACAATCCAATCAGTTTGACACCTCTTTTCGTGAACTCGGGCTCAAGCTTGGCGAATGCGCCCAGCTCGGTCGTGCACACTGGGGTGAAGTCATCGGGGTGAGAGAAGAACACGACCCAGTTGCTGCCGATGAATTCATGGAAATCGATCTTCCCCTTGGTGGTCTCCGCCACGAAGTTGGGAGCAGTGTCGCCGAGGCGAATACTGTAAAAGGTCAACAACAGAGGCCAACCACACTGCCCGGGAGATTCACTTACATTCCCTGCTCAAGCTTAGCAGCCATGATTAGTTTTCGAGAATGAGCTCTACAATCTGCTGTTAAAAGGCTAACTCAGTGTGCACAACAGGAGGCGAGGGGTTGACGAAGGCGCGACCGAGTTAAAAAGCAAATTTGCACATCTCACCATCCGTTGCCGCGACAAATTCTTTGGCCCTAGCTCTCGTCATCCCACTTCAACCCCCCCCGGCCCCGCCATATGATTGCATTGAGTGGTGGATTCAAGCGTGGAAGAACCACACACAAGACTGGTCCCCGATGGCATCATTTTTAGCGTCTCACGTGATGGCTGGTTTCAGTCATTCTGTCATTCTAGTATTAGTTAGGGCATCACCTTGCTTCGAGATTACTAATGAATCATAAACAGATCTCGACCCAGGTATGTAGTTGTTCGCTAACTATCGCAGCACCTTAACAAGACGCTTGACGATCATCTTAGATCTCGCAGGGATGGGTGACTAGACTAGCGGTGGATCTCGACTCTGATAACGCTTCATCTGTTGAGGATGGTACTATCTCAGCCAGCGACGGCCGTTACTGTATCATGCATGATACTGGACATTCTCTTGCTACGGGAGGTCACAGTCGCCAGCGTCCAGCTTGCTAAATGGCTTGGCAGACGCGTTGATCCAACGCGCTATACGCACTGGAAAAGTATTGCAAATATGCCAAGCCTGCCACTTGATTCAACACAAGAAAATTTTGATCACTGGTGGCTCTATTGCTGAATTTGAGATCGAAAGGTGGCGTGAAGTGTTGCCACCCACCGTAGCAAAGCCGCCCCATACCTCTTCACGAACATCATTGGACAACGGGACGTCCTCATTGTCGGAACTCGGTTTGTGGCCTAACCACCCCATGCGCCACCAAGACTGGTTACTCGTCAGGACGACGTGTCATTACCCTGCTGAATAAGTTCTCAGACGATAGATTTCAGCCATGCTGACGAGTTGCCCTATCTGGCATTGGCCGCAGCTATTCAAGCAAGAAGATGACGAGGTAGAGCAGATTGAATATTGAAGGAGAATGTAGAAACCGCGGTTACGGGCGGCACGTTGCCGTACGAACAGGCACACGGGCAATGAGATTGGCTGTGAAGCCGGACCTGCATCCAGGGCCTACGTCGGTGGCAAATGTAGCTCGTCAAGAGTAGACATGGGAAGAGTTGTCTGAGACTTGTCTTCAACCCCGAGAAATCTATATAGATTGTGCAGGAAAAAGTTTTGTTAACTAAGCATGCTGTTAACCAAAGCCATGCATTTACCAATCCCTAATGCCATTGATCCACGCTCCTGATATCTAGTGCCACCATTGCAAAATGCTCCGTCTACCCTCCCTCTTATAGTTTCATTGGCCAAACGCCATGTTGACGGGTATCGTGTTCATAATCGTGATAAAGCGTTCAAGTAGTCAGGGTGCGCGCCATCGCCGCCCCCAGAAGTTCGTCATCTATCTATTGAAAGGCATGTGTGGGTTCGTTCCCGATTCTTCGTTGTGCCAGCAACCTCTCATTGGGAATAGTCAGAGTGATAGGCTTTGGAAAACATGATTGGCACCAATCGCGCTTTCGCTTTTGCATGATGTGTAATTGATGGCACCATTCAGCGACAGTAGTGGTGGGTTCAAGGTTCAGGGATGAAGCGGAAGAGGATGTTGAAACTGGCTGAGACGAAGACGCTTGGTGATTGCGGGAGGATTCATCTTGAGGATGAAGATGGCGCTGAGATGCCTCGACTTGGGAACTCGGCTTGGGGCAAGAGGTTGGTTTGAGAAAGGAATACTTGGATTGCGGAGCTGGTTTCGCCTTTTCAATCATTTCTGACGATGATTTGGGTGCCTTGTCACCTTGAATATTGATGTAGAAGGGCGACTGAGACTCTGGAAGGGGTTTTCTGTGGTCTATGCCACGGAAGATGATGTGAGTAATGTGCACCAAGAATGGTCACGGCCTAGCGGGTTTCTGTAATCATGATTTTCCCGTTATGCAATGTACCTAGAGTGGCCGGAGTCCGAGGAGGGAGCGCAGTCCTTGGCAAGAGCACTGAGACTGTAAGAGCGATGTTTGTGCAGATGAGTTCAGAACTTTGTAGAATCTTCAAGTGAGAAGGTAATAAGAGAACGGTTGTAACATAAGATTGAGTCAAGCGGAGCATTGGTAGCACCCTCTTACAAAAGAACTATGGGGCTGCCAGATACTTGTTGAGGCAAGATGCACCACAAATATTCCTAAACAGGGGAGATCAGCAGTGTCGGTGGCTCATGTCCGGTGTTATCCGGGCCAATGGAACAGTTTCCATTGCGGCGGCGACACGCAACAGTGTTTGAAACACGAAGCCTAATAAATGGGCGGCAAGATGTGGTCTAGCCCCTAACTTGAGGCAGCCTATTCGCTAACTCGGAAGTTGTACGGGTATTAATCCACCGAAAAAAATTCTGATCTGTGCACCAGAGGAGGCATACGTGTATGCTTAGTGTGAACATGTTAGTGGGTGGGCTCGCCAAAAATAGTTTACTTTTGCCTTGCCCTTCCCTTTCCTGTCTAACTCACCCATCTTGTCCAAGTGTTTATCTTTACTCATGGTGTCACCCACAAATCTTAAAGAAATGGCGCAACCGGGTTTGATTTAGCGCATGTGCTCCGTCCTTATCCAGGGTACCGAGCGAATCGTGCGGGTAATATCCATCATCGCTTTTGAGAGTAAGAGCCAAACATGCGGTAGAGACTTTCTGAACTCACCAGGCCGACAATATGTCCTGGCTCTTGTCCACCATCGGTTCCCAACAAATACATAGTCTCTCACCAGGCTTTTGATGATAACGCCGAGCGAAGAGTTGAAGTGAAGATGTGGAAAAGCATCTGACCGCCCAGAAGAGGTTGGATCTCGAAGACTCGAGGCTCTCGTTCTTACACAAGGTTCTTTGGTGGCTGGGTAGGGATACCATAGACGTTGACAGCCAAGGCAGCCATTTCGGACAGTTGACAAGGAAGTGGCCTTATAATGCGCTGCGTAATTGGTAGCAACGCACCAGCAGAATCCACGACCATCTCGATCTAGATCGCTTCATACATATACCGTACAACGGCAACTGGCTTCTGCGATGGTTCTCGGCACAGTGACTGTATTTTCATCTCCTAGCTCACTCGTGAGCAGGCCAATGAGTTTGCTGATCTATTGTCTCGTGTAAATTGAACGTGGAACAGATTACGCAGGGTAAGGATAAGACGAGGTGGGTATCCTGCTTCTTCACCTCGTTCTGTACACTCGATTTATCACATCACAGTTAGTCATCATAGCGCGCGAGCAATCTATGCAGCATCAAGATTTGATCATCAATAGATCGTCTTCCTCATCTGAGAATGAATACCAAATAGATGCACAAGCTCCCTCGGAGCCAACATACCCGCCGACAAGTCAAATGCTTGTTATCATGGCAGGCATGAACCTCACCATCTTCCTCGCTGCCATCGATTACCTGATAGTCGGGTGCTGCTGTGCCTCGCATAACAGACGACTTTCATTCTTTCAGCGATGTTGGTTGATGTATCTGACGGTCTGCTGGCTGCAGAACGGACAGATCGATGAGATCTGATGAAATGAGTTTATTGATTGATGATCTACGATCTATGGACTACGGATGAGCAGATAAACTAGGCTCCCGCCAAGCCTGGCGGCTCCCACGCTCCTTCCGTGACAATATAGCTCAGCGGATCTCCTGACCACTGGCGCATTTACACTATTCTAGGGTCGAGTCTATACTTTCTACAGATCCAAATGGGTGCATCTAAGCTCTTTGGTCGTCTTCAAGGCCGGCTCAGCAGTTAGTGATAGTAGGAGTTTAAAACCAAGGAAAGAAACCTTTTCAGGGAACCTAGGAGTGTCAAGGGCTGCGGCCTGAGGGGTCTTGGCGGCCAGCGCAGGGAGACCGCGATACCTATCGCAGATCCCAGCTACTGGTATTGGCTGCCAGTGCCTCCATTGGAGGGCAAACAACCTAACTTCCAAGAACTCCCCACGTGCGAAACTACTATTGACGGGAACAGAAGAGCCCCGCTAACTACTGGCGGGGACACGGGAATAAATCTGCCGACACCGACTTGGTGGCTAGATAAGCCCGGAGTGGTCAGCATCCAAATCAAGGGGAGATTCTCAACAGACAGAAGAGGGTAGATGAGACGAACCCTCTTGGATGTGACTCTTTCAATTTCGGACTAACTTATCACAGTAGGAGGAGGTTTCAGTGAGTGTCATTGATGATTCCAAGAAGCTATGAGATAAAAGTGACATCCGTGCCATGCCCATCGCACCTTAACCTATCAAACATATATTCATTTGCAGTAATTAGAAATCCTTCGTCTGGGCGGCTTGCTCACGAAATGCGCCCACGAGTAGCGTCAGTGCCGCGAGAGCATCACTTCAAGTTTAACCCCCTCCTGACCTCCATCAGGGCTGACCACTTCTCTCTCTCTCTCCACCGGAACAAGGACTCACGCCCCCTACCTAGCCAGCTGTCAATATATATTTAACTCTCTTCTGGCAGCCTACCCAAAGACCATAGTGAGAAAAAGAAGTTAGCGTTGTGTTGGTGCTCAGCCGTCATCTTGACAAGGTTATCAGGCAGCAGTGCAAGGCTCTTTTAATTTGGTAAAACATTAGGATCTAGAAATTGAACTCCTGTATTTCAAGTGTTGTGTCAAGCTGGGGCATTGAAATCTGAGGAGGTAGCTCATCGTCGAAATATGATGGTCGCCGCTGAGGGCTGGTCTGGGTTCCTGGTTGATTGATGTTCCGCGTGGGTCTGTTCTCGCGATTGGACAGTTTCTTGATTGTGTCTTCCTGCCTCCTTCTCTGCTCATCGCGGACGCGGATTCGTAGGTTGAGCTCGTGGTGAAACTTCTTCTTTGCTTCTAGGCTTTTGAATTCGAGGAGCACGTATGCTGATTCCTTCACAAGTAAGTCTGGATATTGAGCAGGTCGGCATAGCCGGAAGGGCAGCAGGTTGAACGTATTGGGATCTGGAACTCCTGCGCCATTGGCCTGTGAGAAAGCCACACGAACTGGAATTCTGCTTCCGTTGGATCTCTCCAAAACAATGTAGCGGCAGCTCTGGTATTCTGTTACACATTTGCATCTCTCTGGGATGATTCTAATGCTTCCCTCCAGTTCGAAGAATATCATAGTGAACACCATCGTGCCACGGCGCTTTATCGAAGTGTAGATCATAATTGCTGGAAGCTTGACGGCGCCTGCTTCGAGACCGTCATCCACATAGTACACTGAGCTAGGTGATACAGAAGCTGCTATGCTGCTATGCCTAGAGCGAACGTCGCTGGTAGAATTGCTGCCCGGCGAAGATCCCAGCGACGAGCTTTGATTATGATGATCCGCGTTGGCGACGAGGTCGACAGGGTCTTGCCACAGCTGGACACGTCCATCGCAGTCTATCTTGCAATCCTTGCTGAATTCGCACCTAATGTTGGGTTGGTCATGCCGAACGTCGTAGCCAGTCAAGGCCTTCTGGAAGCCGAAAAGGTCTTCCTCGGAACGGAATTTATATGACCTTTCCTCTTCTTCGTGGCACGAGAACACTGCCATTTCGAAGCACGCGCTGTTGACAGTCGGTAGAGCATAACGTGGTATCAGCCTGTCCTGATTTGCATGCATGGTCAGGGCCGATATGATCCGACCATACTCCGCTGAGATCTCCTCGAGCGCGATGCGGAACTTTGTGTCTGACTGCTGGAATACGACAAGGTTGGCTTGGGTTTGTGATCCGTTGGCGCCTAGTTGAAGGCGAATGGCTTCGACCTCGTTGGCTCTAGGGTTCATAGGATCTTGCAAGCTGGAACTGCTTTCCTGGACGAGAGGCCAAATGTCGAACGACATATCTGGCAGTGCTATCAATGAGTCTTCATCGTATCCAATAAGGCGAGCCTCCCTGACATGCAGGGAAATGGCTTGCTCCACCTGATTGATGGCGCGTTTGTAGTAGAAGCCGGGTCGAGCACAGGCGAATTGGCGACTATCTTTCAAAACACGAATCATCCAACGGACTTTGAGTAACCCGAGGTAGCTTTCCTTGCTGCCCTCTGGCTCCTTCAGCAGCTGATTGTAGTGGATCATCAATATATCGAACCCGTCGACGAGAGGTATATCTGTCGCCACGGTCAAGGTATCTGAACGCAGTAAATGGCTTTCGAAGCGCTGGGCTATGGGCGGGGAGGCAAAGTGCTCATCCTGGGCCAGGTTGGCAGATTGATGTGCGCTATGGGGGACGCGGTCGCCATATAGCAGCTGGCGAACCAGGCCCAGCGTCTCTTTGCTTGTAGACAGATTCTGTTCACTCAAAGCCACCAACTCATCGAATCTCGCATCAAGATCCGTCAAAAGGTCGAAGCTGAGTCTGTCGATAACGAGGAGGACTTTGGTGGTGTGCAAGTGGAGACGTTTCCAGAGCTGGTCGACTTTTGGCTGGGTCTGGAGGTGCCAGGCCCCATTGACCAAGGCATTGCCCCCCTTCCTACTCAGAGCCCGGTTCTCCTCCAAAAGACACTGGCATTCTTCTAAGGTGGCATTGAAGTTGCCAATGATCTTGCGGCGCTCGGTATCGAAGTCTGGCTGAAAGGGACTCAGGGCTCTCGCTGCTCGGTTGGAGAATGTGCGGCCATTGAATCGACCTTCGGCACCGTTGAGGGAGGCCTGCAGCTGCTTTAGGAGCTGCTCGAAGCTGCGGACCTCGTCCCTCAAGCCTTCGACTTCTTTGCGGAAATTGTCGTATCGGACGTCTAATTAGAGCAGAGAGGTCAGTATAGATGCGGGGCGGGCAAGGTTGATCCTCGACAGGGGCGATCGGCCACCATTGCTTCCACTTTGCGTACCCAGATTCGATCACTCCTTTTTTCTTCAACACCGCTCTTTCCTCAAGGCAGTTCGCACTTACCAGCTCGATTCTCATATGTGAAAGCAATCTGGTAGATGGCGTATGCAAGCTCAATGCCCCTGATGATGTCGCTGTAGCCAAGATCCATCGCTTTCGAACGACAGGCTGTATGTAGATCAAAGCGTGATACGGCTGACCAGACAAAAAGCAAAGTGGCAGGGTGACTTGATCTATAAGAAATCGGAAGATCCCTACTCGACTCAATCCGGCTGCCTGCCCAGACGTGGCCCAGCAGGACTGTCCACGCTATCGACGCACAGGATGGCTGTGCTGCGTGACATGTGCCCCGTTTTGGTACATCGACCAGCTTGGTCCTTCTATCCTTTACAGCTCAGCCCACCCGCTTCATTAGCCTTCGCTCGGCCAGAATACAGGAGCGCACCATTTGACAGCGGGCTATGCTGATAGTTTCTCGGCAAGCCAACCTCGAGGCTGGTCCGCATCATGGCTCGGAGCCCAGGTACACGACCTTTATTACCAGCCTGATCGGATGCTCATGCTCTTGTACTCTCAATCTCCTTTTAGGCCTCACCCTTGAATTTGCTCCCTCTCCTTGTGGCAGGCACTTGTCGAGATGCCTCTGACTGCCAACGAAGAGGCCTTGTTAGGGAATCCCTCCCAAGACGATATTGACGAGCAGCACCAGACTCTCGAGTATTCCCCATCAGCCACAAACAAGATCGGCAGATGGACCATCGTCGCCTTGATCCTCAATAGGACTATCGGCTCAGGCATCTTTCTCACTCCTCACAGAGTTTTAGCCGGAACGGGATGCGTGGGAGGTGCCTTGCTCCTTTGGCTTTTAGGCGCTATCATCTCCATCTGCGGTCTGTATGTGTGGCTCGAGTGCGCTATGTCGATACCACAGCGAACAGTCAGGGGTGAGACCGAACCTCGTGGTGTGCCGCGATCCGGTGGCGAGAAGAATTTCGTGAGACCACCATGTCAATTTCGAAATTCCGACTGACAAACCTCAGCTTGAGTTCATGTTCCCGAATCCAAAGTACAGAACGACGTGTACTTTTGCTGTCATGTTCATCCTGTTGTACAATCTTACTGGGTAGATTCTTGCCCGCGTCTGACCCGCAAGAATAGCACCTTACTAATATGTGAAGCAATGCCGTCTCCCTTGCCATTGAGGTCATGATTGCCTCTGGCTCTTACGATCCACTGTCTGGAAGCACCCACCCTCTGTCGCGCAGCCAAGCTGTCGGCATAGCTGTCGGCACGCTTACTTTTGTCATCTTGTTGCACATATTCTCTCGAAGAGGCGGTATTCTCCTCAATAACGCTTTCGCGGTGGCGAAGGTTGCTCTCTTGGGTGCCATCATTTTCCTCGGCATTGCGAAGGCTCTTGGTGCCTTTGGTGGATTTGAGAAAGCTGCGAAGGAGAATTTCACCGATCAAGTGTTCCACCCTGAACAGCGAGATCCGGCCTCTTGGTCCAACTCGTTGATGCTTTGCATGTACACCTTTTCCGGATACGAACAGCCTTTCTATGTGAGTTGCCCATCAAAGGGGCCTGCAAGCGGACTGACTGTTACAGGTCCTTGCGGAAACAAAGAGCCCAAGGAAGAATTTCCCCAAATATACACTCCTAGCGATGGTGATTGTCACCGTGCTCTTCATGCTCGTCAACATTGCATATGTATGTTCTGGCATGCGTAGAACCTATTTCGCTGACCGTTGTCCAGCTCTTCGCAGTTCCCAAAACTAGTGTTATTCCCTATAAACAGAACACTCCAGATCTAGCAACTCTGTTCTTCGAGTCTCTATTCGACGACACAACCTCGGCTAGACGAGCCATGGCAGCTCTCATTGCGATCTCGATCTTCGGCAACCTTGTGGTCATGACCTTCACTGCCTCCCGTGTCAAGCAGGAGATCGCCAAAGAAGGTATCCTGCCGTACTCGCTTACCTTTGCTACCTCCTACATTACCCTTTACGGCCTATACCAACGCTGGAAGTCTCGCAACAAAATCCCCAAGCAAGACTTGGAGCACGCTCCTTCTGCTGCTTTTCTCCTACACTGGGGTACCTCAGTGCTACTCATCCTCGTCACACTCGGCATCAGCGACCCTCGTAAAACTTACGCGGCCTTGATATCTTTATATTCGTACACCATCATTTCACTGCTCGGCGCATGGGTCAGCATAGGTCTTATCCTCACCAAATTGCGCAAAGGACGCTTCCACTGGTCTGAACGTCGACGTTACCGCCCTTGGCTCTCACCCGTTCATCCTATCGTATACGGAACTGCGTGCGCTTTCATGCTGGTCGCAGCATTCGCACCGCCAGGTAGCAAGTCACCGTACCACAAGATTTACACAGGCATCACGTGGTACATCGTACCTGCGATAGGTCTTTCGGCACCACTCTGGGGCTTGCTGTATTATGCTGGTCTGTGCTTTTACCAGAGAAAGAAGGAGCAGGAATTGGTCGTCATAAGAACGCCTTTCTGGATGCAAGACCCAGACTGTCCTGGCGAGTACGTGCAGAAAGCCGAGATCATCGATCATGCGTGGCTGAGAACGCCGAGAGCAGGACTCGGTGCCGACAGTGGATTCGAGATGAATGGTGGTGCTGTGATCGATGCCAGAGGGAGAAGCGACAGTGAAAGTTCCCATGGCGAGGAGAACAGACGTGGATCAGGCAGGATTTTCCCGATTTGGACGAACAGAGGAACAAGGAGCGGCACTGGCCTTCAAGAGGAAAGAATACTGAGTGGAGGATTCGAATGACGATCTTGATACTTTCAGGCCACTTGACAGATAAGTGGAGTCGGCTCCCGAAGCTATCTGTGCCGTGGTTCCACTACGTTGAACAGCGCAACCGAACAATCACCCCTTATGAAAGGTTGGTTATCCGGTCCAACTCGTATTTTTGAGGAATGCCGCGGTCTTTTGCAGAGAATCTTCTGGAGTACTGACTGCACTCGGATAGATAGACCATCTTAAAAACTTTGCAACGCTGGAAATTTTTCAGCGCAGTGACGTACGCTAGGCAAGGAGACGGAGTGATTGTTGATCCGATTTATCAAAGGTAGCAATGTATAAGGTCTGAAAGCGTTGCGAGGACGCACAATGCGAGGGTCATTCCTAATCAAGGAGATAATACATCTTTTAAAACCATGGCAACTGACATGCTCTGTGTCACTGCCCCAAGATATACGGATCCGTCAAACTATGAGCTCAGCCACCTCCCAGTACCGGCTGTCTCGGAGCCGACAGAAGTACAGATTCGAGTTCACGCGGCCAGCATTAATCCCATTGATGTGAAGAAGGCTTCTGGCATGATGAAGCTGGCTATGTACGATGAGTATGACCTCGTATCCTATGTTCCTGGATATATAGCTCATGGGGTTCGGAAGGTTTCCGTATAAGATCGGTTTCGACTGCGCCGGCATCGTGTCAGAGGTTGGGAATGGCGTGAAGAAGTTTAAAGTGGGTGATGAGGTGTATGTGCGGTTGCCGGAAACCAGTCGGGGTGAGTCCATCGCGCTCGCGATTGTCGAGATTGCGCTCTTACCCTGCTCCAGGCTCATGGGCCGAATATGCCAAGTGCCAGGAATATTATGTTGCGCCCAAGCCGAAGCCACTGAGTTTCGGAGATGCAGCATCGTTGCCGTTGGCCGCGATGACTGCGCTGCAAGCGATGCGTCTGTACAAGGGATCGTTGGAGGGGAAAACGGTGTTTGTGCCTGCTGGATGTGAGCACCCCTTCCCCTTTTTTGTACTGGAGGATTCTGCTCATTTCGAGAAGTAAGTGGTACTGGCGCCTACGCCTGTCAGTTAGCCAAGAACATCTTCCGCGCCGGCAAAGTCATCACGACTGTCTCGACGTCCAAGGTCCCAAAGGTGCCCGAGCTACTGGGTGAAGGCGTAGTTGATCAGAGTCTGTCACCTCCTCCCCTTCGTTCTCGGAGTCGTCATGCTGACAGGGGACAGTAATTGACTACACCAAAGAAAGCGCCACCGCGAGCATCCCGCGGGCATCCGTCGACTTCCTCCTCGACACTACCGGGCAATCCATGCAGTTCCTCTCTCTCATGGTCCCCTCCACCAGCTCCATCGTCTCAATCTCAACACTACCTTCCGGTACGCAGCTTCAGGAATCGCCGCTCATGCAGCGGCCAGATAAGCCACCGATGCCGTGGTGGGCATGTATGGGCTTAAATATCTTAGATGTAGCCCGGAGGTTGAGGGCGAGAAGGTGGGGTGTGGAGTATCAGTACATGTTCTTGGAGTCGAACGGGAAGGATCTGGGAGAGATTGCTAGTTATGTTGAAAGGGGGTTGCTGAAGCCAGTTGTCGGGACTAGAGTGGATTTCAAAAATATTGAGAGCGTGAGAGAGGCAGCCGGAATGGTTTATGCGGGCAAAGGGGGACTTGGGAAAGCGGTTATTGAGGTACGGTAATGTTGTTAATAGGACGGCGGGCCTATATCTTGCTGCGCAGATGTCTTGTATGGCGTCTGCTTTTCTATAATCTAGCATGTACCATAGACCAGAAACACATTGAGGACAGCAAGGAGAAGTTCTGCCTCGTGTACAAGGCAGCGAGTGGTGGTAATACAGCAAATACAAACACACTGAGCGTCCGAGAAGTCCTTGACCACCCCTTCATAGCCAGCTTCACAGAACGCCGCCGGCAGTCGTAAGCGATTGCGACCGCTCGCTTCATCAGAACTCACAGGATTAGAATTACAGGATTTAGAATGACGGGTTGGATTGGCCTCGGCTCTTAGGCCCAGATACGGTGGATACGAGCGCCACCATGCCTGCTGATCAACCTCGGGACTTCACCGCCAACAAGGAGCAGGTCTTCAGTTTAAGAATTAACCCACACTGCAACACACTAGCGACCAAACCCAATTTCAAATGGGAGTATTTCTCCCACGCGCCGGCCTCCTTCACCGACAAAAACGCGCCAGATCTATCGGGAAAGGCCTTCATTGTGACAGGAGCCACCAGCGACGTTGGGGAGCTGCTCGCTAGTATCTTGTATTCTAAAAATGCGAAGGTTTGTCTTGCAGCGCACTCAGCTGACAAAGCGGAGAAGACTATACATGATATCAAGACAGAGCATCCAGCATCGAAGGGCCAATTGGTCTTCTTACAGCTCGATCCGAATGGCTTTACGGTCAAGAAGTCCGTCAATGACTTTCTTGCTAAGGAAAGCAAACCCCACGTTCTCTAGAATAACGCTAGGGTGATGGTGCCACCCCAAGGCAGCAAGACTGCTCAAGGATATCAGCAGCAACTTGGTACCAACGATCTCGCACCGTTCCTCTTCACCAAATTCTTGACACCCTTACTGAAGGAGACTGCAAAGACCGAGCCGGTTGGTAGTGTGCGCGTTGTCTGGGTGGCGTCATCTGCAGCGGCCAACCTTGCCCCAAAGGGCGGCGTTGTCTCAGGCAACATCTTGCAGGCTGCGAAGTATGTATCTCGCTTTGGATCTGACAATATCCTCAACGTGTCGTTGGATCCGGGAAAACTTGAAGACTCCACTGTATCAGACAGCGCCGTAATGGCAAATGCCGTTGATCAACTTAGTCTTGAAAGATCCGATCTACGGAGCGTATACAGAGCTGTTTGCCGGACTCTCCCCGGACGTACAGCTAAAGCACGGCCTACTCGGCAATATTGCACTAACGAATCATACGTGTTGGATATTTCTACCGCTCGGGCAAATAGGATTTACTCGCCGCGACATCGAAGAGTCACGGAAGGCCAAGAGTGAAGGAGGTAATGGCATCGCAGAACAGTTCTACGACTGGGACGAGAAGCAAATCGCTCCATACGCGTGAGGATCAGAGCTTTGTCTGTCGGCAACAAAAGGGCCAGTTTCATCTCCAACTCTCACTCACTAATAATCGATACGATTGCTCTGACGGCTCTCAGTACCCCCCTGTGTATGATGCACAATTCAGAATTTACAATATCTTAAAATGTACCAGCCAGCGTCTAATTGCAAGCCAAGCTAGTATCAATAATGCACTCATGGAATATGCGTACCGGGGTCCTATTTCATAAGCGCAGAAGATAGAGTTATAGAAGGCCGCGGATAGATATTCTACCTAAAGTAATTTATACCTAAATAAGCTTCCGGGAACTGGAGTAACGGGGAATATCAAGTTTAAGCTCTAGCTGAGAGACGAATAGCAAATGTGCTCAATATCTTTACCTTAAAACACCGCTTAGCTGCTACATTCCACATACGACGAACAGCGCCATCTCTATGATCGGTGGAAAAAGCCGTGGCGGTGCCGATCCAACTTCGTCGTATGCTCATCCATAACTTGCTGCGCCGTCTGCAGCGTGTTCGTGTGCTGCAGTTTCGGTGGCCGATCCGGATCATCAGCCTCTTGTTCTTCTGCTTCGTCCTGCTGCTGCTCTTCGGGGTGGTTGTCGGTAAACAAGTCCTTGATGGTGCCCTCCCCGGTCGCTCTCTGGTAAACAGCGAAGCTAGTTGCAAACTTCTTGTGCGCACCGATCTGTATAGCATCCAGCAGTTCTAGGGCGAAATTTTGGCAATTGTTGCTGATAAGGTTGTATGCCGGCCGCTTTGTACGCATATGGTGTATCGTCATTTCACCTAGAGAACTACCTTAGCCCCAAGGGCATATTGTGATTGAGGAGAATGCTTCGGAGAGGAGAAAGCTTACTTGCTTGTCTCAGCGCTTGATCGTTGAAGTGTGTCTTGCCGACGGGGAATGTGTGCCATTCCGATGGCACAAGTTTCTCATTGATGTAGATGATATCTAAATTTTCATCCTGCAGCACGCATAAGCAATTCCCCGTCGTCTCTGGTCGGTGGTAGGCTTTGACGAGACTTACCATCCACAGTTCGTGTACGTAGTCATCCACCAACACTGCCCAATGTTGAGTAGGGTCCGGATAGTTATTGATATTGTCGGTGATCATCTTGCCGAGCCCCGTCTGCTCGGCGAACCACTTGCCACCTAGCCCAGCGACAGGGTGCCATCCTATGTGAACAGTGCGCAATTCACCGCTTACGGAGGCTTCACCCGGAGGAATGACATTTGGTTTATGTCCAAGGCCAAGTGAGTGCTCGAGTTGGAGTTTGCCTTTTAAGGCTTGTTCCTTGCTGTAGTGGGTCAATTTGCAAACACTACTCCCAGGGATCTGCTTCTTACAGGAAAGAGCCTACAACCTCTAGTTTTGAACGATGTTCTTTGTCTTGATCCGACTCGGGTTCTGACATAGCTGGGAAAAGAGACTTAGGCTATCGTGGGAAACTCAATCACAATTGATGGTAAGAGTGCAAGACGAGGGGAATGGATATTATTAATTACGGCGGAGCATTAGTAACCCCGCGCCATAACGTTTTTGAAGGTTGAGTGTACAGCTGAACCGCCGACAGTGTTGACTGACCTTCGCGCCCAGAAAACCATTCACACCAAGGTGGGGGGATGCAACGAAAATGAGCTAGGCGCTTCTAGGTTTAACCATGGAGGTTAGAGTAAGTTTAGCCTCGGGGCAGATTTGCTCAGTTTGGCTTAACCAAATCCCAGCTTGAATCCGCCTGGTGTTTCTTGCATGAAATACCGCAGAAGGGTGCCATGGCAGTAAAGAGAAAGAATCCGTGGTAAGCTGAGAAGCAAGGGTAAGCTCCATGTATGCATGTAGAGTAGTAGTAGGTTTTATCCATCATGACAGTCAGATACTGCTGCTGCCTCAGTTGGCAGCAATGATCAGAAATCTCCCACAACGGTCACAAGGCAAGTACGATGGTGAATAGCGAGTAGTCGAAAATACCTTTTCGATTCAAAGAGTAAGAACTGATCAGCGTTGTGACTGACTCCAAGACCATCCATTCACTTCAAGACATCAGCATCCCTGGCTTTGCATTCACCTTGCCCCAGTATTGTGTTGCCTATCATGGCTAATAACCCTTTTCCCTTTCAAAAGTACCCAGGACTGGAACGGCAAGACCTAACTCAAGGCCAACTGGGAAGCTTCAAATTCACTCCTGTTGACAACACTCCAAGCCAGGCCAACCGCTCATCTTATGACTTGATCAATCCTGTGCCCCAGATCCAGATGCAGCCTGTACAGCAATATCCCAAGCATAAATCAAGAGCTGCACAGTTTCCTTTGGAGTATCTGCCAAATTCAAGTTCACTCCAGAACCCTTTTCAGCAACATGCATCGGTCTCTTCACCCCAATCCGGCTCTTCTTCACGAAACAATCTTGACTTGAGAACGTCTTATGAGATGACCAGACATGCTCAGACCCCATCTACAGTCTGCAATCATAGCCCAGAGAGGAAGATGGATTCGAATCAACCTGGTTTTGGAGTAAGTGGAGGGTGAAATGTTTCAGAAGTCCCCTGCTCAGTAACTGAATCTCCTTTTAGTCGTCCTACATCCATAACCGGCACCCCCGAGGCCTTTCATCGGAAATGAACCCAGTGGCAACTCCCTTTGTTCCAGTGCATGTCCCAGACTTGTCATACACTCATCTGAGTAATCTGTCCGTCTCAACTCAGACCATGTTTAGGGCACTGGAAACTGAGCAAGAAGCCCATCACCGCACTAAAATTCAGCTAAGCCGTGCTTTGGCCATGATAGAGAAGCTGGAAGCCGAGCAAGCCACGAGGATGGAGCAAGTGTTTAGCCTCTGTGCATCCGTGAAGATGCTTGGAGGCATCATCAAACACCACAAGGCCAATCAGTACAATCAAGCACTAAGACAGATGGGCTCAGAGCAAGGATTCATTACCGACAATACCTCCGCCCGACAGAGAGCTAGACATGTCAACCCAGAGAGTTCATCCGTGAAGAACGTCAGCCAGCAAGCTAGTGCATTTGAACTCTCTCATCATGGCAGCAAAGACCTGCTTGATTTCACAGAAGACGAAAGCTGTATATCCTTCGCACAGATACCTTCTAACTCTACTGAAAAAGTACAGCTCAATCAGACCACACATCAAGACACCCGAAAGATGTCAAACCAAGGACTCTCCTTCAAAAGAAGCCGCAAAGATTCGTCCGAAGTTGGCAAGGCTTCCAAGGGAGCTTCAGAGATCAAAGAGACTGATGTTCTGGCTACTGGGAACGCGATTCCTCAACAGCTTCATCACTTCCCAGTAAGTGTCCGGCTCCCCTTCTTTTGATTCCCAACACTGATTCCAAGCATTTTTTGGTGGACAAGCCCGCACTGACCCTGTCACCGTCGTTTCTGGCTAAATACCAGCCTCCGAAGCCGAAATCGGACGAAATTAGCACAGTAGCAGTCTTCACAGACAACCCAGTCTCTTCCAAAACGGCCATCGGCCCAGCAGATGAGAGAGCGCCGACACCCCCTAAAGTCGATTCTATTGGCCCACTAGTCAGGCAGCATGGTGATGATAGCCAAGCTGACCATCATTCTGGAGCGATTGCCTCCCAAGATATTGAATCGATCAACGTAACATTGGCATCCACTGGCAAGGAATCGTCGGCTGTCTCATCTTCTACTTTTCCAACGCTGATTGATTCTGTCGGGCTGCTCAAATTGAACATCAAATGGAAGGTCACGGCGGAGAATCCCATCTACAACGACGAGAACGAAAAAGAGAGATCTCTTTGGAGGGAGAGACCGACCCTCAATCAGAACTCTCTCTTCTGGCGACATCCAGTTCGGTATGTTGATTACTTGGAGAAGAACCTCTTCCGCACTGTCATGATCGATTACATCCCCCTGGGTGCTACCTGCTCGGATATTCTCGCCAATATTCATGGAGGCGCCATTGAAAAGATGCAACTGGTGGGCCCAATCGGTACAGCGGCCATCTACATGACGGCTCGCATCGTGTTCAATTATGAACTCTCTGCTAGTACGACGGCCAGCCATGCTCGTAGTCATGGAATGAGGGTCTTAGGCAAACCAGTGCGTGTGTGGCAAGTCATTACCCAGACGTACCCCAAGACGGCCCAACTGGAGTCCGACGTATTCGAAAACATGTATACTCGTCTCCTCCTTGTCAATCTTAAGAATGCCAACATCGGCGTGGAAGTTAGGGAGCAGATGCTTGGGTTGCTGCCGGCAAAGCTTGCTTGGCTCCAAGATGAATTGATAGGAATGGGCAAGACGTTGGATGGGTATGATCTAATTGAGTTCATGAGCGTGCAGGCCGCAACCAAGGCGATGGAGCAATTGAGGCGCGATGAGGATTTTGGGGGCATTGAACTAGACTTTGAGGACGATCCATGCGCTGAGCCGTATCCATTTGGGGGTTAGTATCGCGAGCACACCCACGGTCGCACAGTCTCCGCTCCAAGGGAGAGAGACACGCCGACATTGACTGGACAGAGGATTACTCTGCGGGATGGGACCGATCGCGAGCGCCGAGAGCATAGCATATTGGAGAATGGCAAAATTAGAATTCGTTGTCTCAGTCTCATCTCATCATCTGTGGTTGCACTCTCACTAACCTGCAAGGAGCATCTACGGCGCAGCTCGCCAAAACAATACAGTGTGTCAATCATCTGGACTTGCTCTCTTGTCAACTCATCAGAGGCGTCTATCCACAAAAGACATAAACTAGCCAAAATGAAACAGAATCTCGCCCTTGGCCTTTTTCTTGCCCTTGCCTTTCCCCTTGGCAGAAGCGCCACTGGCATCATTACTGTCATCCCCATCGCCAGCCTGCCCATGCCCATGTCCATTGCCATAGCCAGCAGCTTGCTCTAGGGCAGCCTGCGCCTGCGCCGGCGTCGGAGTCAATCCACCACTGCCCCACGCATTAACTGGGGTATTCGCGCCTCCGCTGCGAATACCCGTTGCGCGTGTGTTGAATCCGCTAATGGACACATCTGGCTTTGGTGCGGCGGGCAAGCTGGGGAAGAGGTCGTGCGTACGCTGTGGTGGTGGGAGTGGTCTCTGTCTTTGTGTGGCGGCTGTTGTTGTTGTTGTTGATGGACGGGCTGCTACATTAGACAAGAAAGGGGAAGAGGAGGAGGAGGAGGAGCTGGACGGGGCCGTATTCCGGGTGATGCTATTTGAGGATGGAGGCTTACGGCCTAAATAGGTTGACGGTGCTGAAGCAGCGGGGAGGGATGGGAATGCTTCGGCTCGCAAGGCTGGTGATGTTGAGGTGCCGTTTATGGCGAGGCCGGACGAGGGCGATAGGATATTGCCCCAGCTGCTTTGGCGGGCGGTGCGTGACTGGGCCGACCGCTGGGTTGAGGACTTGAGTTTGAGCACGCGTCGGCCAGAAGTGTTGTCGTTGCTGCCGCTGGCGTCGCTGGATCCCTGTGGCAAAGGTAGAGAGGGTTGGAATTCGTTGATGCTTCGCCAGTCGTGCCATGCGTTTAACAGGTCTGTCTGTTTCGAGTCGTCTTCGAACAAATCGGCTAGTTCGCGAATGAGGATGCCAAGTTCGGCAGACGGGCAGTCGAAGAGGGAGAAGAAGCCGTCGAGTAAGGCTGGCGCGGAGGTGGTGGAGGTGCGGTAGGAAGAAATGAGGCTACGGAAGCGGGAGAGCTTCGCTGTGTCGTTGCGGAGTAGATTGCTGGCGCGATTGGTCACGGCTGTGTGTCGAGCGAGACGGGCTTGGGAGCGAGGGGAGGAGGAAAGTGTGATGTTGGCAAGGTCGGTGGATATGTCGGATGCTGACGGCTGTGTGGACTCTGCGGAGCGGGAGGGCGGTGGAGAAGTAAGGGATCGGGGTGGGGCTGTTGTCGTCTGGGTGAGTTGACCACCAAAGGTGCGTGGTGTGAGAGACTGGGAGGATTGTATGGCCATTTGTCGTTGATAGGCGAGCTGTGCTCTAGATAAGGGCTGGGCACTAGACGTTGGAATGGGTTCAGCGTTTGGATCTCGCCCGCGGCCGTTGCCTCGCCGTGGTCTTTCAGGCTGATAGGGCGTTCTAACGTCGAATCCTGATAGATTGACGAGTCTTGCATCACGCCTTGCATCTTTGGAGAGGCCATTGGGGTGTTCTGATAGCTGATGAGCTTTTAAATCTATTTCGGATTCAAAGACGTTGGTCTTGTTGGCTTGGCATTCAGCATCGAGACAGACAAAGTGGGCATCAGCAAAATGCTTCTCGAGCTCCTGGTAGTTGAGGTAGTACTCTGGGTGTGCTCCGCCGTTGCGTCTATCGCAGATATGGCATCGTTCGTGCTTCTCGCGGCAGTGATGGTACAGCTCATCGTCGCCGTAGAATCTCTGCCGGCAGAAGCCACACTCAGGATGGCCTTTAAATCCGGATTGGTCAACTGCTCCTGGGTTGTCATCGCCGTATTTCTCATGTCGGCGGAGTTCACCAAAGGAGAAGAGCTCGTGCTCGTGGGTGAAGACCTTCTTGTTGCGGGTACAGAGGTCGCACATGACTTTGCCGTGCTTGCTCTTGACGTGGCGGTGGAGATCTGGCCAGCCATAGCAGGCAACATCACAGTCCTTGTTGGGGCAGTTATAACGCAGCAGTAGGAGGGTGTCTTCGCGGATGACGTCTTTGTCGTACTTGATGCCCAGGTTCTCGTCGGTATTGACGAAATCGGATTCCTTGAAGTCTTGGAAGCGCTTCTCGGGGCTGTCGGTGAAGATGACATACGGCGCCTCAGTCTGGATACTTGTTAGACAAGCTTGGCGAAGGGAGCCCACAATATTGCTTACCCGGCAATGGGCACAGTTGCGTGTCTTGTACAACGCTCTCAACCGTAGCGCACATATATGACAAGTCTGGTGATTACAGGGCAGAATGGCTGTATGTTCAATTGGACTTGCGCAAATGAAGCAGACCTCTGCATCATCTACTGCCGCCATCGTCTTCTCCGACGGGGTTGTCGTGTCATTCCTGGCCTCTTGGCCTGACACAGATTCGCCTTTGTTGTTCAAGGCAGCTTCGGTCAGGCGAGCACCGAAGCTGCCACCAGGAGGTCGTCCGGAGCTCGCGTCTCCTGGTGTGTCTTGCGAAGGCTGACGACCATGGCCTCCTCCAGCCCGGTCTCTGCCTCCACCTCGGCCTCTGTGTGGCGCCCCTCTGTGGCTTCGAGGGCCACGACCAGCGCCTCTGCCGCGAGGCGTATGCACACGAACGGGCTCCATAATCTAAGGCAGTTTAATCAATCTCAGTTGTGAGAGCAAGAACTGCCAAGAAGCGATGGGATGGTGGGATTAGCAGTGACAGAAAATGATTTACAGTGGATAAAGTCAGTTTTGGATGATCAACAGGGACCCGATCAAATGACGTCTTTGGGAGATACTCACACGCAGAAATGTCTCCTTCCCGCGTCTTAGTCACTGAGTCCCCAAAGATTATGATTGGTATTGTCCTCAAAGCACCTAAGTGACGCTGATGGTCTATCTTGCCGCTGTAAATAGTTGTCAGACAGCGCAGCAAGAGCTGAGCATCGATAGGAGGGAAATTTAACGGTGACAACATACCCCGCCCGTAGATCAATCAACCTCAACAATATATTAAAGAAGCTTTTTAACTGAGCCCACCCACAAACTCAAAGACAACATCTGCTAGATAGCTCAGTCTCGGTAGTATTATTAAACAGTACCATTATATGCTGGAAGAACGTTTGCAGAGTGAAGAGAGCGTCGGTGTATAGACGGTTGGTCGCAACGATTACGGACATTATTCGAGCGGACGAAGAGCGTGTTTAGAGGCTTCTGGGTGCATTTTAGATTATCCATGAGAAAGAGAGATCGAAAAAGACTCTATACGCAGTATATGCAGTGGTGACAGGAAACCCGACTTTGTGACTGGCACAAGCTGCGGTAGGACGTTAACAATGTGGCTGGCCCTTCCTGTTATCAGCAGTACTCACATTCTCGTGGCCAACCTCGTCATCTGATGACAGGCCACAAAACCGTCAGGCTAGGAGAAGCTAGATTTCACCGAAAGTAACAGGAGAGTTTGACTTAAATTTGTATGGGAAGGCATTCTTGAGAAAAGTGACCGACGATACATCAAAAAAGCAAGCACGCACCCCACCAAAAATATGCTTCAATATCTTGTACAAAGCCACCAACTTGTGGACTGTGCATGAGGACTACCACTCCGTCTCTGAAAGAAGCGACTCGCCGCAGAAGGCTTGTATATCTGGCACCGTGGCAAGATGCCCAACTGCGAACTCTGGCGCCACTAAGGCTAGTCCCACCTCCAGAGCGGCGATAAAGTCGCACAAGAAAGCACCACCTGGGGTGGGGGGCTGGAAGTTATATGCTTCAGCTCCAGGTTTCTGCACCTGCCACCATTCGACGGGAAAGTACCCAAGGCCGGCAAAAGCTGCCGTGTTAGACAGTAAGCTGGGGACGATCTCCGATATAGCCAGCGAATAAGCTGCCTAGTTCCCCTTAATTGCTTCGGACCTGTTTCTAATACTCGCTTCGGACCTGTTTCTAATACTCGATTCGGACCTGTTTCTAATACTCGCTTCAGACCTGTTTCTAATACTCGCTTCAGACCTGTTTCTAATACTCGATTCGGACCTGTTTCTAATACTCGCTTCAGACCTCTTTCTAATACTCGCTTCAGACCTCTTTCTAATACTCGCTTCGGACCTGTTTCTAATACTCGCTGTCAATACCAACTAACATGGTCAGAGAGTGGTAGGGTTACACTTTCAAACTCGGGCATTCCATCCTGCTATGGAAGCAGCATTGAGCTAGTGACATATGTTGCTAAAGGAGACATTGTGTTTATGCATGCGGAATGCTTCAAGGAGGGTTTTTGAGAGGGACATCATTCCTATGTGTAAGGATGAGGGCATGGGATTGTGGAGTGCTGGGCCAAGGGAGATGTCAGACGGCCGAAGGATTCAAGGCCAGAAGCAAAATGCATGCAGGAATTTCATCTCTCTCGGCGAGCTTGCAAACAAGAAAGGCGTCCCGCTGCTCCAGGTTGCCCTGGCAGATGTGATGCACAAGACGGCGTATGTGCTTCCCATCTTGGGTGGAAGAACAGTGGACTATATTTCAGGCAGCATCAACACCCTGTCTGCGGCCTTATCGACAGAGGAGAGGGTTCAGATTGAAACAGCATATGAGTTCAAGCCTGGATTTGCGCATGTCACCCAAAGGCGGGTATGGACCTGACGGTGTATTCCTGACAAAGCCGCTGGGGATCTTCGGCTGGGTTCAATCTCCGAAGCCGATTACGTCAGCGCAGACGAGGCAATGAAGCTCTGCATGAAATGCAAGAAAAGTTGAGGACGACAACGATATCCTAGTCGACAATCAGGTCGGCTTGGCGGTAGCTCTGCCGTTGTTCTTGGCCACCGTACTCTCTGATCAGTTGCTTCGGTGTTTGCTTTGAGTCTTGGCATGTTTGACTGACTCAGCGCAGGGCGAATACTTTCTCATCCCCCGAATGGCTGTACCCGCTGCTACATAGAATCCACGAGGCTACTTGCTACACAGAATCCACGAGGCTCCCTGCTACATAGAATCCACGAGCTATTCCAAAAGGCCGCTGGCCATGGCACCTCCGGTGAAAAAACGCCGTCGCACGGACTCCGCCGCCGTTGAAGAAATTGTATTCTCGCCCACTGCCCGCCAGGAATACCTGACAGGGTTCCACAAGAGAAAAGTACAGCGGACCAAGGCGGCGCAAGAAGTAACCAAGAGGAAAGAGCGCGAGGAGAGGATTAGGCAACGCAAGAGGATTAGAGAAGAGAGGAAACAAGAGCTGGAAGCGCATGTGAGGCAGGTGAATGCCGCTATCCAGCCCGAGCTAGAAGGTGACGGCGGCGACGACGAATCCGAAGACGGAGAAGAGGACACGGACGAAGGGGGCAGTGCCGTCGAGGATGGGGACGGGGACGGGGCCGCCGTCGTCGAGCCGGTGGACCACGAAGCAGAGTACGTGGATGAAGACAAGTACACCAGCGTTGTGGTGGAGGAGATGGACGTCTCGAGGGAAGGATTGAGGAAGACCCACGACGACGCCAAAGAGCAGAGCCAAGGCAGGCCGCAAGACAAGCCTAGGCAGAACGGCACAGGGGTTGCCTCAAAACCCGCACCGACGCATGGAAAGGCCAGAGACGGCGCTCTGAAAGCGAAGAAGAAACGGAAAAAGTTTCGGTACGAGAACAAAGCAGAGCGAAAGGCAACGCGAGAGAAGGAACGGTCGAAGAACCGACAACAAGCCAAAGCCAGGAGGGCGAAGTAGTGCGTAATGACCTGGACCGGCTTAGTATTCTGACTGTTCTGACTGCTCTGACTGCTCTGACTGCTCTGACTGCTCTGACTGCTCTGACTGCTCTGACTGCTCTGACCGCTCTCACTGCCTTAACTGCAGTCCGCTCTAGTGCTAGGGGTGTCGTGATCTCTAAGGCATGCGTCGGAGTCGGACCGTGGCCTGCCAACTAGATGCTGCCCATGTTCTGCTCCAGTTCTTGTAGCTCCTTGTGTAGATCTGCGTGCTTCTTGGCCATCTCCTCGTACTTGGCTTCCCACTCATCGCGGGCCTGCTCGAGAGCCTGGACTTTGCGTTCGTAGTGGCCGGCCTTGACATCGGTTTGACGGAGCCTGGATGCGTTAGACCTGGCTGGGCTTGTGCCGCGGACAGCGACAGGAAGGCATACTTCTCGTTGGTCTCTCTCAGAGTCTTATCTGCGGCCTCGGCCTCTTCCTCGAGCACTTGCAGTTTCCTTGTCAGAGCCTCGTTCTGCTGGCCATGCTGAGCCAAATCTCCGGCAGCAGCCTTGGCCTCCTTGACCGCATCCTCCAACTTCTCATTCTGGCTCTCGAGCAGTTCATTGCGATGCTTGAGCGACGTGATCTCCTGTTCTTTGTGCAAGTTATCCTGCTCGAGCTCCTTGACCTTGGCCTTGAGTTCCTCTACTTTGGCCGCGTTCTCATCCGCCTCGAGCCGGAGAGAGTTCATTTTCTGTTGGAAATTAGCGAGAGCACTGCCCGGCATGGTGAGAGCGTCGATGGAAGCGATTGGTGGGGCACAGTAAGATTTTTAGACGAGAAGGCCGGTGTTTGCAGCGTGGATGAGAGTTGGAAGGGTCACTCAGCAGCTCGGAAAAGTCTGCTGTCGACCAGACCGCCAACAGCAGGAACGGCCATGTTGAGGGAAATGCTGGTGCCTGCGCCGTGACAACTGGCAGGAGCGTCCCCAGGGCAACGTACCTCCTTGATTCGATCCATTTTGGTGGGGCAGTTATAACCAGCAAGAGCGGCAGTGTGTAACAGAAAGAATGGGCGGCAGTGTGCAACAGAAAGAAGGGGCGGCAGAAAAGCCAGGAGCACAAAAGGTAGTCGCTTTATCAATTGAATGTCGAAACAACTGGAACAGGAGGAGAGAGACTCTCACACGTTCAGTCTGACTGCGCCCATGTGGCGTTCGTTTACCCGTATTAGTTCGACTGGCTTGGCCCCCATTTGGGCGGTAAGGCCGGGAGTGCGGGGCCTTGGCTGTCACGAGCTGTTTGGCCTGTCAGGCCCCTAAGCCCCGCCATTGGCGTCTCTCCGGCGGTATTTGCCGGTCGCGTGGGGCAACCATGTCAACACTGACACCCTCACATCCACGTCCGTCCGTTTTCCAGACTCAAAGCGCGACTAATTCAACAGAAATCAACAGATATCAACAGAAATCAACAGAAATCAACAGCCTTAATTGAAGAGAAAGAAGATGCTCGCAGCACGCGATCAGGAGAACATTGTCCATGCTCAGCAGTCTGCTGCCGCCGCCAAGTCTCTTAACCAGGGCATCAGAGCACTCCATCCCAAAACGCCGTCAAGGCTGAAAACGCCATTTCGATCTGGGCCCAACGATGAGAACAGATATTTAGACGCCAAAGGACAGAAGACAGTGTGCCGTGATGGCCCCAGCAAGCTCGACAAGGATCTCTTTGTCACGCCTGGCCCAAGGAAGGACCGCGCGCCGTTGGGCCAGAAGACAACCAACGCCAGAGCTGCCGCGTTCAAGACACCCGCACCGCTTAAGCAACTCAGGAATCCTGGCCAAACCATTCAACGTTCCTCCACCCACCGCCGCTCGGCCAAGTCCAAGATTCACGTTGCCACAGAACCTCTGCCAGCTCCGGTAATAGACGAAGACGCGGCTTCCGGCTCCGAGCCCGAATATGGCTACGCTCCGCCAAAAGTCCTGGACCTCGCTGACCCGCCTCTGGAAATCACGTATGACCAGCGCTTCCCACTGCTTCAGGGCAAGAACGTGTTCAGAGGATTTGGCCAAACCTACTGCACTTCTCCCACCGACGAACACGGCGTCAGCATTAGGGAGAAAGAAGAGAGGCGCCGAGCGAGGCGTGTGCAGGAAGAGAGGCTCAGAGAGGTGGATAGGACTGCGGCCGAGGCCATGAAACCAGTGCTGCCGACAGATGACGAGCTGGATTCCAAGGTGGACGAAATGATCGCAAGGGTGCCGAGAAGCAGGAAGGACAAGGGAGTCGCCACCGTGCAGGCGAGGTCTGCTGCAGCTGTATTGTCAGAGTGCACCAATAGGCCGAAACTGCCAACGGCAGCTACTAAACAAACGGCGGCATCTGCCTTGAAACGTCATGGGCCTGCCGTATCTCTGCCGTCCAGATCACGACCACTCCCGGCTTCAGGGCCGCCTGTGAACGTGTCGAAGAACACGATTGGCTTCCCCAAAGCAAGACCGGCGCCCAGCATCGCGCCCAAATCGTCGCAGCCCCTACAGGCAAAGTCAAGCAGCAAGCCGGCGAATGCGAAAGTGAACCAAGACGACATTCACCCGAATGACTTTGTCAGAATGTACGGCCAACCGCCCGTGGGTAGCAGGATGCATAACAGACTGCTTCGCCACCAGCTCCTCGAGGACGAGCTGAGACTGGAGGAGCAGGAAGCAGAAGCTGCACAGGCACCATTATTTGACGACTTGGATGACCTGTTGCGAGGCGACTTTGCCAATGCTGACGATGGCGACGTGTTTCAATTGGAACTGTCAGCCTAATTAGGCAGATTGTGGAATCAACATCAAGGTGTACATGTATGGCCTGGAAGCATGGGTTGTTTGTTCCCGCGCCTAAACTTACCTCATACAGTACATACATTGCATACTCGCCACCTTGTGCCGTTTTGTTTTGTCACGAAGTATGATTGATATGCCCATACCCCCTGCACTATTACAAGAATCAAGACATAGCACTGCTTATGTATGTATATATATACACGCACGCGCAACTTCAAAAAGCCTGCTTTCTATCTTGTGTACTTTTTGCTCAAGTTATTTACTTGGTATCCGGCACACAACATTACCCTTCTAAGACACTGCTGCTTCGGTGGCAGTAGCCGCGCTCACTGCCGCCGCGCCATTCGCCGCGCCATTGACCGCCACCTTGTCGGTAGCAAACCCTTCGGGCAGCGCTGTCACTGCCAAGTTCCAACCAAACTTGTCATCTACTTTCCCCTGCTGAATGCCCTTGAGCGTGGCCAGCACTTTTTCCGTCACTGGGCCGGGCCCATTGTCCTCGCCGACGGGGTACTCAAACTTTTCGTTTTTCGACTTTAGCGTGATCGACTTGATGGGCACCAGCGACGCAGCGGTGCCCGCGGCCATCACCTCGCTGAAGGAAGCCAGTTCGTCGTACTTGACCGGGCGCCGCTCGACGCTGTAGCCCAAGATGGCGGATGCAATTTCGCAGGCGCTGTCGCTTGTTGCCGACTTGATCACGTTCTTGGAGTCGGGGACCACGATGGTGATTTTGCCGTCCGTGGGCGACTTCTTGACACCCAGGAAGCCCGAGGTCGAGAACTCGTCGATTTCAGATCGCGTGGCTGAATCGAGATGCAGGGTGATGCCGTAGCCGGCGGCATAGGCTGCTTGGGAGTGGCGCAACACTGGCGCGTAGTTGCCGCCCACCTTGACACTGCCTGTGCCGTAGGGGGCGGCGCGGTCGAAGTTTTCAAGAATAAGCCCGTCTACAGCGTGGGTTCCATGGCTGCAAGGGGTAAAAAGAAAAGAAGGCGGTCACAGTCAGTGTCGGGGGCCTTCTGGACAGAGGGAAGCAAAGAAAGAATAGGGAGGGTCAGGTCGTGGAGGAGGAGCACAGGCCAGAACTTACTAGACTCCCGTGGGCATGACAAACACGACAAACGTGTATTCATCCGACGGGTTCAGGCCGAGCTGAGCCGAGCTTCCAAACACCAGAGGTCGAATGTACATTGCTGCGCCTGTCTCAGACGGTGGCACGAACTCGGCATTTGCGGCCACTGCCTTGTTGACACAGTCGATGAAATGGCCCTCTGGCACGGGCGGGATGCAAAGAAACTCGGAACTGCGCTGCATCCGTTTGGCATTCTGGTCAGGCCGGAAGATGGTGATCTGCCCATTGGGGCTGCGGAACGCTTTCATGCCTTCAAACGCTTGCACGCCGTAGTTGAGCCCGGCCGCCATGCCGTGGATGGACAGGTGCGGAGACGCCACAAACCGGGGCGGCGACCAGGACCCCTGAGAGAAATGCGATTCTATGTGGCCGTTGACTTCCCGCACTTTGAATCCGACATTTGTCCAATCTGTGCATCGTCAGGATTTTGAATGAACCAAGTTATGTGTTGGCGTCAAAAATACCAATCTCTTTGGTTGGAGGGGGAGGGAAAGACGCCATGATTGCTGTTAGAGATGGTCTTGGCAGAAGAATCGAAACGGTAGATTTCAAGGTGCTTTGATGCAGATCTTCTTTATGACAACAAGGCGTCTAGTCCTACGGCGTGCGTCCCGTCCAGTCCCACGGCGGCGTCGTTATCATTAATTATATTAATTCTTCTACTTCGGAGCCGCACGGTTGGAGATCCGCGGGGGCCCCACACACCCACAGGAGATTACCGGAGCTATGCACGTGACTGTGTCTGGGTCAGACACGTTGACGTTCTGTCCGCTTTGTTGTGGCAGCATCACCCGCGGCCATGCCTCGCGCTCCGCCCCCGCTCTTGGTCCTCCTCTCCTTCATCGCCGTCTTTCTCTGCTACATCGTCTGGACGCGTGAACATGAGGGACCGATTAAGGCCCTGTCGCACGCTGACGGCGCCCGCTTCAACGGGCCCAACACCCCTGCATCCACTGTTTTGCCCGAGACAGAAGGCGGTGGCGTCATCATGGACAAGCTGGGCAACGAAACGCTCAAGGCTGAGCTAGGAAGAGCCGCATGGAAACTGTTCCATACCACCATGGCACGCTTCCCAGACGAGCCGACGCAGGACGAGAGCGACGCGCTGAAGAGCTATGTCTATCTCTTTGCACGCCTCTATCCCTGTGGGGAGTGTGCCGAGCATTTCCAGGGCATTTTACGCAAGTATCCACCACAGACGGGATCAAGATCAAGCGCAGCTGCTTGGGCGTGCTTTGTGCATAATCAGGTGAACGAGCGGAAGGGGAAGCCTATTTTTGATTGCAGTAATATTGGCGACTTTTACGATTGCGGATGTGGCGAGGACGAGAAGGAACTCGTAGCAAAGGCTGGTGCAGCGGCCAAGGCTAGTGCGGCGGAACAGCTAGTTAAGGTCGAGATTGAAAGGGAAGGGACAACAAAGGGAGGATGAATAACCACAACAAATCTCCTGACTTTAACCAATCATGACATCTGTCATATCATGGATCTGATCCGACTGGATAGTGCAGTCTTTGCATTATGACGGTTGGAATTCTGATGGCGGTTGGAATTCTGATGGCGGTTGGATTCTCATGGGCGGCTGGAATTCTCATGACGGTTGGAATTCTCATGGCGGTTGGAATTCTGATGGCGGTTGGAATTCTGATGGCGGTTGGATTCTCATGGGCGGCTGGAATTCTCATGACGGTTGGAATTCTCATGGGCGGCTGGAATTCCCATGACGGTTGGAATTCTCATGGGCGGCTGGAATTCCCATGACGGTTGGAATTCTGATGACGGTTGGAATTCTGATGACGCCGTCTGAAATCCCTGAATATGAATCATGCCATAAATCCAACACCAACAAGAGACCAAACACAACTTGGTACATACCAAAAAGGCCCGCCAATTCCGAGCAATTGCACCCACCCAGCCAGTACGATGCATCCTTTGTGGAGGCGGCATGCAGGGCTCTTCTAACGCCGTTGGAGAGGCAGTGAGTGCTACTCCTGAGCGAATGTGAGGATACTGAGCCAGTCGAGAACTCAGTCGGGCAAACCGGTGGCCCGGCACGAATTGCCACGCCTGATTTATCCATCATACATCACTTACGAACGTGCTATGGTGACTCATGCCGGGCAAAGCATAATACTCAAGTCACATCCGTCAAGATTGGAGCATACTACCATGGGCACAGAGAGTGTGAACTGAATGGCTCCAGTCGCTGTTGATGCCTAACCATTTGTGGGTCATGAGCTTGGGTTCTCTGGCGTCTCAGTACAAGGGTAGTCGCGCGTCTCCGGTGCTGGTGTCTAAAGCGAGGTGGTTTCGATGCATCTGGACTAGTGTCATGGCCAAGTTCCACAAGCCCTTGGGGACCGCCCAAAAGGACTAAGAGTACTGCCAATTCCTGGAGTGCATCTTGGAACTTGTAGTGTTGATGCCTACGATTTTCCCCCATTTTTTTCAAGCAGGCGAAGACTGTGTATGATTGGCAAGTGGGCCTGGCGTCACGCACGACGACTATTGCTGCAAATGGCGAAGAGGCCTATGCCAAGAGATCCCAATGCCTGATTACGTCAATTTTCTGCCAATATCCAGCTCACCAATGTACTTCAGTAACACCACCCCGAATGTAGGCGGCATCGATGTCGTTGTATCCGACAACTCCGCTCTCTGCTCTCCCTCTTTTCTGCAACACATCAAATACAGACATTGCCCGCCCACATCAACGGCTCCTAGCGGCTGGGTAGGCGGGGACTCCGAGAAGATCTTTTTTCAATGACGTAGCGGGGAAGCAGTGGAAACGCTCAGATGTCGCGTGCTTCGTTCTCATTTTCGGCCTTTTGTTTTTTGTATTACCAGCACCCTTGCTTCCTGTCGTTTGTCTTTCTTTTGATATTCTTTTGCCGTTCTTGCCCAGGCTCTCAGCCTTCTAACAGCAAATCTTCTAAAAGTGAGCATTCCCAGCCCACGCCATGGGCAAACACATCCGGCACCACCCGCTGCAACGGGTGTCGTCTCCCTCACGAACGCTGTCCCTGCTGCTACACACCGCGGGACTGGCGTCATTCGCCTACTCATTCAACTTCCTCGTCACTCACCCCAGCTCGGTCAACGACTCGTACGGCTGGCACTTCCAATACCTGACCATCATTGGGCTTACACTAGCCACGCTGACCTTCGCAACCGCGACGCTCGCCGACCTGACACGCTCGTGGTCGCTATTCGCGGTCAAAAACGTGCTCTCTGTCTGCTCCACGCCGCTGGAAGTCCTCATCTGGCTGCTATACTGGGGGCTGCGCCTGATCGACCCAGAGCTGGTGGTCCCCAAGCACCTCGAGCAGCCGCTGCCGGCCGACCTGTCGTTCCACTTGATCCCGGCGCTTGTGCTGGTCGTTGACCTGCTCTTCCTGTCGCCGCCGTGGACGATATCCGTCGCCCCTGCCATGGCGCTTTCGGGCGCCATCGCATTCGCGTACTGGTTCTGGATCGAGCTGTGCTACAGCCACAATGGCTTCTATCCCTACCCGCTATTTGCCCTGCTGGATGGGTCCCAACGCACGGTCTTGTTTGCCGCCAGTGCCGTGTTAATGGCGGCCAATACTGCCGTGCTGCAGTGGGCCTATGCCAGGGTTAACGGCATGCTGCAGCTGCTTCCCCCGCCCGCTGATAATGGATTGCCCAGTGAGCATGGAAAGAATCAGGGTGGTTGGTAACACCAGCACCAGCACCAGCAGTGCCATGGTTTGGATTCAGCGATTGACATGATGTTCAAATGAGGACATGAATGGCATGCATGTATGTGCATGTATATACATATGTAAAAAAAAGTCCCTCGATTGGTAGTTTGGCATTCAGGTGGCCTTGCGTGCTCACTGATCGTCATATGCATCCTGTCCCTGCTCGCTTACTTTTGGGACCACTGGACAGTGTCAAATTAAGCAAAATGCCACTCTTGCTACATCGCAACTGGTCGTATTCTTGTTGTACAGCGATTGGCTCTCTCTCTCTCTCTCTCTCTGTGTGTGTGTACCTCAATACATGAGGGTATCCCCATCATCATCTTCGGTCGCATCGCCTCCATAGATATCTGCAGCCGCAGAGTCGTCATCATTCATGTCGTCGTCATCGCTCCTCTCCGCCAGCAAGTCCTGGGTAATTTGCTCATCCATTTCCTTCTTCGACTTCGGCGTGGTCGCTGGGATGACAGTCCTCGACGGCTTAGCGGGTGGCGGATGCCGTTTGCGCGGGGTAATATCCGTGGGCGCGGCATCAATTGTTAGAGAGGAGCGTGACATCGTGGTTGCCGTGTCTGCCGTCGTCATAAGCGGCACCACCCGAGCCTTTCGCACTAGCACGTTGCTATCACCACTCCAAACCTTTAGTCTGCGTGATGTTCGTTGAATGACCTTCTTCCATGACTCGGCTTCCTCGCCCCAGTCATCTTCCTCATAACCAGCGGGGACTGTGTGGTCTCCGTCGTCACGTGGCGTCGCCCATCGCCTGCCAAGAATGCCCCCGAGGCCAAAGCTAGCCCCGTCGCCTTCCTCCTCCGAGTCGTACGTCGTCGGCAACTCTTGGATGCGTCGTGCAGCGCGGATCAGCAAGTTTGTGCGCTCACGAACCTCTCTGGCCTGCTTCAAACTCACTCTCCGGCGACGACGGAGCGCCCACTCGATGCGCTTGGCTTTGTGCTCTTCCAGTTCTCGTTGATAGAGTGTTCGTGCACGAGGTTTATGGGCCGGCGTGGGTCCATCGCCTCTGCCGTGTTGTAGCGATTCCATCTCGTTTTTGCCTCGATACGAACCGTACTGGCTCATGACAGTATATCCACTGCCTGGCGGCATCGGCTGCGGCGTCGCTCTCAACTCCGGCGTACCTGTCCCTCGCGAATTCTTCAGCGCACTTCGAGCCGGGGCGCCCACCTCACTCGAGCGCGCTCCGGCTTTGCGTGATGGCGTGTTCTTGCCGCGCACTCTCTTGTACCGCCCGCGACCGGGGTGCGGGTCGTGCAATTCAAAGTCGTCCTCCAGACTGTCTGCCTGTACACCCATGCTAGAGCTCATAGTAAGAATCACCGCTTGGTCTGGCGCAGGGCTTCGGCCGATGCCGGGACTGGCACGAGAGTCGATGTCGCTTATGATGGATTCGTCATCGGCCCCCACCGTCCGCTTCAGCCTTTTGACACCTTTGTGTTCCGCGTTGCCCGGGTCGGCCATCACAAGAGGCGGCTCGGTGGCATTCGACTCCATGATGCGCTTGCGCTCAGCCGTCATCTTTCTGGCAAACTCCATCTCTTCTTCCGTATCAACATTCTCGGCCTCGCCTTCCTCTTCGGTGATATGCTCGAGTCTTGGCACCAGGATGGGAATAGCCTCTGGGTCGTCCGGGTCCTGGCCTTCCTTATACTCGCCCGGCCCGAATGGGTTGTTCAACGCGTCCTCTTTGCTGAAATTGGATTCTAGATACCACCACATCAGCCAGAGGAAGGCTCGGGCCCGGCTAGCAGAGGTGATGGTGGCTCGCATAGTCAGATCAAAGAAATCGACCTTGTCGGCAAAATGTCGCTCGCTGACTTTGGAGGCAAGCTGGGAGATGACAAAGATCAGATTGACGGCATTGCTCCGCGGTACCGAGGCCTTCCTGAGCTCTTCAATCGATCGCGGCTGGCTGACATCTTCGCTGGCGCCCTTAAGGATGCTTTTCAGTCTGGGTGCGTCCTGGAGCGACTTGTAATCCTTCTGGGACTCATACGCCTGGAGAACAGGGATGGAGTGGTATGTGCGTAGCTGTGCCCTCATCTCCGGGAAGAAATTCAGCGTCGTGTTCATTCGGCCGACATTGACCAGTAGGCAGATCATGGCCATGTTATTGGCTGCCTGGCGGTCGATGACCAGCCGGTCTTTGAGGATCTTACTGGTCTTGCTGCTCGTAATCAAGCAGTCGATGTAGATGTCGGCAAACGTGCATCCATTCTCCCGCTTGCCATGGAACTTGGTGAAGACCTTTTGGTCATTTTCGATGACGAGCCGCAGGAACTCGTACTGGATCACTCCACGCAAGAGCGGAGTTCCGTCTTCGTTCTTGATGTGGCGCACTTTGCTACCCGAGTACACGGAGCCGATGTTGCCGTTTGGCTGTCTGCGTGTGCCCACCGATGTCCCCGGTGCCTTTGACTTGGGCTCGGGAGTGTCTTCGGTCTTCTTGATCCGCGACAATGAGACCACACTTCCCTCATCTTCTGTACCCTCTTGTGGGCCCTCGCTGATCCAGATATGAGCACCCTTCTTTGGCCGCGCCCGTTTACCGCTAGACTCGGCGTCTCTGGACCGCTTGGGGGACTTGGATCGGGGCGTCAAATTCGAGTCGGCCGCCGAGTCGTCGTGGTCATGGTCGTGGTCGAGTTCGGACAGTTTAGGCTTGACATCTTCGGGCTCGTCGATAGTGTCATCGCCGCTCGAGGGAGCCTCTGACCATTCTCGGGGAGTTGCCATAGCGACGGGATCGAAGTTTTGGTGATTGGTCAATGCCGAGTCATCGCCACCATCAAATAAGAATCAGCAGCAACAAGGAATGATGAGGGGCTGCTCGATCTCGATCTCTTTACAGGGGCACAAGTCCAGCGTGTCCGCACTGGTCGCTGATGTAGGCGTTGGACCAGCGAGACACGCAAGACCCCAAGCCGTGTCAAACGTGGCAAATTTGCCAAGAGAAAATCACCCTTGACCTTACCCCTTGACTCGATTTCTGACTGCTAATTAACTATCATAGGAGGGAGGGTGGCAGCCCGATCCTCCTGCAGTGATGTCGATCGCAAGCTTTCTCATGGTCTCTCTGGCCGTATCTGTCAGGCCTTCTGAGGAATGAAAGGCAGAGAGTGGGAGGAGAGCAGATGGTCTCAGACTCCCTATGTTGTATAGGATAGAGTGATGTTGCGCCTGCCTTGACAAATAGGGGTGCGGGTTTACTAAGCCTATAACAGTTCCGGACATCAGTTACAGCTGGGCTAGTACGAAATGCTATCCTCGGAAGCAACAAAAATCTCATACCATACATAGTACAAGTTAACCCCAGCCAGCGATGGCTCTGGGGACCCACTGTTGGCAAAACCGCGGTAGCACTTCGTACATACTACGTGGGTATGTAAGGCGGGCCACGGCTTGGGCTCGGTTTAGTTGCCTTGCGTGAGAGTCTGGCGACCATTGGTCACGACAATCACATATCCCTTCGTACGTAGTCGGGTATGGCTACTCCCTTTTAGCGAACGGCATACCGTCGTCCCTTTAACCTGCACACAGTCGTCCCTTTGACCTGCAAAATCTTGGCTGCATTCCAGTATTTCCAACTGACGTCCTATACTGTTCCATGCTCATGGATTTAGGATTTCTGGACCTTGACGTAAGGAAAGGATAAGCTCTGAGATCTTCTCAACATGTAGCAGGCGAGCTGTCAAAGAACACGACAAAATACAACAAAATCATATCTGTCTCCCAAGGGAAAGGACACACAATACCAGGGGAGATTGCCATGCGACCAGGATGCAAATGACATTCTCATTAAGAATACCCGGAATGGATGTCTATCAAACACAAGAGCTGAATGTTGCCCACTTCATCATACCCAACCTGCTCAAGCTCGAGTGAACTGTGTGGTGATGAGCTGGTCCTTCTTGGGCCCTCTTACCTCATGCACAGTCTGAAAGGAGGAGAATAAAGTTTCGGACAGCTTGTGCTCGTCTTCACCCTTGCCCGAGAGATAGAAGGTGTATATGCTGTTGTAGAAATCCTCGACGCAAAGATGGCCACCACTGCCCTCAACCGCGAGCACAGTACCTCGTTCGGGCTTGATGGTCTTGCCCGGATCGACATTGATCTTGTGGAAGAGATAGTCGATTGCCTCGGTTCCGGGCTTGGTAAACCAGACGCTGATCGTGCCAGCATCTGCCTCCTGGTTCAAGCGCCAAATGTATTTCCTCGAGAAGGCCAACTTGGCAGTGAGAGACACTTCAAGCTGCCCCTCTTCCTCATATAGTAGTTCCGCCACTGCTGTCTCGACCTTACCGTCTTCATTCATCACTGGCCCGGGTTCTCTGGGCGTAAAACAAGCGGTGCCGTGACAAAAACCAGTTGGATCAGAAGTGTCTGTGCTCTGAAGCTCACGGAGGAGGATCCATTTCCCAACAAGCGAATCAAATAGTCTAGCCAACTGCGTTGCACGAGACATGACTGATGGGTAGCCTGATCGTTTTGTGCCACACGCGTTCCTGCATCCACTTCAAAAGGGGGGGTGTTGCACATGTGCCAAGTGATCAAAGCTTTGATCTTCGCTTCTAATAAACAGCCTTTTTCTTTTGGCACAGTATCTAAACTCATCACCTGTAATTTGCCCGTGGCTGGGCTACGGCTTGTCCCGAAATTTTGGAAGCCAGCTAGCTAGCTGCCTTTGTGATGTCAGCATTTCAAGGGAGAAACAGCAGGCCACTGTCTCCTCCACATGATCCAATTGACATGGGGCACGCGGGAGATTCTCCACTGTGGCCACAACCCCAGCTGCCCCTAAATTAATGTGCAGGGTTGCGACTATCATCAAGGCACTCGGCCCCTGCACCCTGCATGTCGATGGGATTTCTAGCTTCTACTGTATTTAGCTTAAGTTCCCGTATGCCGTTGTGCTCGCGTGAAGCTCTTCTTCGGTCGCTCTGCGCGGTCGCGATAATAGGAGACCTCGCCCACACTCGTTCAGCACAATGAATGCGTCTTGATGTATATAACTTTGACTGTGGTGCATTCCCCGACCCTACTTGTACATCCTGACGTTTGCGTGCCCCTGCCGACTCCACCATCGCTCCGAAAGGAGATCCACCTCCCGAATGGCGCTACGTTGGCGTCTGACTGTCAGCGCTTTCATCGCATTTGTGACTACGGCCTCGTCGCAGCAAATCCTGCCTAGTGCAGCGTCGTCATCCTTCCCAGCATGCGGTCTATCGTGTGCTGTACTGGTCGCTGCCCAGTCAACATGCGACTCCACATATCCGGCAGGAACCGCTCAGCTTACTTATGAGAACTGCTTCTGCACACAAGGCTCCGTGCAGCCCTTATACGCCTCGCCAGATGGGCTTTGCACTGCCGAATGTACCACTGAGTCGGATCGCACGACGCTTCAAACGTGGTTCACATCGTTTTGCAAAGACGTCGGCCAAGGCATCGACCCCAACTCCCAGACGGTAACGGCGACGGCGGCTTCCAGCACCACCGTCGTTACAGTCACCAGTACCTCATCCAACCCAACAGCAACTGCAACAAATAACGAAATTGATAACTCCAACTCCCTGAGCGGTTCCACTGAGAACCAAGGCTCCTGGTTGGATGCCACCCCTCCATTGTAGACGTTGCTAATCATCTCTCCAGGATTAAGTCGCACTGGCGATGGGTGTTAATGCTAGGCATTTTGGCTGTCGGTCTCGGCTCGCTCAGCTGGCTGGCTGTCTGGCTCAAGAACCGACATCGACGCAAGACTGAGGAGCAGAGAATCGCCATGTCAGGTTTCCCCTCCCCAACAGAGAAGAGGGACAGGCCACAGTCGGTGACAGCAGATCTGTGGGGTCCGCACCAGGTAAGCACTGTGCCAATCCTTTGCAATATGTCAGGACTCACGACAATAGCATATGCATGCAACAAACGGCTGGCAGTATCACCCACAACCAGCTAGTGCCGTTGCTGACGACCGCCGCATCTCAAGCCGAGGTGAGAAGAGGCGATCAAAGCGGGACAGCGCTCGAAGTTCACGAGGACTGGGTCTGGAGTCGGACGTTCAGCATTCCGCTTCGAGCCGGTCCCTAGCCAAAGGCAAAAGAAGAGAGGCTCCAGCATCTCCCGACGTGTCGTCCGAGTCTTCCAAAAACGGCCAAGGCTACGGCAGAAGTCATCACCACCGAGAACGTGACGTAGATGGCTCCCAGGACGGAGGCCCTGAGAAAGGCGTTCTTGACACTCAGTGAATGAGTCCGTGTATACATACAATGACCGATCATGACACGTACGGATGTAGTGGGATATAATTGGACACATCCCTGCCTCTGTTGAATAACCGCTGTCACAATTTGATATATCTGCAATTTATGACTGGTCTTTTGGCGCATGCTCTGGAGTAAAAATCCTTTGACCGACATAACAATGGACAGGTTTGGCCGTGAGGAGGCATGAGGCTGTCCTATTCAGGACTAGCGCTATGTCGGACATGTCATGAATTGTGCCCATCACAGAACCAATCGCAAGTCCTTGATGACCATCCAATCATCCTGTTTGTGGGCTTCAATACCTCCTGTAGAGAGTGGTTGGCAAGAGCCATGCTCCTCACTGTATCTGCAAACAATACGGTGGCGTTGTCGCGAAGTTCAAGCCGTCACAGAACATTCTAGGGTGACTTGAATTCCGCTGTGGCCCAAGAGTAAGTTGTACAAAGAGGACGGTGAACATTCATCACTAGATGAAGCGTTCCTAACTTCTCCATGCTTAAGACGCGGCTTGGTTGGATCTTATAACGATGGCGGAGAGACACGGCCATGGACCGCCGAACTTGTCTGTTGTGCCTTACGATAGTAATCGCGAGGTCATCCTGCGAAATGAAGAAATAGTCGTGTATCGAGACCCCCACACTCAGCAGCTCGCCACAGTACCACGGCGTCGAGATCTGGGCCAACGGCTAATACGACCTCCGGAGTGTCCGACCTGTCACCGTGCCTGGCGTTCGGCACCGCCCGTTCCAGCACCTGACATTGGACTGGATGCACCGGCAGCAGAGGATCCTTACATGAGCCAGAATTATTTCCAGGACCTGGCTCTTTCCTTGACTGATCCGAGCAGCCCTGTACCGCCGTCTTCTCCACGAAGACAGCTGGTTCAGCCCGTTCGGTCGAGGCTGGAATCACCAACCTCTCCGACGCATCCACCTGGGGCAGAATTCGTAGGAAGCTCTCCTGCCCTGCCCAGCGCTCGAAACGCCATCTCAGAGTCAGCGTTTAGCCCTGGCTATTTCGAGAAGTTCTTCGTTGTTGAGAAGGAACTCGGAAGAGGTGGAAGAGGCGTGGTGCTCCTCGTCCAACACTTGTTGGACGGGGTACCGCTGGGCCATTACGCCTGCAAACGCTTACCTGTTGGCGATAATCACGCCTGGCTGGAGAAAGTTTTGGTCGAGGTGCAAGTTCTCACATCGCTGTCTCACCAAAATCTGGTGTCATATCGACACGTCTGGCTAGAGGATTTCCAAATCAATGCCTTCAGTCCAAGAGTGCCATGCGCCTTCATTCTGCAGCAATACTGCAATGGAGGAGACCTGCATAATTATATATGTAGCCCCGCACAAATTACAACCAGCACCCAGCAACTCAAGGAGCGCATCCGAAGGCGATCTAGAGGGGAGGCGGAACATCCCGGGAAGCCGAACGAACCAAGGAGGCTTCCGTTCGATCAGATATACTCCTTCTTCAGCGATATTACTGCCGGCCTGCGTTTCTTGCATTTGAACGGCTTCATTCATCGGGACCTGAAGCCTAGCAATTGCCTGCTGCATACTGTCGGCAACGAGACTCGAGTGCTGGTCAGCGACTTTGGCGAAGTTCAGTACGAGAAGGCGGCTCGTAAATCCACTGGTGCTACTGGAACCGTGTCTTACTGTGCTCCAGAAGTCCTGCGGCGAATCTCACCTGGTGGGCCATACGGCAACTTCACCTCTAAGTCGGATATCTTCTCCCTCGGTATGATCCTTTACTTTTTGTGTTTCGCAAGTCTGCCTTACGCATCTGCCAACGTTCTTTTTGAAGAGCGCGAGGATGTAAATAGATTGAGAGCCGAGATTCTTGGATGGACTGGATTTGATGATCATCGACGGCTGCGACCAGAGCTGCCACAACAACTCTATGCATTCCTCAAACGACTGCTGTCAGTGGACCCGGACAGCCGACCGAGTGCTGATGATGTTAACCAAGGCATCATAACCGGTCATCTTTCAGACACTGTACCGCATTTGAGACAACGAAATTCGTCTGCAGGAGAAGAGCTTCCTCCTGGAACAGGGGCTCAGAAGCCCGACACTCCACCCGAAGCCAACTCGTCTACTTGGGCTGCGGGCAATGGACTTGATCTTGGCTCACTAAGACACAAATCCAGACATGGCAATACACGACCTCACTCTCGGTCAAGAGAGCGCAGCAGGCTGTCCCAAACGACTTCTGCCATTGTCGATGACCAGGACCACGGAACCGCGGCTGATGACACGATTAGTGGCCCAGTGCCTGAGGATGAATCGGCGTCTGCGTCGGTGATTCTTCGACCGAAACAGCCTCTTCCTTCCGCCGCCAGCGGTACTCGCACCAGTGACAGTCCAGATTTACAACAGCCGCTTCTGCTACCTCCGCCGCATGAACGAGCACCAGGGTTTACTGTTATTAACCTGTTACAATCCGATATCTCATCGACTACGCTACGCGGCTTGATTTTGGTTGCGAAGATGTTGACCACCCTGCAGCCATGTATGGCACAAGGGCTGAATGTATCCGTGGTGTACCCTCTGATCACGTTGGCTGCCCTCGAAATGACAGTCACCCAATATCAGGTGTGGAAGGCCACACTTTTTGGAGTCGCACATTTGGCTGTGGTGTTGACAGCCATGCATTACGGCTTACTATGTTCGGCAAACTACCCATCAGCAGCTTTGATGGATTGGGATCATGATGCGTAGCCCGTTGAATTATAGGACACGCCATTGGTGTGGAATTTTGTCTATCTCCAGAGTTCCTCTATATTACAGACACGCCTTCCATCGCTCGCTCTGCCATAGTAGTATCTAGCAAAGCTTAAGATTGCGCGCGTCTTCTCCGAAGTGTTCGATGCAGTCTCTGGGTATGTCGGTTCCTCGCGGATTTCAGGATGCCATTGTGAATCGGATCGAAGCCACTAGAAGATTTAGGCACTGCGGCGCCACTTCCATCTGGTCTATACATATCTTGTCCACAAATCTATAGCTTGCAACCTTCACATGAGTTTTCACTCACTTCTATCCCTCATTTTCTGGTTACAATGCATCAACAATTCGTAGTGGGTGTCGTTCGCTAGGGGTGCCGATCTATTACCAATTATACTTTAGTGGAAAGAGCTTAGGTTAAGCTTCACCACTAACCTAGCTTCATCGCGGGCCCCGAGCTCCAGCTAGTTTCTCTATACGCCAACTGGGTAGACATCCACTTCATCTTCTTTCCACTATCCAGAACATAAATTTCATTGTTTTTGATATCAGAATCTGCAAGACGAGTGCGCCCACCGCCTCTCCCGCCTTGGTTGTCCCCATTAGCATATTTGTGCAACTATCGACGTAACAACGCGTCAATTGTCTTTTGCCGTCTCACGTTGCGACTCCGGCATATAACGCCGTGGTGCACGCGCAGCGAGCCACTGGCACCGACAACGCGGTGATCTAAAACGTTCAAAGCGGAGGGAATTGGGAAATAGTGCCCTAACTTCCCTCCTGGCAACGTGCAAGGTAGAATGACTGAGCAAGACGAGGAGAGAGCCCGTCCCGTTAGGCCGGGCTACCGGCTCGGCCATCTGTCACACTTCATTCCGCTCAACTTCAACAGTGAGGAGGCGAACGCGTACTCCACACGAGGTGGGCACCTGCAGGGCCTGATACAGACATGGTCGACCACGTCAATGCCGAGAAGACCAATGTCTTTGCACAGCGTCGACAGCACCGACGATGAAGAGCGCGGCCCTTTGGATGGCGCTTTGGAGATTTCTCCCTGGCGACGGCCGACGTACCATTCCGACACTGACCCACGCAGAGCGAGCGTGGGCCCCGAGATCCTCATGACGCCGCAGATGAGGAGTATGCGGCTGATCGGTAACAGCAATCCGCGGTATCGCTGGCAACGGTACTACAAGACCGAGGAGCAGCTGCGCCAAATGCGGAAGCCGATCCGCCAGTACTATGAGCGGTGCAACTACCTGATTGCGCAGTACATGTACATTGACAAGCTGCTTGATTCGTCGCTGCCGCACACTCTGATTCAGGAGTATCAGTCCAATTCGGTGCGCAAGTCTCCTAACATGGATCCTATTTCAGAAGAGCCGCCGTCTGCCAGCTCACCCCAGAGTGGCGTGCCCGAAATCAAAGTAAAGCGCACGCCCAAGAACATCTACGCTCTCCCCAAAGAGGACACGCCGCTACTGAGCCAAGATGACGATGGTGAAGACGTCTCCAACGCATACCCCGACGTGCCGCTTGATGCCTCTGACGAAGCGCTGGAAGCAAACGACCCTGTAGTCACACTGGCAATCTATATCAACCTGGCCGCCAACATCATCCTGCTCGGCGCCAAGATCGCCGTCATGGTCCTCACCTCCTCTCTCTCCGTGCTTGCCTCGCTTGTCGACGCTGCCCTTGATTTTCTCTCTACGGCCATTGTCTGGACCACCACCAAGCTAATCTCTCACCAAGACCAATACGCCTACCCGATCGGCCGCCGACGTCTGGAGCCTGTCGGAGTCCTGGTATTTTCCGTCATCATGATAACGTCCTTCGTCCAAGTCGCCCTCCAATGTATTCAACGTCTCTTCTCCGACGACCATTCAGTTGTCGCACTCGGGATCCCCGCAATCGCCATCATGCTGTCAACAATTGTCATCAAAGGCGCCTGCTGGCTCTGGTGCCGCCTGGTCAAAAACTCGTCTGTCCAAGCTCTTGCTCAGGATGCCATGACTGATGTCGTCTTCAATACCTTCTCCATCATCTTCCCACTTGTCGGCTTTTATGTCAACATCTGGTGGATGGATGCCCTGGGCGGCCTGCTGCTGAGTTTTTACGTCATTTTCAACTGGAGCAGGACAACTGCCGAGCACGTGCGCAATCTCTGCGGTGCTGCCGCCACAGCCGACCAGCGCAACGTCCTGCTGTACCTGACCATGCGCTTCGCCAAGACCATTCGCTACATCCAGGGTTTGCAGGCCTACCATACTGGTGACAAGCTGAATGTCGAAGTTGACATTGTCTTGGATGAACATACCGTGAGCTGCTCCAACTTTTCCCCCTCGCCCTCTCCCTTTCCCTTCAATCATCTGATATCATTCGATTCTGAATTAACAATTTGATGAAACAGAGCCTGCGCGACTCCCACGACGTCGCCGAAAGTCTGCAATACGTGCTGGAATCTGTGCCCGCTGTCGACAGAGCCTTTGTTCATACTGACTACACTGCCTATAATTTAAGTACCCATATGAATCAGCAAAGTGAATGAAACAGAAAATTGAAACCAAATAAATGAATGAATGAAGGGGAAAAGAAAAGGTGTGCAGGAAAGAGGAAAATTTCTCAACTCTTTACGACTTTTTTTCACTTGGTGTATTTGAATAGTAACTTAGTACCGAAGGACGGTAACATATACCCCCGACGAGATGCCAAAAAATTCTAATTGACTTTAAACGATATATAGTGTGACTTGCTCACCAGCCGTTTGAACATTCGCAGCACTTCTGAGTATGGTCAAAGACGTCCGTAAACGTCCTCCCGCCGTAGCAATGGAATGCCTCGCCTGGTCTGGGCTACGAGACCGAGATCGATGTCCACAGTCAGGAGCTTCGGCTCGCGTGCATGCTCCGGCTCACTTTCAACGTCGTCCACTCTCTCGAGCCGTGCCAGGACACGGCCGTTGGGGTCAATGGCAATCGAATCCCCATAGCTGACGCGCCGGTCATTATGCCGCCCGCACTGGGCGGCGGCAAGCACGTAGGACTGCGTTTCGATCGCGCGCGCTCGCAGCAGCGTATCCCAGTGCAGCTTCCCTGTCGGCACTGTGAACGCCGACGGGTACAGCAGCACGTCTGCACCCTGACGCCGCAGTGAGATCGCCGGCTCCGCAAAGCGCAAGTCGAAGCAGATCAGGCTGCCGAAGCTGCCCAGGCCGTGGCTGTCGTCTCCGGCCTTATACGGTGGTTCAATGACGTTCCCCGGTTCGATCCTGTCGCTCTCCTTCAGCAGCGGCCCGCCGTCGGGCCGGAGATCGATGTTGAACAGGTGTAGCTTCTGGTAGCGGTGCACAATGGCGCCGTGCGTGTCGATCCAGATCAGGGTGTTTTTCACGCGCTGTGATGGCGGCTCTGTTGGCTCGTGGATGCCCACGTTGATGAGCAGCGAGTGTTGCCTCGCTATTTTCTGCAGGCCCAGCACGAATGGCGATTCCCGCACCGATTTACAGAGTGATACTGATTCGGCAGGTGATGAGGCGATGTAGTCTGATGCTTCTGGGAGGAAAAGAGCCTATTCGAATATAAAATGGGTAGTCAGAGAGACAGAAACAGAATGGGATATGCCCTCTTCTGTTATGAGATCTACAAGATGGGTCGCGTACCTTGGCTCCTTGGGCTACGGCTTTAGACGCAAGGCCTTGACATTGCGCCAGGTTAGCCACCATCGACGCCGTTGAGCATATTTGGCCAATGGCCTGTTCAGAGCCATTGTCAGTCGCTCGATATCGTCAGGCTCATCGAGGTTGAGGGCGCATACCGCGAGGACCATGATCAGTTGGACGCTGTTTTGCGAGCCTGATGAGCGGGAGTGTGTGATCTAGAAGTGGTTTAAGTTACCTCAATCAGGATCTCAGACGCAAGATCAAGGTACCAAGTACGAATACGCGAACAAGGTTGGTTTGTAAGCCAAGAATGCTCGCAAGACGGGATACAGAGCACGTCAGTTTTCAATAGTCAAACATCCGTACAGCTCCTCGGTACAACCCTTCACAAAACCAGTTGTAGAATATCATTGAATCTATCTATACCTCCGGCCTCGCCTCTCCTCTCCTCCAGGTGTTGGTCACCCATTGATTACTAAATAAACCATGTCATCATCTTCCACCTCCACATCTACAACTTTCACCCCCTCCGTCCTCCGCCAGGTATACTTCCAAGCCTTGGGCGTATCATCCCTTACCGTCGCCCTTCTCACACTTTGCCCCTCGACTCTTCTGTCCATCCCACCACTCCCTGCGCTTCAGCGCCTCATCCATCCCAACAGCACCAACACCAGCGCTTCCCTCTCCTCTCTTGACACTATCCCTGAGGCCGTTCAGCTGCAGCATACTGCCGGCGTTTTCCTCGTGGGTATTGCGGCCGGATATATTCTATCGTTGTGGTAAATCTTCGCGAACCACCCCTCTCTTCCTACAATCTAAATCTATTCTAATATGATAATGCCAAAATCAGGAACAAACAGTATGCGTTCATCTATATCACTGTGCCTGTGCGTCTAGCCATTTCCGCGGCGACCATTGTCTCGTACATCGTGCGGCCCGATCGGGTGAATGGGCTGTTAGTCTTAATTGGGCTGGTGGATGGGCTGGGGGTTATTCCACTTGGCTTGAAGCTTGGGTTTGGTGGAATAGTGCCCGAGAATTATAACGCGAAGGGGAAGAGCGATTGATCGGTCGGTTGGCAGTGTTTGTACATCATTCTCCACCCGCATCTGTACTATGAATACATACGTAATTACGCACGAGCACCGGATCCTTGGAAAAGCCGTTATGTTGTCATTCTGTATCTCAATACCAATTAACCACCGTACCACACCCAGAACGCTCAATGCCTAATGCTCAATGCTAGAAACTTCACTTCCCAAGAGGACTCCTCACCCTTGGTACCCATCCCATCGTCGTCCTTCTGGCTTCGCCCACACAAAGCATCGTTTTAACCTCTCTCTCATTTCTCCCCCCAAACAACTTTTGGCCCAATTGCTTGGGTGGCGCACTCCTCAAGGCGACACGACCCCCGTCGTCTCTCCTGAAGTTCGGTTGCGTTGGCGTCTTAGGCGCCATGGGGGTCGCGCTCGTGGCGGGATCCCAATTCTTCAATTCTGGAGGTGTTTCAAACCCAGCAGTCGTTGCCCCTGGGTTCCTTACATTCATCGTCGTCGTCGGGCTATTATAAGTCGAGCTGATCTCCGTTTCGTCGTCCGCGGCATAATCATCAGCAGCCGTGTTAGAGGACAAGAATGTCGAAACTGGGGTGTTGATTAGATCCTCGCGCATAGCATTAGTCAAGAATTCGGCGCTTGACGTTCGCCGACCAGCCTTTGCAGACACTGTACCGTTGACGTTAGACAGGCGAGAGGGTTCCATGGATTTGCGACGGCGGCTACCGCCGCGGGGAAGAATGGCATGGTCGACTATATACGGGGCTTCATCCAGCCATCTTTGCTCCCTCTCGCAGCTGTGGAAGCGTCAATATCGCAATCTCGAGAGACCTATGAGGGTTACCACTTACTCAAGAACCCATCTCACACCGACACACAAGACTTCGCCCATTGCATCTCGTACCTTCTCGAGAGTACGCTTGCCCCCGTCTTTGTAGACGACGTGGGTGATTCCAACTTTGAAAGCAGCAGAAGCGTCTTCAGCATTGAGACTTGCTCGGGGATTCCATCGCCATTCCCTCACGCACTTGGCACCCATCTGTGTGAGGAGGTCAATGTAAACGCCGCTTGCATCTGCACCCTCACTTGTGTGAACTTCCACGTAGACGACTGTTCCAGCGAGAATGCCTCGTCCAAGCTGCTGAAGGGGAGTACGGGAAGGTGTTGCTGCGCTGCTCTGGATAGTCTTTGCTGATTTTGTCGAGCCAGGAGCGATCTCTGGATTGCCGACCTCGAAATCCATCATCTCCTCCTCTGGCAGGTTGATCGCGTCCAGTGTTGAGTCACCAAAATCATCGACAGTGAAGCTAATCTGACCTGGTGTTGTTACCGCAGGAGAGGGAGCTGCAGAACGAATTCTGCGGTCTGGTGAAGGAGTTGCTGATTCTGTCTCAAATTTACAGACCGGTGTGAGAGCAGACTGCTTGAGTGGTGGTTGCTGAGCAGCATTTGAAAGTGACCGCGCGCGCTTTCTTGGAATTTTGATTGGCGAGATTTGCCCTTCTGGTCGAAGCGGAACTTTTGAGACCACAGTGTTAATGTATCGCGGTTTGCTCAAGTCTCGCTGGATGGGCGTAGAAATATCAAACTCAGGCTGCGGCGAGAGAGCTGGTGACGGTGACGGTGACGGTGGAATGGAGGCGACGCTAGAGGCAGAGTCTTCGATTAGGGCATCCGCTTCCTTGACCCCAAATGCTTGCTCCAGAGTCTCCTTCACAGCATCTTCGCCATGCACCATTCCCTCTTCATGATTGTCTTGGGGAAATTCAGCAAAGTGCTCATGCGCAGAGGTATGAACGATCATCTCGGTGACCTCCATATCATCTAGAGGTGCGATATTCTCGTCTCCATACTCGTCGTCATCCTCTGCTGCCATTGTTTCTCCCTCGTGCATTTCCTGTGCTTCCTTGACCAATTCCTCAAAATCAACCATAGCAGTATTTGACGCATTCGTGAACTTAATCAGATCCGTGGTAAGCTCGTCATTGGCGTTGTGATCGAGCACTGTGTCGTCCTCCGCTTCCGAGGGCGTTTCTGACCCATCTTGGATCTGAGGCTGCTCAGTTGCGATTGCTTCATCTGGTCGCTCAGTGCTGGCATTCATATCAAAGTTATCTAAAAAGTCGAGGGCCGCATGGTCTGTATGCTGAGCTTCAAACCCCGCCATCTGGTCTTCAAAGAAGCTGGTCTTCTCAGAGCTTCCCATGACAGGCGGTATCAGGCTCACTCGAGGTGCCAGAGATTGACGCTTCATGCTTGGCAGAATAGAGCGCGGGGTCTTTTGTCGAGGCGTCGACTGCCGGGTAGTGACCACCTCACCATCAACATGCTGGGCGGCAATTGGGGAAAAGAGCGATTGCGTTTCCAAGGTCTTCCTGATGGACTTTTTGTCCGGGCTAGCGGCATGCCATCCGCTCATCTGAGCTGCCAAAGGAGTAAAGCCTAGGTTGCGGTTCGTGCTGGGGGGGATACCTATGGACAGGCGCGATCGAGTGTGGTCTCCCGTGAGACTAGGCCGAAAGCCCCGAGGCCCCCGCGCAGGTGTCTTTTCACCAGAGAGCTCGTCCTCTGATTCTTCACTCGGCGTTGGATTGCAGCGGAAGCGAGCCTCAGCGCCTCTTCTTGACGACGATGGGCCCTCATTCGAGATTTCACACCATTCTTGGTCCTCCGAGGAACGATCACAGTCATCGTGATCTTCGCCACAGACAGGCAAGGCAATCTCGATTTTCGATGGAGAGGCCGTGCTGATGACAGTGGAGTCTTGAATCATCTCGTCGATGACACCCTGCGGATAATTCTTTGGCAACACAACATTAATGTCAGCTGGATCAGCAGCTAGCACAACCTCGGAGTCATGAATCATCTCCTCCACGACCGTTGGGACGTGCTTCATCCGCTCTTCACGAGCATGCTGGACACTATCGTCAATCTCATTGTGATATTCTTCTTTGCTCGGGTCGAATAAAGCCTGCTTCACGACTTTCAACGGACTGTCGACACAGAGTATGGATTGATCGAAATCCATGTCATTCACCATCTCATCTGCAAGTTCTTCATCACTCATTCTATAGACACGGCCAGACCGAACCGGCGAGGCTGAAGTTCTGAAATGTGACGTGACAGTCACATCCTCAGGGGAGTTTAGAGCATTTTCTGCAGGCGTGTCGGAAGAGACTTTCAGCGTGGATGATGGGGTAGTCCTCTTAGGAGACACCAGACGCCTTGCCGGAGAGCCAAGCAATGAAGCTTTCAATGGAGACTGTTTGGGCTTCATCGAGGAGTGAGAAAAGGCAGACGCATCCAGCTGCACGCGTTTTGGTGACTGGAGCAAATGAGATCGGGTCGGGGGCATCAAGAGAGCGTGAATATTGCTGATTTGGGATGCGGTCGGGAGCACTGAGGTGAAATCACCACGCTTTGGTGATTCCCTGAGAGGTAACTCTCTCTTGACCTCTTTTTCTGGTGATGGCAGCCTTCTAGCCGGGCTCATCATGACAGACTCGATTGGCCTCACAGGCGATCGTGGAACAAGCGACTGATTCAAGTCGAGCTTCTGCACCGGCGACAAAGCAGCAGCAAGTGCATGATTCCGCCGGGGAGACAGACTCAGATCTCGCACTGGGGTCTTGGCACCACACAGCTCATCATCGTCATCTGAGGCGTTTGCAGCCGCTGCTCTGTTTACTTGGGTAATTTTCTTCGGTGTCAAGACGCGTGGTGCCGGCTTCTCGATGCGGCCCCGCGCCGTTCGAGATGTGGTTGCGGATGACTTCTCTGTCGCTGTCGAAGGCTTTCTGACTGGCTTGGCGCGCATTCCTGTGGCAGGAGTTTCCTTCTTTGTCGGTGCCTTTTTGGCAGTGATGAGGCGATTTTCCTTATCTTCATCAGGGAGATCCTCGAATGTGACCTTCTTGGTGACCTTGGCCTTGACCGTCTCGGTGACAGGTCCAGACGGCGACTTGGCGCTTGATGCTGCACGTGTGCGCGTCAGTCGTGTGGTTTTAGCCGGTTCTGCTGCCTGGGCCATCGGTGGTATCTGCGCTGTCTCTGGCGGCGCCTTGGCTGTCCTCTTGGGCCGAGAGCGCGTAATGGGAGTCTCTGCAGACTCTTCGACTGCCTTCTTCTCACTTTCCTTTGTTGATTTGGTCGATCGTGGATTTGTCTTGGCCGGCACAGGCAGTGACTTGGGAGGTTCCGTTTTCTCCTCCACCTTTGCCGCCGCATTCTTTCGTGTTGATGCTTTCTTAGTTCTTGTAGTGGACTGCTCTGCTGGTGCTGTCTGCTCCACCGATGGAGGGTTCAAGGGCGTGACCCTGATGCGTCGCCTTGGGGCAGCTGCTAGCGTCCCTGGTTTGGGAGCTGTTCGTGATACCGTCTTTTTCGGAAGCTCAGGAGCTTCCTGTTCATCCTCAATGGCCTCCATTGGCCCATCGTCTTTGGACGCTCTCGTCTTCCTGGTCACGGTAGACTTGTGGACTTTTAAGGGAGCAGGTTTTCGTGCGGGTCCCGAGAGAACATCCTCCTTCTTTGCTGCAGCGCGTGCGCGTGTTACACGCTTTGGAGGGCTTCCGGTAGCCATGGCGATGCCAGCAGCAAGGTGTACAGGAGCGGCACTCTAGTTGGTATATTGACAGTAATAGCATGAGTTGGAGCGGTACAGCTCAAAGTCAAAACAGACTTGCGTCATAATGTAAACAAAGCCGGAGCGGGAAAACATAGTACCGTGGCTTGGCACGACTTGTTGTGGCCTCAGTGTGCGGCGCTAAGAACGCCATTGTTATGCTTATACTATAATACTATGTGTATACCACCAATCAACTCGGTTTTGAATTTAAATCAACTTTTGGCAGGCTTGCTGATCCAATTGTCATGAATCATATCCAAAACCATGCTCATGGGCATCGGATGTTGTACTTGGGAGTGGTAGGCGGGGGTGTTCCAGCACCCACCAACCCGAATGATGGCACCGACGAGTCGGAGTCATCATCTTGCAAGGTGTACCACCACGTGTTGACTGCACCGTCGAACAAGTCGCAAGCAGCCTGCTGGTAGTAGGTTTCAGCATTCTCTACTGAAGCCACAGCCTCGCCTTCGGTAGGGCCTGAAGTCGGCCACCCAGTCTCAGTGACCCAAATTGGCTTGCCATTGGCCGTGCTATTGGCGGCGTCCAGGTCAGCCAGGAAGATGGAGGAGGCATTTGTAATGATGTTGTCTTTTGTGCTCTCGTAGTAAGGATAGGCATCAACACCGATGAAATCGGTGACTTCAATCACTGAATTCATCCAACCAGTGCTGTTACTCCATACATTGTACCTGACGGGTCGGTTAGGAACAAGTCGAACAAACATGATACAGATTTCCTTACGTGTCAACGTGGCCCACAGGCTTTCCAAGGTCGGGAAATGCCGCCTTGACCTGGCTAATATAGGCAGCTATTGTGTCAGGGTCAGCACCAGAACCAGCATCGCTAGCGACGCCGGTTGGTGTGATGCGGTACACGTCTTCACTTCCCACACTGATACCAGCAATGAGATCGGTGAAGGCAGAGCCATACTGGTTGATGGCTGTTTGGATGGCGGCAATCTCATAGTCAATTGTTGTCTGGCCGGACGAGGCCCAAATACCGAGCAGAAGGGTTGTGCCGGTATTGATTGCAGCGGGGATTGCAGAGATGGGACTGTTGGTGGTGCCGCCTTGGATTGAGGTATACAAGCGGGCAGATGTGTAAGGAACCTTGGGGCCCTGCAGGTTCCTTGCAGAATTGAATTCTCCTTCGAATGCAGCCTGATCCTTGACCGCGCCACTCAGATCGAGGGCGCCATAGTTGAAGCCTTTGTAGACGGCTTGAGAGAGCGGCAGGGAGGCAGCGATGGCAAGGAAGTGAGATGGCCTCATTTTCGACAGATGTTGAAAGACAAGAAAACGAGAGACAGTAATGAGAGAAGGGGTTATGTTAGTAATGAAAGCAATGTGTTAGTAATGAGAGAAAAAAGGTGAAAAATGGTCGGTGGAAGCAAAGCCTGTTTGTGTCCATCGCGCCAATGGATATAATTATACCTTAGTAGATGGAGGCCGAAGCCACTCCACCTTGGAGAAAAGTCTGACAGCAGGACGATTGGTTCTGCGTCACCTCTCCTGTCTCGCGCCCTGTGAGAATGAGAGGAGAGGGCCGGCCGGAGCCGAATGTACGCAGGAACAGAGAAGAACAATCCAGGTCGCCGCAAGCGTGACGTACTCGTAGCCAGTGGTTCCACACCGGCTCCACTCCCCACACGCGGGACGCTGACGCTCTGAAACCTCACCAGTCTTTCGCTCCCCTGTGCCCGGGCCATCCAAGATGGGCGAGTAACGGCTCGGGCTTGTCTTTAGGACTGTATACTTTGAGTAAGACACACTGCACCATGGGGGTGGCTGACGACCTGTTACCAACGGGCTCTGAGACTAAGTCAAATGGAGGAAGGCGTTGATCTTGGTTAAGAACTACCGAACTAATTACCGCCAAGGCGGGAGAGAAGACTCTTGAAAAGAGCTTATATTTTTCACTAATTAAATGAGCTTTCCCGCCGACATCAGCAGCCTCCCTTCGGTGTTCGGCCATGGCCCCAGCAACGAAATGTGCAATTCATCTTACTGTTCACACAGACTTGGATCTCTCGTTTGGTCGACTCAGTTGGCTATACCGATTTGAGGAATGGCTACGCTAAGAGTGGTGTCACTGCTGCCTTCGGGGTGTTGGACTAGGTCTAGAGGAAGTAAAGTAAAATCATGGCATTGCTGGCGGTTATGGGGTTCTCCTGGGGGGGTTGGTTTTTTGCTGTCTGCTTTCATCCAGTTTGTGAACTCGCAGACCCGTGGGCTGGCGTCGGCTGCGCGGTACACACGGTAGTGAGGCACTAAGTGGAGTAGGAGGGGACAGGGTAAGCGGCAGGATGTGAAGGGGGTGTAGGACTAACTGTGTAAAATTCGAATCACTCATTCTAGTAAGGCACTAAGTGAAGAAGGAGGGAACAGGGCATGCGGCAGGATGTGAAAGAAGCGGAGGCGTAGTGCTAACTGCATAGAACTCGAATAGCACATTCTTACAAGGTCAGTCGAGCGGTGCTCTAAAAGCTTCCTCCAGGCGTGCTTATACTCTAGGCATGCTCTCCCGGCTTCTCGGTATTCTTGCCTGGCTTGCCTGGATTAGCATCGGCACTGACTCCGCTGGGCTTCTGTCATCGCCCACGGCCTAAATTGTCATTGATTTGCCAAGAGTTCGCAGTCACGTGAAACAGATGCCCAAATGAGCGCCAAGGCTTTGTCATTATTCTCTATCCAGGAGTCTATTGGCGAATTGAGTGCTATGTTGAACATCCTGTGGATGGTATAGGGGAGCGAGCGCGCTATGTTAAGAGGTCCATGAATGCGCCCCTGTGTCCATGCCGAGTGCCGCTCAGTCCCTTCCTCTGATCCAGCAAATACAACGCTTCGGGTGGGTGTAGATGTGCTCTCCTCCAGCATTCAGGCCCGCCTCACTTGGCTCATCAGAGCTTGTCTTTGGTACTCTTTGGGTACGCTTCTCTTTGGTACTCTTTGGGTACACTTCTCTTTGGCACTCCTCGGGTACGCTTCTCTTTGGCACTCCTTGGGTACGCTTCTCCTTGGCACTCTTGGGGGACGCTTCTCCTTGGCACTCTTGGGGGACGCTTCTCCTGTCCGTCGACGATTTCAAATGGTGTTGTCATCCTGCAACTGTGGGGCCGCCTCTATGCACATGCCCTGGCGGACGGCTCTTTAAGCCGAGACGGCCGGGGGGTGCAGCAGCACTACGCTCGGAGCATTCCCTTGGTAGATGTTGTGGCGAATTGGATGTGAGTGCGAGTGTGTGATTGATTTCAAAGGACCTCTTCTCGGGCTGGGGCAAGACTGAGGAGAAAGTCTCGGGTGAGCTCAAAACTCAGCCAGCTGCTTGCCATGCTGGGAGCGACTTTGAGCAGATTGGGTACAATGCCCTTGTACAGGCCAAACAAGCCCTCTTGAGTGATGATGGTCTTGACAGCATCAAACATGGACTTGTACTGGTAGCCCATGCCCGACATGGCGTTGACCTGGAATCGTCGGCGCAAGACGTCAAAGGGATACGTGCAGGTCTGGGCGACAGCTCCGGAGATGGCACCAGCGGCCAGCTTGCGGTACCACACCGGGCTTGTCTCGCCCGGCTCGGTGAAGTAGCCGCGCACGGACTCGTACACCATGAAGTTGAGGCCAACGTAGGGCGCGACACCAGAAACGGTGGGGATGATGCCTCGGTACAGGCCACGGATGCCGCCCTCGTTCCGGTACATGGTCTTCATGACAGACCACATGCCCGGTGGCTTGCCCTCGTGCTTTCCCAGCGCTTCGAACGAGGCAGTCTGGATGGAGAGGCGGGTTCGGACAATGTCGAGCGGATAGGTGAAGGTGACAGAAGTGATGCCGGCGCAGCCGCCACAGACAAGTCGCTGGATGGGATCAAGGTCGGCACCTGGCGTGCGCTCGAAGAAGCGGCGGTACAAGTTGTAGCTGCCGAACTGCACAGCCGAGTAGGGCACGATGCGGATGCAATTGGTGCCGTTGCCCCGCATGAAGCCTTTCCAGCCCTCGTCCGTCCACATCTTTTTCAGGGCATTGTAGATGGACAGTTGGTACTCGGTTCTGCCTGCGCTCTGCACCTGGTAGAGAATCTTTAATCGTTCGAGGGGCGAGACGACGGTACGGGAAACGGCGCCGGCGACACCGCCAGCGCAGAAGGCAGCAGTGAAAGGCTGGGAGATGAAGTCACGGGCCTGTTGGATGAAGCTATCCCGGGCCGTGACCATGGCAGAGTCGTTCTGTGTCTGGTCAGTCTGCAGCCACACGGGTGGCCAGGAGCAGGCAGGAGCAGGCAGGAGCAGGCAGGAGCGGGAGTCATGTACATCTGGTGGCCCACTTGGCACATCCTTCAACACAGTCGAGGTCTTGTCTATACTGTTGCTGACGCCTGTGCGCTCTTCGTCTTTGAGCTTCATGTTGGCTATGGCCCTAGCTGGGGCGAGGGCTGTGGAGACAAGAGAGTAGAGTCAGGACTTGGAGGGCAACACGGCGTCGTCGTCGTTACGGTTACAGGTGGTGGCGGTGGCAGTGGTGGCGGTGGCAGTGGTGGCGGTGGCGGTGGTGAATGTGGCGGTGGGGAACGTGGCGGTGGTGAACGGAGCAGGAGGTGCAGCTGTAGACAGGGCCATATGACGCTCTCATAACTGAATTGACATGTTGTGGCTGGCAAGAGCGGCAGTCTATCTGGTTGTATGCAAGACCTCAGTCTGCGGAGCCGCAGTTTGCAGGAGAAGAGGAGGGATGAGGAGAGAAGAGGAAGAAGGAAGACGAGGGATAAGGAGGGAAGACGGCGGCAGCTGAGGGGCTTGAGTGAAGTGATAGGGCTGAGTTGAAATGAACGACTATGGCAGCTGGTGACTTCTGACTTCTCAGGACTGAGTGTAGCCAGACAAGTCGCCGCCAGATTGTGACTCGCGTCACAATCTGAAAGCCTTTGGATGCGATAGGCCAGCGCAGCTGCAGCCTTGGCGGTCTTGGCATGTTTGGTCTTGGTAGCTCCGGTCTTGGCAGTTTTGGCAGGGTTGGTAGTTCTAGTCTTGGCGGTCTTGGCGGTCTTGGCAGCTCTGGTCTTGGCGGTCTTGGAGGCAGGGTGAATCGGCTAGGCTGTTCTGGGACTAGCGCCCAGCCGAGTGCGGCCACCATTGCCATTGCCATTGCCATTGCCATCAGCTCATTGCCACCATCCGTCCATCGCTGCAATTGCCAGCTCGCTGCTTCTGCATTCTCCCTTGCTGCCCCTCCCTTTCGCCGTCTCGCCGTCGTTGCCATGTCTCGATCGGGCACCACGCTGTACGTCACCGGCTTCGGCCACGGCACTCGGGCTCGTGACCTGGCGTACGAGTTCGAGCACTACGGCCGTCTTGTCCGCTGTGACATTCCCGCGCCTCGCACTGCGTCCAGCCGCCTGTAAGTAGGCATTGCATCGCGAGCGGGCGCTTGGCTCTGCCGGGTGCTGACTGTTGACCGCCGACTGCTGACGGCTGACTGCTGACGGTTGACGGCTGCAGCTTCGCCTTTGTCGAGTACGAGAGCCGCCGCGATGCCGACGATGCCTACCACGAGATGCACAACAAGCGAATTGGCCGTGACGATGTGTTGAAGATCGAGGTATGACGCCGCGAGGAAGCCAAGCCGGCCGGCACCCGCTCACATGGGCTGACCCTGCGCCAGTGGGCAAGAACGCCGCCGTCTGCGTCGTGGCGCTTTGACACGGGCCGCGATCGCCGTGACCGCCGCGACCGCTCGCCTCCGCGCCGCCGCGACCGGTCGCCGTCGCCACGCCGCCGCGACTATTCGCCTCGCAAGGACGATCGACGTGACCGCGACCGCGACCGCGACCGCGACCGGGACTACGACGACCGACGCCGCTCCCGCAGCCCCGGTGACCGTGACCGCGACCGCGAGGATCGGGACCGTCGCGACGACGACCGTGAGACTACTGCCAATGGAGACGAGCGCAAAGGTACGGACGACGTGGCCACGTGGACTTGATTCACACGCTGACACCCGCATCAGCCGATTCTCCTCCCCCGGCCCACGATGAGCTCGACACGGCCGAGTAGAGCAAGCCGAGTGCTCGCCAGTACAGTGGTGCCGGCCTACGGGCCCCTCAGATCGAATTGTTAGACACACATCAAAGCGCGTGGACGGCACAGCTGACAAGGGCTTTTTATGGAGGGCGCTCTGCAATCTTCTGAGCCAACGGCTAGACTGAGGCACACAGGTTCAGAGCCGGTTCGAGCTTGATACATCTGACTGTTATCTGCCTTAGTTTCGAATCGGATTCGGCCGGTCCGAGCGATTGTCCACGCGTGATCTTCATCACGACACTCCGCACTGCGATCGCGCGCACGATCGGCCTGTCAGCCCCGTACGGACGTCAACATCATCGTCGTTGTCATCATCATCATCATCATCCTTAGCCTGCCTGACTCTTCCCTCCCCCTCCGACACCCCCTTCCTTCGTCGCCGCACCCGTCCGCGTCGTTCCCGCGTCGTTCCCGCGTCGTTCCCGCGTCGTTCCCGCGCTCGATTCTTGGTCCCTGCCACTCCCTGCCCCCCTCCTCCCTCGTCCGCTGCCGCTCGACGCTAACCGTCTCCGCCCACCGCGCCCTCTACGCCCCGCATTCCCCCGCCGTCGTCTGCCCTCGGCTCCTCGATCCTGCATCCTTCGCCGCTGCGTCGCCGCCGTGCCTTGAATCGCTTTTAGTCTTGTGCCTGCTCTTTCCTCGTTACTCTCGCAGCAATCGCACTTGATTCGTAGATCGGGATCGGCCCTGCCGACGCATTCGCCAACCCTCGTGTGCCTGATGACTGCACAAGGTTGGCAGGTAGGATCTGTAGCCCGCGCTTTGAGGATATGGCTGAAACTGAAGCAATATCCAATGTCCCTCATCAATTAACAGTCATTTACTTGATCTGGCATCCGTTTGACAACTCGTCGCCTTCCGTCTCCCCTCTCTTCTGCCCTCTCTCTTTTGCCCTCTCTTCTTCCCTCTCGTGCCCTCTCTTTTCCTCCCTCTCGTGCCCTCTCTTTTCCTCCCTCTCCTGCCCTCTCTTTTCCTCCCTCTCCTGCCCTCTCTCTTCCTCCATCTCCTGCCCTCTCTCATTCCTCCCTCTCCTGCCCTCTCTCATTCCTCCAGCTTGGCTGCTACTGTTAGCCACCGCACCTGGAAGCAATCACCCTTTTGCCATGTTCCTCGCCCAAACTTGGCAAAGTCAACATGCAGCTTGAATTTTATTGCCGCGGATTTTAGCTTGTCTATCATTGATACAAAAGTCTCAACCACAACAACCACAATATCTACGATAGGGCGTGTCGAGTGGCGGTGGGATCGGATATTTAGTGCTCCTGCTCCGAGCTTCATTGTACACACTTCTTCCTATCACCAGGGTCGTAGCGCTTCTGAAGCCGCCAAGGCCAGATGAAGTCGACACCTGGATCGGATGCAGACTCCGCGGCAGAGATAAAGGAGTAAGGTTAGCCTCGCACCGTTGCACTCTACATCAAGCGGGTACGTGGTTAGGTTATATATCACCCATCTGACCTAGTAGGATGTTCATATCAAAGGGACGGCGTCTATCTGTACTCAGCTATACTATGATGCATGAATGAATTCTTGTCGCGCTAATAGTAATTTAACCACTGTGTTCATTTATGGTTAATAAATCTTGTCAAGGTGAATTCTAATTGGGTACTTGTTCCAATTTAAAGTTCATAGTCCTGTGAGAGGAAGACGGAGGGGAAGTGCAATAATGCTCTTCCCCGTGGCCGAAAGCGTCCCCACAACATCAACAGAGGATGTTATGCCCCGGAAGGCCAGTAGGCTAGAGAGCCCTATAACTCTAAAAAGGGTAGGGAATCTTGCCACTCTCGGGCCAAGATCCAGGCGTTCCGGTATATATGTGTGCCATTCATGGCAGGATCCCAAGTCCATTTCCTCGAATGAGCCAGAAGGCGGGGCCTGGGTCTGCAACCAGGCTCCGGGACACTTGTGATCCGGAGCTGTGGGTAAAGAATGTCACATCCATTTGTCACTTTATTGCAAACTTGTTAGCTTTCTCGAGAACCTTGTCCACTTGCAAAAGTGCCATGTTACCATCAAATTTATCATCCATGGGCTTGGCATAAATCGGCTATCGACGCCCTGCCGCGGAACCATGCCAAGCAAAATCTGTAGACTCGCTGCTCGCTCTACTTTCTCTTTGCCTTGACAACATCTCATCTTGAAGGCATTGCAAGACACATTGATGAAAAGTATGGCGGCTGCTACCACCTCCGATACAGCCGCCAGTCTCCCGGATGAAAATGGCATTCAGGGAGACATCACGGCCAAGATCGGCAAGACGCCGCTTGTTCGCCTCAACAAGATCCCCCAGTCTCTCGGCATCGAAGCCACGGTCTATGTAAAATGTGAGTACTTCAACGCCGGCGGTAGTGTAAAGGACAGGATAGCCTTGCGCATGATAGAAGAGGCCGAGAAGAGTGGCAGGATCAAACCTGGCGACACTCTGATCGAGCCTACCAGCGGCAACACTGGCATTGGCCTGGCCTTGGTCGCCGCCGTCAAGGGTTACAAGACCATTATCACCTTACCTGAGAAAATGTCGGCTGAGAAGGTTGCTGTTCTCAAGGCCCTCAACGCCACCATCATCCGCACCCCCACTCAAGCCGCATTTGATTCTCCCGAATCACATATTGGCGTTGCCCGAAGACTTGAGAAGGAGATCCCCAATGCTCATATTCTTGACCAATACAGCAACCCTGACAATCCACTGGCCCATGAGTTTGGCACCGCCGAGGAGATTTGGAATCAAACCAACGGCTCCATCACATCTATCGTCGCCGGCGCCGGCACAGGCGGCACCATCACCGGTTTGGCCCGGGGCCTTCGCAAGCACAATCCCACAATCAAAGTCATCGCTGCAGACCCCCAAGGCTCCATACTCGCACTACCCACCCACCTCAACGACGAGCATCTCAACTCCCCATACAAGGTGGAGGGTATTGGCTATGACTTCATTCCAGACGTCCTCGATCAGAAGATCGTGGACGAATGGTACAAGACAAACGACACAGACTCCTTCCACTATGCTCGACGCCTGATAGCCGAGGAAGGGTTGCTTGTTGGTGGGAGCTCTGGCTCTGCCATTGCCGCCCTGGTAGCTGCCGCCCAGGACAAGATTATCAACAAGGACGATGTCGTCGTCGTCATCCTGCCCGATAGCATCAGGTCATATCTTTCCAAGTTCGTCGACGACGACTGGCTCGCTGCCAATAATCTGCTACCGCCAACCACTTCTGCAGATGCGACCTTGTCAGCCACCGAGCAGAAGACGCGAGACTCCATCTCCAAGTCGGACCAATTTGGCAAAGCCACCGTTCGCGATCTCCGGCTCAAGCCCGTCCAGAACATCCCCGCCAATTCAACCTGCAGCTACGCCATCGAAGTCATGCGAGAAAAGGCTTTCGATCAGCTCCCCGTCATTTCTGCCTCTGGAAAACGTCTAGTAGGCCTCGTCACCCTCGGCAATCTGCTCTCTCGCATTTCCCACGGCCGTGCCAACGGCGACAGCCCGGTCTCTGATGTTATGTTTGATTTCACCAAAATCACCGAAGTCGTCACCGACCCGCGAGATTTTGGCAATCTCGGCAATGCGAGCAAATCTTCAGTCTCTGAACTGAACAACGATGGTCACTCTGAGCAGAGGAACAAGTTTATCGAGATCACCCTCGATACCCCACTTAGCGCACTGAACCGATTCCTCGAATGGCAGAGTGCAGCGATTGTGACTGAACGTGATACACCGAGTGTTGACGGCGATGGCCCCAAAGGCACACTCAGGCCTGTTGCCGTCGTCACCAAAGTAGATCTACTAACCTGGATGCTAAGTCGCCATAAGCCATGAGCATGAGGCCGAGCATGGGTATGATCTTGGTCATAACCATGACCATGACCATGACCATGAATCAACTTCGTGGTCTTTCCCTGATGTGTCGGAACAAGCTGGGGTCTCAATTTTCAACTATCCTTTTCACAGTCAAGACATGCAATTTTAACTAGACAATTAATTGTACAAATGTACCTATATTCCTCTCGAACTGCAGTGGAACGCCTACCCTCACTTTCCGCTCTTTCCACGCGGCTTGATTTAGCGTATTATTTGGTGGTCACAAATTTGCTACCATAGGCCTGTTTAGCCTCCTTGCAGGATTCTCCATAATCACGAGCCTGTGAGTAAATCCTAACTACACCACTGTTTCATTGCACTCAACAATGGACAGTGGCGCTCGCTCACAACTAGCCTCTTGTAGCAAGGCGTTAACTTATGCACGCCTTGCCTCTTTCACTCCGAGCTCTTTGACTAGACTGGCACTGCCACCTCCTGAGGCCTGAAGATGATTCATGCATAGCCGACATGCCAAATCACTTGATATTCTCAATACTTAAGCGCAAAACTGGAGTTGATCAGTATTTCTGTCCAATGCCAGTCGTGGTTTCTCGCTTGGTAGCCGCCAGGGTGAGACAACCGTGCCGCCGTGTTACACTTGGCGGAACCTGTCATGAATGGCAGACCCATATACATCGGAATGCATGAACTATGCCCGAGAAAGGCATGATTCCACGTCTTTTTGGACGTAAGGGCCTCCAGCCTTACTGGCATTCCAAGGCCTGACAGAGCCACTGTGGGGATGCAGCCGCCTGCTGCCTCTTTTGGATATATTGCACGAATGCCTCTCTTGCACATTCCACTGGCTGATTCAACCTAAAAATCGGCACTATGAACATCGACATCAGTGACAGTGCCATAGACTCGTTTCTGTCTGAGGAGCGGCTCGAACTCCTCAATGACATCGATCGATTCCGCCAACATGGTCTGGAGAACCTCCCTCAGATCGTGGTGTGTGGTGACACAAGCAGCGGTAAATCGTCTGTGCTGGAAGCCTTATCAGGAGTACCATTCCCGGTCGATAGCACAATTTGCACCAGGTTTGCTACCGCACTTGCCTTACGCTATACTTCACTCGAAGGCGTAACAGGAGAGGCATCCATTACTCCTTCAACCAAAGCAACGGAAAGTCATTGTGCTCGAGTACAATCATTCCACCATCGGATCCAAAGCCTCGAGGACATTCCTGGCATTATGCAAGAGGCTAAGGGATTAATGGGTGTTGGTGATGATTGTGGCATAAGCGAGGATGTCTTGCACCTGAGACTTCACGGTCGAAACTTGCCAAACCTTACTCTGGTTGACCTCCCAGGTCTGATACACGCATCCAAAAACACAGAAGACATTGGAAAGGTCCAACGGCTGGTTGAACGATACTTCAAGCAAGAAAATAGTATTATCCTGACGCTGGTGTCATCGGAGAATCCTATTGACAGCCAAGGAATCCTCACATTTTCCCGAAAATTTGACGAAACCGGCAATCGGAGTATTGGTGTAATCACCAAGCCAGATCTACTCAGCCGGCCTGATAAGGTTCGATTACTCCCCACTATCTTGGAACTGGTAGAGAACAGGCATAGTGCCTTCAAATTTAGGCGACCGTGGCACATTGTTCGATGCCTTAACGATGATGAGCGCCAGAACGGAAATGACAGAACTGTTCTCGAACGTGAACTTCTCGGAAGTCAACCCTGGGATCAATTCCCACGGTCACAGCGAGGCATACAGTCATTGAGATCAAGATTGTGCGAGTATCTCCAGGAGCACATTAGCCAAGTGCTCCCAGAGCTGGCCGACTCGCTCAAGAAGAAAGTTCTTTCAATCAAATATTCTCTGAAGGAACTTGGACCACCTCGACCAACTTCGGCCCATCGGATGCAGTATCTGATCCGAATCAGTAAACGGTACGATCAACTCGTGAATGATGCTCTGGATGGCACCTATACCGACTCATTCTTCAACGACGATGATGCGCAGAATAGGCTCAGGGCGGTCACAATGGCCCTGGCGGATGAATTTGAGGACAAGATGAGGACGAGAGGTCACACATATGAAATATCCAAAACACCATACTTCTTTCAGTCCAAACAACCAATCCAACCACAGCGGATCACCCAGGATGATGCTCTTAGGAAAATTGGAAAACTGATGGAAAGCCATCGAGGGCCAGAGCTACCGTTTTTGTTCAACCCTCGTATAGTGGGGGAGTTTTTCAAAGAGCAGTCTGCGAATTGGCCGGTTCTTGTGTCTGCCTATACTGCACAAGTTTGCCAGGCTGTCAGAGTCTTTATACGCAAAGTGGTTAAATCCATCAGCCCTTCTGATGGTATGACTGCCGATCTCTTGTTACGACACATATTTGACGATACGTTACATAAAAGCCAGGAGAGACTCGATGACAAAGTGCAAGAATTGATCACACCTCTCCATGGGCCATTTTTTTTCTCCACAAAGGGCCGACTCCAAGCAAGCTTGAAAATCATTCAAGGGCAAGACGGAAATCAACCCGCCATAGTGCAGCAGGCCCAACACAATAGCACCGTTCCTGGTACAGTTCCCTCAGAGGACGACAACCGCCTGAAGCTGTTACAATTTTCAAGAGCATATTACAATGTTGCTTTGGAAAATTTCATTGATAACGTTGTTGTTCTTGGTGTTGAGCGCTGTCTACTTTCGAAAGTCGGCGAGATGTTATCTCCGGAGACCATCGCAGGCATGGATGATCACACGTTACAGCTACTAGGGGGAGAGTCTCCAGAAACATGCGCGGAACGCAATGACCTCCAAACGCAGCTCACGAAACTAGAGGCATCGCTAAAAACCTGCCGCAGACACATCAGCCAGTTCGCTCTCGGTTTTGAAAAGCAGTCTGAAACTTTTGAAGCGACGAAATTGTCTACCGCGACAGAGATTGGATCAAGGAAGATGGCAATTCCGCACTCCCAACCAACCAAGTTATTTGATTTTAGTGTCCCATTGGGAACTGCGCGGCATTTTCCTTCACGAACCAATCAACGAGCATCTTCTGCTAACCGCGCGAATGTGTTCAGTAATCCTGACCAACTAAATCAAATAGCGCCAACGAAATCGGAAGAGAATGCTCCTGAGGTAAGTGCTGGATCGCAACAACTCCTGCGCGAGGCTGGGGGAATTCCTTCCAGTACTGTGGACGCTCAGAACTCTTCAGTTAAGTTTAGTGAGCTCGATGCACCGAAGAAACAGAGTTAGTATGGATATTTTACAAAGACCTAGATTTAAAGCCTTAGATTGTTAACGCGCAACCAGGTCCAAAGTTTCCACAATTTTGTGGATCTCTTGCCTCTTACATCCAGCTTTCAGCCGTGGAGAAAGACATTTCGCCTTCGATACCGATCTCACCAAAAGTTCGATCTGCACCGTATGGAGTAATTCATACAGAGAAAATAGAACAGGCAAAGGGATATTATGATGAGTATAAAGTCTTGGAAATTTATTTGAAACCTCGATACCCCCAGGTCGAAGTGATGTCATTCGAGGTGAGGAATTCGCGGATTCCTATGAAATCATTCTGTTTGACGAAGTCCCGGAGCTAACACATCTATTCGTTGCGCAGGAGGTACACCTCAATGATTATCATTGGATGTTTGATGAGGAAGTGATGACAGCTGTATCAGCGTGGCTCTCACGTCGTGGGGGACGGTGTAACAGGTTGTATAGATAGGCACTATATTGTAGAGCAATGCATATCATTCGCAATACAAACTAATCTCTGGAGAACCTCGTTCTCCTTTCTGGATCCCTCACTATTTATCCTGTCCCCCCACAGCCCCTGATCTGAGTCCCAACATCCGCTGGGCCGAAGCCTCTCCGAGTGCGGAGAGGCAGATACGTTCTGCCCCTGTACAGGGTTTGGGACTCTGTTTCAGCGACGTCGCGGAAGTGGTGTTCCGACCCCGAAGCTTGGCATCTGGGCCGTTACAATATCTCCCCTCCTGCATCGACGTCCCCGGCGATGATTGTACGACGGGAGTGAACTGTCATCCCATCGTTGGGTCATCGTGGGCTGCTTCTCAAGGCACAGCCGCGTGACATCGCTTCCAATGTCAAGGGGTGGCCTCCGCATCAATAGGTTCTGTCGGAACGTCGTTCATCGACGTTCGAGCGTGTGTTTTGGGTCGACGTGAGAACACGTCGAGTGAGTCAAGCGGAGTGGACTGCTATTGTAGTGAAGAGACAATGAAATGCCAGTGTTCCGACAGTATTCACCTCTTCATCTCACTTCAGTTTGTTCGTTTCTCTTCTTCTTCTCTTCAGGCCTCGCAATTCTTCAGTTTTTCTTCGCTCGTGAGACCGCCGACGCCGACGACAACAACAACAACAACATCATCATCATCATCATGGTCAGCACGAGGCGCGGGGCCAAGAAGGCCGCGGCCACCAAATTGGCGGCGATCGCCCGAAAGGGCGGCGTCAAGAAGACCTCTGCCGCCGCCACCACCACCACCAAGAAGAAGACCGCGTCCGCGAAGGCGGCGCGGTCGCCGAGGAAGGACTTCCTGCGGCGCGTGGCCGCCGAGGCTGCCGCTGCCGCTAAGGCTGCTGCTGCCGCTGCTGCCGATGCTTCTTCGTCTTCGGACGAAGAAGAAGAAGAAGAAGAGGAGGAGGAGTACGAGGGCTGCGTGTCACCCTCGCCCCCGCCGTCGACGCCGACTCCGAAGAGTCGCGCCCTTGTCGCGTCACCCCCAACGCCTGGCTCTGGGCCGGGCGTCAGGCAGATGAGAATCTGCTTGCGCTGCAGCAAGCAGATCGTGGCCCATGTTTTGGCCGGTGAGGAGGCGTCGTGCGGCTGGGGTGGGGGCATCAAGCAGTGTGGCTACTGCGCGCGGCCATCCATCAAGAAGAAGTGCGAGCAAGTGAGTTGTCATTCGTCAATCATTGTCGGGGGAACATCGTTGACTGACAATGACTTAGGTCCCCTCGGCCTTCAAAGAGGAGGCGAGTGCAGTCGCCAATGCGATTACAGATGCTGTGGCTCTGCCGCCGTCCCGCCGTGCCGCCGCCGTCGCCGAAGCTGAAGAGCTTCAGGCCGCCTATACTCGCCGTGTAGAGGGTAAGACCTTTGCGCTTCGCAACCTGTCGCGATGCTAACATAATTGCAGCGCATCTCCGGGAGGAGAAGCGGTCGGTGCCGACGACGATACTGGAGGCCACCATGGCCATCCATGCCGAGCTTCGTGTTTTGCGGGAGACTCACCAAGAGCTCCTCGCCGCCATCCAACAATTGGTAAGTTACCTTCGAAGCCTCTCCTTCTAGCCTTCGTCAGCTAACATGTGTAGGTGGCTTTTCAGTCCGTGCCGTCGGCACAGGATGTCGGCGACGACTATTAGTCGTTGACATGAGTCTTTTCTTTGGCTGGCCTCGCCTTGTTTTTGCTGTCGCTTTCGCTTCGGCGCGCCTGTGGGCGCTGGTGGCTGGTTTGTTTTGCTTTGGGGTGCCTTTGGGCAAGAAGATTTGTCATGGTCGCTGGTCCCGTCTTTTGCGCGTCGGTGCGCCTTCGGGCGCTAGCATTCGGGCCGTTTTTTGTTTTAGATACGAATCTAAAACGTCTTGCGTATTCTCCAGATCTTCCTTCGACTGCCATGTATTGTGATCTTGACTCCATGTCTTCCATTGATATCGATATTGTTTCTTTCCATGCCGGATTTGTTCATTGACAATCGCTTCGAGCTCCCACTCTTCATGACCATCGGGCATTACCTCTGGTGGATTATGCATCTCTGGGTCTTCGCTGTCTTGTTGGCGGTATGGCTCAAGCAGCGAAACATGGAACACAGGGTGGACACAGATCTGCGAAGGTAAGTCTAGCTTATAGGCTTGCTTACCTATGATATCAATGATTTTGAAAGGCCTGATGAAGCGCTCTGACAGCTTCTTGCTGGGTCTTGTGACTTTCAAATGCTTGGTTGACAGCATTACCTAGTTACCCTTTGTGAATTGCATGGGTTCGTGGCGCTGGTTGTACCATTTCGCCTGGGCTTCGCTTGCTTGCTTAAGATTTTGGATGAGCTTCTTTCGTAATGTGATGATTTCTTTGGCTCTCTTTGTGCCTGTATCTGTTGGTATCTCCCCTCCTGGAACGTTGTCCTTGACGGTGCTTTCTAGGGCCGGCTCATAGCTATATATGGCCTTGAAGGGTGAGATCCCGGTTGACGAATGCTTCGTGACATTGTATGCGAACTTGGCATATAGTAGTTATTCTGCCCAATTATCCTGCAGATAGTTAACATTGTATCTTAAATACAGTTCTAATACTTGATTTTGCCGCTCTGTCTGACCGTTGGTCTGTGGATGAAATGCGGTACTTAGCCTTTGCTTTACCTTTAGGAGGAAGCAGAGCGATGACTAGAAGTCAGATGTGAAAAGCGAACCTCTGTTGCTGACAATGCCTTTCAGTGTGCCAAACCAGCAAATCACCTTACTGGCGAAAGTATCCGCAAGGTCTTGGGTATTCCAATCCTTGCGGGCTGGAACATATCTGGTAAGCTTTGTGAAGCGGTTAATGATCACCAAAATGGAATCATATGTGCCATTTTTGCTTCGGTAAGGTGGCAAATCAGTTATGAAGTCCATGGCTATTTCTTCCTATGGCTTTGTTGGCACAGGCAGTGGGCTTAGGGTTCTATAAGGACGATGGTGCTTTACTTTATTGCGCTGGCACACCGAATAGGTGGCGATATAGTCTCTTATATCTTTTCTTATCCCTGGCTAGTAGAACTGTTGCCCGATGAGTTTAAGTGTCTTCTTGATACCAAAATGCCCTGCTAAGGGATCATCATGACAACGGTTCAGGACTTCGGCCCGCAGTGCTGACGCTGGGGGAATATAAAGCTTATCATTTATGTGTAGCAGTCCCTGTGGATCTACCCGCCAGCCTGTTATGTCTCCGGCGCTTAACGGGTTCAGCACGGATTCTGACTTGCCTCTGGTGAACGTGCACTTTCGCTGAGCTTTAAGAAGGACCTCTTTCAAGGGTGTATCCTCTAAATCGTATGCTGTTCGCGTACTCATCGCCGCTATGATGGCATACCTAGGTATGTGATCACTGTAGCAATCAGCACCAGCGGAAGGCTTCAATATACCCTGTTGCTCCGCGTCAGCAGCGCTTTGCCTGAGGCTCAGCGACGGTTTCGCACTGTGGAAGGGTTGCCTATACCCTTCGGTATCTCTTATACTAGTCTTACTACCTGGTCTCTGACCGCCGGTGTGGATAAAAACAAAATGACTATTGTATTGACTTGCGTTGATAGTTTGGCTCAATGCTTATTGTAGCCTCACCAACAGAACTGGCTTTGTGGAAGCCTTATCTTTGAACTCTTCGCGAAGGAAATCGTCTTTATCTTGAAGAAACTTAACCTTACTCTAAGGGAGTACAAGTTCTGTGGCCTTCTCTGCCGCTAATCTGACACTTGCTTGCTGAGGAACTCCCTTCACTTGAAGTAATTTCTGTAATGTCAGTAGCTTAGAGGTGGTACTTCGGCTGTCCACTGTTTCATAATCTGGTCAACATGACAGCGGATCTGTAGAATTAGATCTTCCTGGCCTGTGCTCTATAATAAAGTCAAAACGCGACAGCTTTTCTGCCCATCTTGCTTGTCTTGCATTTAGGTCTTTGATAGTCATGAAATACTTTAGGTTATTATGGTCAGTTCTTATAAGCACTATGTGCTGACTGCCTTCGAGATAATGACGGAAATGCTTAAACCCCTCTACGATCGCCAGCAATTCGGCGTTGTGAGTCTTATAGTTTCTTTCAGTGTCTCTCAGTTTTCTTAAGTAGAATGCGATAGGGTGCAGATGATGATTCGCCTTCGCTTCGTTAGAAGCGGACTGTAACAGTAATACAGCAATGGTATAGCCGGAGGCGTCAGTCTCTATAATGACTTGTAGGTCAGGATTATAATGGCACAACAGCGGCGCTTGGACGAATGAGTCCTTAATATGCTTGAAAGCAGACTCCTGCTCCTTGCCCCAATGAAACTTCGCACCGCCTTCTTTGAGCTGGTCGGTGAGGGGGGAGACTATTCTGGAGTAGTTTATAATGAAATAGTGATAGAAATTTGTAAATCCAAGGAATGTCATAAGCTCTTTTGGACTCTGCGGTGTGGGCCAGTCTCTGACTGATACTACCCTATCGCTCTCCATTGAAATACCTTTGGCATTAACAATAAACCTAAGGAATAATACCTCATCGGTTTTGAACTCGCACTTTGATAGTTTGTAGAATAAGCTATGCTAGCGAAGTCACTGCAGCACTGTTTTGACATGCTTTTCATGCTCTTTCTTGTTCTGCAAGAATATAAGAATATTATCTAAGTAGACGATACAAAACTCGTTGAGCAGCCCGCTCAATACCTTATTAATATAGGCTTAGAAAGTCGCTGGGGCATTGACTAATCTAAATGGTATAACAGTATATTCGAAGTGGCCATAGCGTGTTTGGAACGCAGTCTTCCACTCATCGCCTTTACAAATTCAGATATGGTAATATGTGTCCTTCAAATCAAGCTTAGTGAAAACCTTGGCTCCTGAAAGCCTATTAAGGGTCTCACTGATGAGTAGTAGGAGACACTGATTCTTCTTGGTGATTTTGTTTAAACCCCTATAATTGACGTATAGTTGGAGGCCTCTGTCCTTCTTTGGGACGAACAGAATTAGGGCTCCTGCTGGGCTGATAGATTAACGGATTCTTCCTGTTGCCAGTGCTTTGCCTAAGTACTGTTGTAGAGCTTTAAGCTCTCTGGCTGACAAATTGTATAGCGGGCTATATAGCAGTTCCTCATTACCAGTGTCTATGGTATAGGTATAATCTGATAGAGGGGGTAGCTGTGCTGCCTTTGTCTTGTCAAAGACTTCTGCATAGTCTGATAGCTAACCCGGAACTTTTGGGTGGTCTTCGCTGGTCATCGTATTGACTCGGAGGGCAAGTGTCTTGTCACTTCTAACTCTTGATACTACAATGGTATAGATTCTCTGGCTATTGTCCCGTGCTATGCTCTCTAGCTTTTTAGGGGAAATGACTTCAATATCGCTAGTATCCATGCTATGCCGCCAGGTAAGCTTAAAATCATTTCTTGGTTCTTGATCTTCTATGGGCCTGGCATTTCGCTTATCCTTTGTGGGGTCTTCGGACATCTTGTCCATGGAAATTACAAAGCTACTAGGTAATTCCTTATTAGGATAGCTCCAGTGCTTCAAGCGAAAAGAAATCATAGGGTCTACATCTTCTAACCATGGATACCCCAGTATAAGAGGAAATTCATCGCCTTCAATGGTATAAAATTAACACTCCTAGTGTTTTATACGCTTCAGGCTATCGGTCACCTCTACTGCTTCTTAGTAGGTGCTGAAGGTTATTATCTTATAGCCATCATAGCCCTTAATGGTGCGCGGCAGGATATGCGCAATTTCCTATTAGAGTTCTTTTGCGAACATAGGGGATATATAGTTCACTTCTACTCCCGAGTCAACTAACGCTGAAACTTTTTGTGTGGCCTGGTCTGCAGCCGTTAACATGACAGTGACTATTATTCGCTTATATCTACCTTTAAGTACTCCTAAGGCTCGGACATGATTCCCTAGGAGCTGCCATTTTTTGGCGCATTACTTAGGCAATCATTTACATAGTAGCCTTTCTTATGGCATTTGAAACATTTGATATCTAACAATTCTCTGGGTCTTCTTTGGCTATTATCTGTCTCCTCTACACTGTCACTTCGCCTTCACTTATGGCGGGACCTGGTACCTAGGGGGGTATAATTTAGATTGCCTCGCCCTTATCAGGTTGAGTTACAACTATTACTTGATATATTACAACAGCCTCCTGATAATAACTATCCATCGTCGTTGTAGGCTCCTTTCTTAATAAGTATCCTCTTGACGCGTTTAGCTATTCGCTGTATAGCTTTATACCTAGTGATGGGGGTTAGCTGTATAGTAATGATATCCTGGATAGGCTTTCATAGCCCTAGGTATAAGGTATCAGCTTTCTTGTTGTCTGTGAGGTCTTTGATGTATAGTGCTAACTTCTCAAGGTATCTGATGAACTCCCGAACGGATTGTCTATGACTTTGTCTTATGTCTCTCTATTCTTGGAGTTTCTTGATACGTTAATTAGCTGGATCAGAGATAAGGTTCTCCATGAATGCTCTGAAGTTCTCCCACTTAGGGTAAGTACTTTCGGGCAGAGTCTTTTCATGCTCCATCCATCGATTCATCGGTTCGCTCTTGCACAGTGAAAGCGCGTACAGGACTCTTGATGTATCTGTGGTAAACTGTATTAGGTCTCTCTTGAAGTTTACTTCGCAGCGAGACATGAATTCTTTGAACTCTCCGAGGTTCTTGCCTCCATACTTCTCGGGATGTATAAGGGTTTTCTTGATCGCTGCCTCGTTGATGAGTGCTAGCCGAGCAGTCTCATCTGGCACAACTATATGTGTCAATGTCGCTGCGACGGTTTGAGGAGGGGGTTGGACTGGCGTTTCTCTTAATTGAGCTATTCGTCGTCGAACAGCTTCGAGCTCAGTTCGGGCTTGTTCGAGACGGAGGCTGCGCCTTCGCTCTTCTTCAAGACGCTGTTCCTCTTGCCGGGCTTCGGCAAGCTCTCGCTCGATCAGGGCAAGGGAGTCTTCTTCAATGGTTTGGGTATTTGGGTTCTCCCTGAGAGTGGAGTTGCTTGGAGGGTTCGAGGGACCTTCGCCTGGTGTCGACGAGGTATCGTTGTTCTCTGCATCAAGGGCAGATTGTCCCCGAGTTCTTGGACGATACATTGTCCCAACAATATAGCGACTATCTCCTTTTTAGGTAGAGAGATTAGAATGTAACAGGTTGTATAGATAGGCACTATATTGTAGAGCAATGCATATCATTCGCAATACAAACTAATCTCTGGAGAACCTCGTTCTCCTTTCTGGATCCCTCACTATTTATCCTGTCCCCCCACAGCCCCTGATCTGAGTCCCAACATCCGCTGGGCCGAAGCCTCTCCGAGTGCGGAGAGGCAGATACGTTCTGCCCCTGTACAGGGTTTGGGACTCTGTTTCAGCGACGTCGCGGAAGTGGTGTTCCGACCCCGAGACTTGGCATCTGGGCCGTTACAGACGGCCGTTCTTTCCGTGGCTGCCCTATAGTGAGTATGGCAAGAACCTCAGGCGAATGTTGGATGAAATCGAGAGTTCCCCTATTCTGGAATCATAACTTGGTGTGAAGACGTCGGAGCTGCTATCCACTGTTGAAAATAGCTAAGAAACAATCAGTCCTATGAGTTTCGAATTGACTGAGAATTAAGCTCTTCAGGTATTTTGGCCGTACAGAGATATCCACAAGGTTATTACTCTTAGCACTGTAAAAATAGCACTATCTTCTATCCTTCGTTTTCTGATCTCACAATACAATGTCACAAGCAAGCGAAAGACGCTGCATGACCTTGGCAATGGTAGAGTGTGGTTAACTAGAATCACAGCCCTCGACTCTCTCTCTCTACTTGTCTTTCCTCAAGTAGTCCCCACCCTTGATCACACTCATCAGGCCATACAGCCCTTTCAACGGCCACACATCCCAGATACTCCACGAACTGTGCCCTTGATTCCTGGCCCTGTCTTCTTCTTTTTCTGAATTCAGAATCTCTATCTTCGGCCCAACTTTGTCATACACACTCGGCAGGCCTTCCGCCCGGTACTTCTTCCTCAATGCCTCATAAACATTCCGATCATATATCTGCCAGAACTCATCCTCAGTATAGAACGTCTGAGCATACAGCCACTTCCTGCCTTGCAAGCTGGCCAGTTTGCGTTCGATGACGCGGTTGGTTTTGATCGGGGATCTGGATTTAGATCTGAATCCAGGCCTTAACGAAGAGGGTGAAAGTGGGCCCCAAACGCCGATGTTGAGGAGAAAGTCGCTACAATTGTCATGGTCTCCCCCCTCGCCCTTATTCGTGGCCTTGACCAAACGGGGATTCATTGTAAAATCAGAAACTTCGCCTCCGTCGGCCTCCTGCTCTTGCTCCTGCTGGTGATCCATCAACGGACACAACCACCGAGGATATATCTCCCCACAGCCCGCTTCGCGGTCATTGTCCAGCCACTCGCTAAACTCTTCCATCTTACTCGCTGGGACGGCCATGTCCTGGATGATGAAGTCCTCGGTTAGCCCGCTGCTGTGCAAGCCATGATACAGGACCCTTGTGTGCAAGAACGGATCCAGTAGCCGGCGGGTCGTGCGTGTGAAGGGTGCCAGGAAGTACTTGAACCCAAATATACCCATCCAGAATGCGCCCCGGTCGAAGCGGAAGATGTAACTTTCCAAGGGGATTAGGTCGCGGTGTGGATGGCTGGTCGTCGAGTGAGCGGCTGGGTCAGAGTGCCGCTGGGCATGCAGATAAAACCATTCGTCGGATGCGTTGTGGAATGTAGTGAGAGCTGGGAGGGTGGATGGTGGCTGAGAATCCGAGGGGCCGTCGGAGAAGCGGCCGGTCATGACGGTGCCGTGGTGGGGCGTGAACATTACGCCGTCGAGAAAATCGATTGGTTGGGAGAGGTCAGTGTTGGCGGTAGTTGTGGTGGCTGTAGTGGTGGTGCTGTGGGGTGGCATGAAGGAGGAGATCATGCTCACGGCAGCGGAGATGGATTTCACGGGATGGTAGGTAAGCTCGACGTACGGCTTGCACCGGATGAGCTTTAGATGAAGCAGGGTGAGCACACCAAGTGTACCGAAAGTGCTTGCTGCGCCGTGGAAGAGATCAGAGTTGGTACTGGCGTCGGCGGTGGTAACAGTGCCGTCGGCAAGAATCATTTCAATTGCAGTGACGGATCTGTCGAAGAAGCCGTATTTGAAGCAAGACGACTCGCCTCCTGTGCCTGCAAAGGCACCGCCAGCTGTAATGCCGGGGAATTCGGGAACAACGGGCGGCATAAGGTTGTGTTTGATAGTTGCCGAGAGGAGCGTGTCCATGGGGACATTGGGTTCGCAAATACATGTTCTAGTGGTCGGGTTGATGGAGATGATCCGGTTGAGGGTAGAGACGTCGAGTGAGTTAGAATTTGTACGGGAGGATCTGCGTGTGCTGTTCGTGTTGCCATGATAGATGCGGAAGGGAATGGAGCGGGAGTAGAAGTCTGCCACGCGGCTAGCGAGCTGTGAGACAATGGTGTTGTGTCGTTGCATTGGTGGGAGGTGGAATGCGGCCCTTGGTTACTCTATACTATATCTGGAACTGAAATTTGCGCCAATGAGATATTAGTTCCGTCTGGATGGAGCGACGAGAGAGCTTTTTTGGCATTTGAGGAGCTCTCGTTTGTTGGTCGGATGGGTACGCGAAAATTGTCTTGGCGGCCGATCGCGTTGCTACAGCGGTATACTGCTCTATATACTTCTTGTGGGGGGGGGTGCATGCACCATTTATTTGCCGGCTTAGAATTTCCAGTGATGAGATGTTCACGGTAGGTAGAACAGACTTTTGAGAGCTCAAAGCCAAGTTAGTGGTTAGTGCTCTGTGCATAGACCAGTGCCTGGGCTTCAAACATCAAATTTCCCAGTGATCAACCATCTCATCGGCGTGTGTTCCCTGGCCATGTTGCTTGTGTTAGGATGCACCGGATGGGCGTTCGTTGCCGTAGCCACCACTCCAATAGCAGCCGCCCCGGTATTTGACTCGTTCTCGGCTTGCCCGTCGCCTGCTGTGCCACTCTCAACGGTTTTCACAGAATCAACAGTCCACTTCTCCTTCTCACTTAGATGCAACGGTCCGTACCACTTCCATGCTTCCCTTTGACATCTCTGCATGGTCTCCCGCGCCGTGGCCATTGAAAACTCGCTCGTCAAGCGAGCGCCTCCGTGTATTGTCCTGAGCGCATGGAATCGAGTCGATCGAGTCAGGTCAAGCACAACTTCAACGGATTTCATCCATTCCACGCCGACGCCTAGTCCACGCGCGACACTGGGAAGGAATGTGTTGAAGCATTTTGGACAATGAAAGCGTACGGTGACTGAGGCTAAGAGCTCAAGAACCTCGAGGCGCATCCATTGGCACACGAGCAGGAGGTGAATGCCGTTAGTCTGCTTTATACTGGCGAGGACGTCGAATTGCTGGCGTAAGGCTGCAACGGGTGATATACGTCGCCTACCGTTGAAGGTGTTGCCTGATGAGCGGAGGATGGTACAAAGCTCGATGTCGAGAATGCCCTTGGGGATGAGGAGTGAGTATATTAGTTGACGAGTTTCGGCAGGAATGGTGAAGAGGGGCGAGTTAGCTTGATGGTTGAAAGGCATGGTGGCTGGTATACACCAGAGAGCGAGACCTGATGGAGGTGGTATTTATTCCCTACACCGAAAGCCAATAGATTTTAGCAAATATCATTTCGCAGCAACGACAGACGATGTGTTCATTAAGAGGCATCTGACGTCGAGTATGAAAGTTGAAGAGCGCGGAGTCAAGAACAAGGCAACCACTTCAGTTACAGTACGTTGGACCAGGGCAAGAGCGGGGGTGAGTTTGCTTCCTTTGCCTATGACCATCTTGGCGTATCCGTATCCCTCGTGTCGACCACGCGTTGAAGTCATCAGCATTTGTATCAACCACGCGTTAAAGACATCAGCATCAGCCTGAGGCACCAGCTTCGGCAACCTGAATTCCCATGAAAGATTGACCAGGATTCTGTCAAGCAGCAGTCCACTGTGTGCAAGCCGAGACTCCAATCACGTGACTCAGGATCTGACTCTCCTGCGAGAGACAGTTGACAAGACAGTCAATGTATAACAGAACACCCCCACCACAGGTAAACCCTGTAGGAAGGGCATCCATGATCAAGATCATAGAACAACAGAACAGTAATCAAGACCCTGGAAGCCCCAGCCTCAGAAAAGAAGCACATTAGGGCACATATAAATCATAATTAAAGTAACAGCCAAATATTGTGAGGGCAACAAATGAGATGCTCAGCTGGAGCGAGCGCAGTGAGTGTAATGGTACCCTTCTAGCTACTCTGGGGTAGGAGGGCTGTCGGCATTCAAATACTCTTGACCTTCCAGTGGGATAGATAGTAGATCGATGGGGAGTCGACAGGGTAACACAGGGTATTCGTAAGGGAGTAGCAAGGTACAATCACAGTATATAGTCAACAAAGACTGGCTATCAGACTATGAAGAGCTCTCCGAAGGAGACCTCTTTAAGTCTCTATATATACTCATAATCCTCTTCTATTCCAGCAGGGGTCTTATCTCCCTACCTCCTACCCAGCCTCTTCTCCTACTACTGAATTCTTTAGTCTTCCTTCCTGCCACTTTACCAACCTTCTCTCTAGCTTAGTAGTAATCTAGTAACAATATTCTCAGTACTTATATTTAGCCTTTACTCTGATTACAATTTATATATACTTTGATATACTTCTTATTTAGAGGCCAAGGCTCCAGAGTCTTAATTATTATTTTATTATTTCTATAATCTTAACTATAGGTATCTCTTCTATAGAGACTTACCTATAGTAAGGCTATTCTAGGTACTATGATAGAAGGGTAGTATAATCAAGGTTGTGGGCGCGCGCTGCAGCTTAATAGGATGAGAAAACACCCGAATGGTAATCAGCAAGGGCCTGCTGGATGATTGGTTCCTTTGATAGAGGCATAGTGATGATCTGGTGGTGGAAATGAGATTGAGAATCAAGCAGGTGGGAGGGAAATAGAGGGGAAAATTGGTGTTGCAAATCCTGGGTGGTGGAAAACTAGGGTGGCTGGCTTAGATTCTGAGTGTCTTCTCTCCCATGAAGTTTGCACGATTAATGCTGTATCCACAGCTTCTATACCAATAATCGAATATGCAATCAATACTTCGCCCGATACGGCATATCATTTCTCTCACTCTAAGGCCAACCCTTGATGCCCTATGGTACGGTCGCCATCTCCCCTGGAGTCTCCGATGGCGCCTGCTCGCATTCCAGCCTATCCACGTCCTGGGCAACATCTCCATCATACTTCCCAATGTGTTATCGCGGTCCTTCACCGTCGACTATATCCCCGTCGCACCGGACCGAGAAGTTCGCGTTCTTGTCTTCCGGCCTCCGGAGAATGGAAAGGATAAGCAAGTCGACGCATCCCCTTGTCAGGCCCACTCCCCCCGTCCATTGCACATCGACTGTCACGGTGGTGGCTTCATTGGCGGCTACCCGGAGTCCCAAGCTCCATTCTGCACCTATCTTGCAGCCTGTACGGGAGCAATCGTAATCTCGCTCTCCCACCGCCTCGCACCCGTGCACCCCTTTCCCGCCGCCATTGACGACATCGACGCCGCAGTAGGCTGGCTCCGCAAGAACGCCGCGCGCCGGTACGGTGCCGACCCAAGTCTGATCACCGTCTCTGGGTCATCGGCAGGTGGAGCCCTCATGTTGTCCGCGACACAGGCTGAGGCCCCTACAACTACAACGGGACAAGACACCACTTTCAAAGCATACGTCGGCTTCTACCCCTCAATCGATCTGCGCCCTGCGCCATGGGAGAAGCCGAAGCCCGCAGATGGCATTATCCAGCATGACCCTCTAAGTTGGCTTCAGCCACTTTACGACTCATATGCTGGACCTCGAAAGGCAGACATGAGCGATAGCCCCCGGATGAATGCCTGTCTGGCGGATGTTGCAACATTGCCGAAGCGTATGCTCATTGTGATCGTCAGGATCGACATTCTGCCTAAGGAACTGTTTGAATTCGTGGAGCGGGTCAAAAGAGATGACGATGCGAGGGGCGATGTGACGAGGGTATTGGAGACTCTGTATCTGGAGGATATGTTCCATGGATGCATGGAAGGTGAGTCCAGATACTGTGATCATTGATTGAAAAGATGTCTACTTTAGACTAACAGGACTGTCACAGTACCCAACTTTGTAGTGCCGTGGGCGAAGAAGAAGACGGTGTATGACAAAGCCATAGCGCTCATCCGAGATGCACATCGGGAACACGGCTGGGTTTGGAAGGCATAGGAGATTTGTCAGTGACACTCGTGCCTTCCACCATCTGCCCACTCGTGCCTTCCGCCATCTGGCCCCCTCTTGCCTTCTGCCATCTCCCCACTCATTCTTAACGAATGTCAGGTATCCTATCTCTGAAAAGTGTTTGTGAAGAGACCTACGAGATGGCTAGCTAAAAAGAACAGCCATACACCTCGGGACGCCTCGTCGTGTTGGGGAAAGCTGATAAATTCTTTTCTAGCCATCTAGGAGATCTCACGGATTTGCCTCAGCTTGTGATTCCAGGAGACCAGTCAGGCTTCAGGCAAAACACAGTGTCCTGAAGTCCTGGTCCGAAAGCTGTCACCCCATTGGCACGGCCTGTACATGAGGTTTGTGAGACAAATAGGCGTCTTTAATCGTGATCCAGGCGAGAAGTCTAGATGGTACATGAGAGAATTGACGTCATCTACGCCAAAACGAGCCACACGTGTCGACTCTTCGGTTAAGGATCTATTCACGAGACAGTCTTAGATACAGGGCGGCACTATTGGATAAAACAGCTGGGTGCAAGATGGCCGATGGACCCAGTCCTATTTCTTGAATGCGTACACCAGCAGAAGATATTGCGCAAAATCTCAAGCTTAGGAAGTGATGACGAACCAAATCTTCCGTCCTTGACCCCAGGTGAAATACTGTGATGTTTGTGGTGTCTAAGGCACGGCCGCCGTCCTGCTCCGATCCTTGCTGATGATCTCGGACGTGCGCGATGGCCTTGTTGATCTCCTTTTCACAGCAAGTCGGCCTCTAGGAGCTAGAAGCCTTCTTGACCAAGACATTCTCGAAATGGTCCCAGCAGAACTTGCCGCCCACGAAGCAAGTGGCAGCCCACTGCCACCATGCAAGGCTGAATAGGCTGATGCCATGTTTTGCCAGCTTGATGTAAGCAAAGAGGGGAACTTCGACAGCATGGGCGCCAAAGAGGAAGTAGAACAGGCCATTCTGGATGTACGTGGCTACCTTCAAGGCCTCTGGCGACTGGGCAAGTGCGTAGTCGTAAATTGGCGAACCAGGTGAGATGAGTTCCTTTCGAGCAGAGAGCGCCATGAGAAGGGCAGAGAAGAGAATGTTCCGTGCCGCGCTGCCGGTTGGTCGGACATAGGTGTTATTGAGTTGAACTGCAGCGGTATTCTTGGCGGCCATCTTGATTTGACTGCAAAGCTGATAGATGGCTCGGACGACAGCTCTTTGCACTCGGACGACAGGCCTTTGCACTCGGACGACAGGCGCGCTGTGTAGTTGTTTAAATACAGTCGCGGCGGGACCCGCTCACATGTAGGGTCTAGGAGATAGCCTCGGCAACCATGATGCTAACCGAAGATCTTCCGATTCCTAAAGAAGACCAAGATAGATGGGGCCAAATCTGCTAGCATATCAGGGAGGGTCAGTGCTGTCAGGTTTGGTCCAGGCACTAAGACTGAAGGGTGGGTCGTCTGTCTCCTTCAACATCTTGCACAGCCATTTGTCGGTGTTTGGTGGAAAGCTGCTTCTGGGCATATCTTTCCGCTGAACTACGGCATAAGCAGCCTTGTACCAGAGATCTTGTCTGCCAACAAAGGCATTTCCGATATTGGTGCCTCTTGACGACTGCTGCGCGGGTGCTTCCAATCTATCGGTATCGAGATGATGAATAGACGGCAAGGGAAGTTTCAGGTCTACGATTCGCCTTGGCCCGGCGCCGTGCATAACGCGCCGACTTGCTGCAACAAGCGCCTCTGTCCGGCCCGTAGCGTCATGACTGGGACGACAAAGGATGGCTTTGAAAGGCACGAGACCACGGAAGATCAGGATCTTCTTGACCGAAGCAAAAGGGTACTCGGGCGCCTTTGATTCCAGGGCGAGCCTCTTTGCAGCAGCTATCCCGATGAAGACCCCAAGCGCGGCAGTAATGTTCACAATGCTTTTCCTGCTCCATGAATACACGTCTTGGATGATGTGTTGCTGATCAAGATCATACACGTCTTGCAGGGACAGGTATGTACTGTCGCTAAGGGTGGCAAAATCTTCATCACCCCGGATGAAGACGTTCCGGAGAGACTCGAGAAAGCTGTTGAGAGCGAATAGCCAGGGGAAAAGTTGGCGATGCAGGAGCAGTGTTTTGCGCTCTCGCCAACGGCACTCTACCTCCTTGGTGGGTAAAGGCGACTCGAGTCGAAGCTTCGTAGCGATGTGGTGGGAGAAGGCAAGTGAGAGTTGATGAATGGGCTCATAGCTATGCTGCAGCTCGATATACGAGACCAGGTCGTTGGGGAAGCCGCGAAGAGAGACAGGAAGCTGCAGGGCAGCGTGCTGGTGGCGAAGGCGCCCGTAGTATCGAGCACAGATTGCCTGTTCATGACTGTGAACAAGCTGATGAAGGCTTCGGCTAGTTATGCGCAAGTTGAGCAGATCTTTGAGCTCCAGCCACCGCACTACTTCTCCGATCAACTCATGAGGCTGTTCGAGTAGGTGGGTCAGTATGTCGGCACGCCCAGACGGTGCAACAGACGGATATGGGGTTGACGGGTATACCATGCCGATGCAAGCCGTTGCCGTAAGTGCTGTCCAAGGATTAGGTGCCAGACTAGGCTCCGGACCAGGCTCCAAGGCTGCCGGATACTCGATGTGCTCTGTGGGCGTGATGTGATCCAGGACCTGTAACAGAGTGGAAGGATCGTCCTCGCCGCTGCATTCTCCTGCTGCCGAGGCATGTGTTTCCGTATGAGCCTCGTCTACACCAGTAATAACCCGGCTCCGTTACCCGACGTGTGACGCCCGGATATATAGACGTGCGGTGGGGGCGAGGCTGGACAAGGCTGCCGGGCAAAGAAGACTACGGGGACGCTGAAGGACGCACAGACCAAACCTTAATTTTAAAGTTCGATACGGCTTCCCAAAATGGCGCCGCCGACGACAAATTCAACGGGCGTGTGAGAAGAGGGCAACATGTCGAAAATCAACATGGACTCGTCTTCAGAGGACGAGGGCGATTATACGACTACGAAAGTCACTCTTGGATATGCGTCCACAGAGCCCACGGGCGACGACATCAGCCACATTGGCGGACATGCGGTATAGACACTCGCGCTCTTCTCCAACGGCGTTGCGGCTGACATGGCCAGACATGGCTCAACAAGGCCCATGCACCGCCGGCCACTCTGGCGAAATGCAAGGCCTGCAATGGCCTGACGTCGTTATTGCTGCAGCTCAACGCAGATCTGCAGCAGCACTTTCCCCAAGACGAACGGCGGCTGCACGTCTTCTGCTGTCGGAGGAGAGCGTGTTCTAAAGTGGCCGGCAGCATACGCGCATTCAGAGAGGTCTCCAAGCCACAGAAGAGGGCTGCACCAGTGAGAGACGAGCGGCAGGAGCAGCGGCAGGAGCAGCGGCAAGAGCAGCGGCAGGAGCAGCAGCAGGAAAAGGAAAGACCCAATCAGGATTTAGGCAGTGCCTTATTTGGGGCACCAGGACCGAATGCCAGCGGGAACAAAGCCAATCCATTTTCACTCGGCAAGGGGTCGCAGCCGCAACCTGTCAATCCCTTCTCTTCTCTCCCCCCAGCCTCTTCTCTGGCCGCCAAACCGCCACAGACGCCGGTCAGCGCCAGTCGAGACTCTGAGCCACCGACAGCGACATTTGCAGACAAGCTCAAGATCTCCGGGTTGGCTCCAAAGACTGATGAGCAGACTCCAGGCGACGACTCCTGGCCGGATGAGTCTGCCTTTCCGTCGCCATTTCCCCAGTACTTCCTTGACGCGGAGGCCGAACAACTAGACGCAGAACCGCTGCCGAAAGTGCAGCCGTCAGGCCCGTCAGGCACCAAGTATGATTTGGACGATTCATCCGGAAACTCGGCAGACAAGGACACATTCGAATCGTCGCTTGACAAGACCTTTCAGAAATTTTCGGATCGCGTCGGCCAGAACGCTGAACAAGTGCTACGGTATGAATACGACGGACAGCCGCTACTCTACTCGGGCACCGATGCAATAGCATCTCGCTTTGTCACTCCCCACGGCAAGGCAGGACCTGCTCGGGGCATGCCACGGTGCGAGAGCTGTGGAGCACGGCGGGTGTTTGAGATGCAGCTTGTCCCCGGGCTGATCTACGAGCTTGAAAAGGACGAGCCGATGGACCTGGATGACGGCATGGAGTGGGGCACCATCATTGTCGGCACGTGCGCAAACAATTGCGGCGACGCGGGCCAGGTCAGCTTCAGGGAGGAGTGGGTCGGTGTGCAGTGGGAAGAGCGGGTGCCCAAGAAGTAGTCAACAGGCGCTTAAGAAGTAGTAGAAGTAGTCAACAGGGCGTTTAACAAGTAGTCAACGGGGCGCTTTCCAGCCTATTTCCTTAGAGCCGCGGAGATAGCCGGCCCCAACGCTTCTCGGCCACTTTTGCACAGTACCCACCTTACCCACCTATTGACGATCGATCTTACCCACCTACTATTGATTATAGATCTTACCCACCTATTATTGATGATAGATCACTTGCTCGCTGACTGTGCAGAGCGAAAGAGGAAAGCAAATAGAAATAAAACCAAAAATATTAGACTAAAGCATCCGTCCCATTGCTCCCCTCCAGAGCCAAAGTGTCAATTGGTTCAATTGAAAAATCACCAATGGCAGACAAAGACAGCAGCACACCGCGCGTCTACCTATTTCGCCACGGTACGTACAGTACAGTACCTTTCCAGACCTGGGCGATACGCAAGGGGGAAAAAAGAAAGAAAAACAGACTCAAAAATTGTGATTTGTAGGCGAAACCGAATGGACCATCTCCGGGCGGTACACAGGCGTAAGCGAGGTGCCACTGACGGCGAACGGCGAGCAGCAGGTCCTCAGCACGGGCCGCGTCGCCGTCGGACGCGGCAAGCTGGTCGACCCGGCGCGAGTCGCGCGTGTCTTTGTCAGTCCGCGGAAACGCGCACGCACAACGTTCGATTTGCTATTCAGACCTGGAGGGGCGGAAGAGGGCAGTGGGCGGATGGTGGCGGACAGCAAAGTGCAGGTGACGGCGGATATAAGTGAGTGGGGGTACGGCGCGTACGAGGGGCTGTTGACGGAGCAGATTCGCGCGCGGCGGAAAGCGCACGGGCTGGACCGAGACAGAGCGTGGGATATCTGGCGCGATGGGTGTGAGGGTGAGGGTGGAGAGTAAGTTTCAGAGTCTCCTTTATTATTTCTTTGTTTGCCCTCAGTCGGCTGCCTTACGAAGACAGCAAGAGTGTATATATGTATACATACATACATATATATATATAGGTGTGTGTGTGTGTGTGTGTGTGTGTGTGTGTGTGTGTGTGTGTGTGTGCTGTGAGCTGATCTTGTTCCCAAAACAGGTCGCCTGGTGAAGTCACCGAACGGCTCGATCGGTTGATTGAGACAATCCGCGAGATGCAGCGGCCGAATATGCACGGAGAGGCAGCCGCTGACGTTGTTCTGGTATGTACAGCATGGTATGATGGAACAAAGCGGGCAGGAGCGCCGGGCTGATTTTTTTACTTTCAATTTCAGGTCGCCCACGGCCACATCCTAAGAGCATTTGTCAAGCGATGGCTGGGCTACCCGATGGAAACACCACTACATCTGATGATGTCGCCTGGTGCGGTTGGAGTTCTGAGGTAAGTTCACTTGTGTTATGACCATCAGTTCAATACCCCTCCCTCCAAGAAAGGGGGGGAAAATCGAAGAAAGCTGACAGCAAGGGCTCGACGGTGCGTACAGCTATGCGAATCATCGGGTAGAGAACCCGGCATTGATGGTTGGCGTGTCGTTGCCTGTGCAGTAGAAAGAGGAAGAAACGAGGTTCTGAGAATTAATAGATCCTACATCCCAATGCCAGGCATGCATACACAGCAATGCCGATACTCCAACTCAGCCAAGGGAAAACAAAACAATCTACCGTACAAAAGATATATATGGTGTCGAGTCATTCATCTGCATCAGTTCGTCTTTCCTTTGCTTGTTTGCCTGCTCTGACCAGCGTGCAATTGGCTACGAAGAGAGCAAATCCTTGACGCTCATGCCCCCACTGGCCTTCTGGTTCTCAACGATGATGGTGTGGGTGTTCCTTCTGTCCTTGGTCAACATCATCAAGGCTGCCGTGGCCGTGGCCTCTGCGCCGCCTTCACTCATGTTGGCCGGAGACAGGTTGTTTTGTCTGCGGTCCAGCGAGACTTGCGGCAGCGGCAGCATGTGGGGGCTGGGATTCGCAATGTTGCCCACCGTCGAAGTTGCCGCAGACGACAGGGTGCCGGATGCGGGGCCGTTTCGTGACAGGTCAGGAGAGAAGTGGATGGCGTTGAAGGCGGGGCTGAGGTGAGTGCTGGGCGTGGGGATGGCTGAAGTGGGAGTGGGGGTAGAGGCAGGCGAGACAGAGAACGAAGAGGGAATGCTTGGCAACACAGGCCGTTGTTGCTGTTGTTGTTGCTGTTGCTGTTGCTGTTGCTGTTGTTGTTGTTGTTGCTGCTGATATTGCTGATGCTGCTGATGCTGCTCCTGCAATCTGGGTAGAGATAGGTCGGGTGAGGACAGATTTGGAGAGCCGCTGCTGGCTGTTGACAGCTTCCGGTAGTACTGCCAGTCAGTTGGGGCCTTGGTAGCGGTGCGCTTGGCGATAGGAGCCCTTTCCTGATCCTCGTCCACCACCACCATCTCGACGTCGTCGTCGTCGCTGTCATCGTCGTCGTCGTCGCTGTTGTTGTTGTCGTTGCCGTCGTCGTCTTCGTCATCTTCGTCTTCTACTGCGGCAGCCGCGGCAGCTACGGCTCGTGCTTCTTCTCGTGCTTCGTTCTCGCCCTTGAGCTGCTTAATGCAGCCTTGCAGATAGCGCACGTACTCGATGCCGGCCTGCAGGATGGCCAGTTTGTGCATCTCGACGCCTTCGCAGGCTGGGATCATGTCTTTGAGCACACCGAACTCTTCGTTCATCTTGCTTCTTCGTCTCCGCTCGATGATGCTGTGCGCTGTCTTGCGGGCGATTTTGCGGCCCGCCGCGCTGGTTGCTGACGGTGGCTGCTTCCGCTTGCTCGCCGCCTTGGGTGGGCTGGATGCCAGCGCGGCCAGCTGCGAAGGCTCGGAAGAGTCCGAGAGGGCCGATGCCTTGGGCTTCATCTGGATGATCTTGCGCGCACGGCTCGGCGGCGGAGGCAGATCGTACAGCGGAATGGACGACGCCTCGTCCTTGGACGACTTGGTCGCACCAGACAGACTGCGCTTGTGGCGAGGGCTGGCCGCCGTCATTGGGCGGTCAACAGGCGACACGGGCGGCGTGGGCTTCTTGTGCACGGCCGGCGGCGGCAGGGCAAAGGCGCCTTCCATGTCACGGTCGACGGGTCTCTCAGCCGCCAACAGGTCGGTCGATGCGGACGGCGTCGGCGGTGCTCTGGGACGAGGCATCCTCTACACGCGTCTACTCTGTGGAAGTCGCGGGCGGGTGCTGGATCAAGCAGCAGGAGCGATGCGGAGCAGAGCACCACGGCATGACAGAAGGAAACTGGTGGTCAAGAGGCATCACTTCTACACGAGAAGGGGGGAAAGGACTCGGCACGTGTGCGACTGCGTGACAACTAACTGACCTTTGACTGAGTGAGCAAGCCCATTCCGGGGGGGCCAATTCCTGGGCCAGTGGTGAGAACGAGTGTCGCGTGCGTGCTCGCTCATGCATTCTGATAGGCTTGAGTGTGCCTTGAAGCCGGGAGAAAATGCACGGCGGAGAGGGCAAGGCACATACCGCTGAGTGGCCAAGGCACCACATGCTGGCAGAGGCCGCTCCGATTGGTCCATGGCGTGGAGACCATTGTCCAGACCCTGCGAGCTGATCGGAGAGCCGGCACACGACCAGCTCTCCCGTCTAGGAAAGCTCCCAAGGCCGATCATGCTTGAGCGTGGGGGTTGCGTTCCGCACCACCGCCCGCCGGCCGTTCGCCCACCTGGGAGCTAAAGCCCGCGAGCTGGAGAGAGGACCTTGGACCAACTTACGTCTAACTTAGTGTGGTGTGTGGCACACCGTGCAGGCTCAAGTTGCAGCAGATCGCAAGAGACGCGCTCGGGATGGGTGACCAGGAGATCAAACCCCAGGGTAAAGTTCATGCTAGAGAAGACGTGCTCTCTATCAGTGACTACATGGTAATTACAGCACCTGCCTTTTCTGGTCGTACACCCCGTATATCGCGCAGCAGCTGCAGCAGGTGTGGGCCCCGCACCCACCAATGCGCTAGGAGCCGCACGCCTGCCCTGGATGCCATCATGGTCCAGGCCGAGTCTGGCCATTCGACTGTCCTGCATGCTTATCTGGTCTATGGAAATGCACTTTTAATGGCTCCCAAGAATGCTCGTTGTAGGTCTGTGATTGTCAGTTAGCACACTCGTCGCGATAGATGGAGACCACGCGTGTTGCACCTACCTCCTGTACCTTCTGACACGTCTTCAAGCCCCACTCGGTAAGGCCGAGCATGAGACAGCTCTCAAACATGAACGCCATGCTGCCCTCGCCCACCTTCTGCGGGGCCAAGTCCATCGTCGATGCCTTTTCAAATGTTGCCATGTCTGGCCCGTGGCCCGACATGGTGTTGTGCAGGCTTGCTCCCGCCGGCTGGAAGCCGCCTTTCCCCCCGCCCTTGGCATCGTAGTTACCCATAATCAGACCCATAAACTCAGACATCGTGTTGCGATGATACCACGGCGGCCGGAACGTGGCCTCGGCCACCAGCCAGCGGGGAGGGAAGATGACGAAATCGGCCACGGCGGTGCCGGCACCATGAGGGTGCGAGGGTGCCGAGAGCACGGTGAAGATAGATGGGTCCGGGTGGTCGTAGGAAATGCTGCCCACCGGATTGAAGCGCCCGAGATCGTACTTGTACGGGTAGTACGTGCCGTGCCAGGCCACCACATCGAACGGGCTGTGGCCTTGCTTGGCCACAAACAGATTCCCGGCAAACTTGCCGTACAGCTTCCACTCCGTCGCTTCATAGTCTTCGATGAAATCAGCCACTGGCGTCTGAAAGTCACGCGCGTTGGCCAGGCCGTTGGAGCCGATCGGGCCAAGCTCCGGGAGCTGGAAATGGCCCTGGTAGAGTTCGAGAATGTAGCCCCGGGCAGGCTCGTCGTCCTTGAGCGCGACGTGATATCGGATGCCGCGCGGAATCACACAGATCTCGTTCGGCCGGACCAGTAGCCGGCCCAGCTCGGTCCGGATGTCGAGAACTCCGTGCTGCGGCACAATGAGGAAATCCCCGTCGGCGCTGTAGAAGGCAGTCTTGTCCGGCATCGACGTTCCGGCGGCATAGATGTAGATGCCAATGCCCTGCTTCATCTGCGCGTCTCCGGCCCCGGCCACCAGGTGGAGCGAATGGATCCACGACGACTGCTTGTCGAAGTCAAACGGGTCCCATCTCAGCTGGTTGGGGACGGCATGGAAGTGCTGGCCAAGCGCGGGCCCAGCCGCCCTCAATGCGTTGGGTGATTCTGGGTCCACAGGCTCGAAGCTCTGGTGGCTGGCCGACGGCAGGATGCGGTACAGCCATGTCTGCTGGTTCTCATTCCGCGGGGCAGTGAAAGCAGTGCCCGACAGCTTCTCGTTGTACAGCCCGAGCGGGCATTTCTGTGGAGAGTTGGCCGCTAGAGGCAGCGCGCCTTCCACCGCTTCACTCCTGCGAGCCGGCGTCAGCTGAAACAGTGATCGACTGGCTCACCACACCACCAAGCTCGACTTACTCTTTGTATCCCCCGAATCCATTCAGATACTCGTACGGATCGGTTGAAGCGAATTGGGTTGCAGGCATCTTCTGCGTTTTGTTCGTCTACAAAAGTCGTCACGTTGCGGACTGCCAGTCACCACAATGTCAGAAGAGCTGTTTGATGGGGGGAGCTGGTGCGCGGGGGCGGGCAAAATGGCATACTGGTCAGTGGGGTTTTGTATTTTACATTGATGTCCTTGTTTTCGCGATGCCGCTCAATGGCTTCTTTAAGAAGCCGGATTCCCTGCATGGAGGGCAGTCACGGGGGGAGGTTAGCGTAATGAGACGAGATCAAGGGCCTGAAGCAATGCTGGGAGTGCGGAATGATTCAGAGAGGGGAAGAGGGCGAGATTCCGCCGCCTCTTGTATTGGAAGGCCGATTGACGCTGGCGCGCGCCGGCTGGGGCTAGATTGCGGGGGGGGGCGCCCTACTGTAACACACCATTGCTTTGCTGATACCAGCCCGAGTCAAGGGCCAAGTACCCTTGCATGCCCCATTGCCCCATTTGCCGCCAGTGAGAGTGAGGCCGCAAACAGGGCGCGGAAAGCGACCGGTTTCCGTTTCTAGACTCCGCGCACACGCCACTCGCTCGTCGGCTAAGACGGGAAGTAGTGATTCGCCTAAAAACCATATCTGAAATACGCAATTGAATTAGGAACGCAAAACTTTTCTGCTGCATGTCTGAAGAACGCAAAACTTGTCTGCTGCATGTCTGAAGAACGCAAAACTTGTCTGCTGCATAGCTGATTAGGCGAGCAAATCGCCATACAAGCGTAGGCGGCCAAATGTGAGCCGAAATCCAGCTTAGATTTTATGCAACCATCCTTCTCCACCCACCAAAAGCACAAATCCATTCATTCCACTACTCTGCTCTGCCCTGCTCTGCCCGGCTCTGCCCGGCTCTGCCCTGCCCTGCTCTGCTCTGCTCTGCTCTGCTCTGCTATGCTCTGCTCACAAATGCCGTGTCCTCTCCTCACTCTCCTTGATCCACCGCTCCAAACTCTCCTTGTTCCGCACTTTAAAGCCCACCTTAAAGGGCTTCGGCTCTGTCGTCAACGCCGTCGGGATGCTGTTGCACTCGATCGCATCCAGGATCGGCCGGTCCCTCGGATCTCGGGCCTCTACAAACTCAAAGGCTGTGATCATCCGCAGGAAGGCAGTATAGATCTCACGGTTGGCCAGGTGCGCGCCGATGCACATCCTGCTGCCAGCCCCGAAGCCGTAGTGTGGAGTGCCGCTGCCCTCAGTGTCACCCATGTACCGCTCCGGCATGAACTTCCACGGCTCCTTGAAATGCCTGTCGTCGTAGTCGGCGGCCCAGGCATTCATGTAGAAGGTCGTGCCGGCTGGAATGACTGCATTCTCGTACTTGATGTCCTTGATGCTCGTCCGAGGGAGGCATATAGGGATCACCGTCCAGAAGCGGAGGATCTCTTTAGTCAGCGCCGTAATGTACGGCACCTTCTCCTCGTACAGGCATTTCTCCCATGCCTCGCCGTCCTCAGGGTACACCTTCATGATCTCGTCGTAAGCTTTCTGCTGCACTGCCTGGCCTTCGCGTGAAGCCAGATAGCCAAGCGCCATGATCATATTTCCAGGCACTGTGTCGATACCTGCCGAGACCATGGTGAGGCAGATCGACTTCAGCTCCGCATCGTTCAGTTTCGCTTCAGGATCCTTGATGATATTCCCTGAGATGCACGGGTTATCCGTCCCTTTGGCAATTCGCTCTTTGAGCATGTCCAGGAAGGTGGTGAGATACTTGTCTCGTCGAGCCCGGTATTCCACCGCTGCCTTGTTTTGTCTCGAGATGAGCGGCAGGCGTAGGAGCGGAATGTAGTCCTGCCAGTTGTTTGATGTGCTGCGGAAGTTCGAGACTACTCGTTCAACATGGACCACTGCAAATCCTGGTCAGAGTGCAAAACCCCGCCACGTCAAGGAAATCCCACTCACCTTCGCGCAGGAGCTCTTGGTCGATGTCCCCGTCAATCCGGATGCCATAGTTCAGCGTCAGGCTCGTGTTGAGAGCAAAACGGTGGAAGTACTTGCGAGGGTCAAGATCGACTTCTCCTCCCTTGCAGTCCTTGTACAAGTCCGTGATTGCCACAGTTGATTCGAGGTCAATGTACGGCATGTAGCTCTGGACCGCAGGCTTATTCAGCGCCGTGGCTGCCACCTTCCGCCGCCGCTTGCAAGACTCATCCCAGGGCGACGTTCCGATGGTGAAGCCTTGCGACGTCGACACCACCGAGTGGAACGTATACAGCATTGGTCTCGAAATCAAGGCAGATTGATTCGTGATCCACAAGTGTTTGACAGAGTCAAACGTATTCGCAAAGACAATCCGACGGTTGCCAAGTCTCGCCTGAAAGACCGGCCATCCGTACTCTTTGGCCCATTTGGCCGTCACTCGTGCATGGTCTTGTCCAAGCTGCAAGAGGTTGCCAAATAGAGGGACCCCCGGAATCTCGGGCAGGTTCTTGATCTTGGCTGTATCTGTGTGATTTAGATATCGGAGGAGAAAGTAGCCCAGACTGAGGATGACGAAGGGAAGGATAACCGGTGACCTCACGTCGATCATTTCGCGCAAAACCGATTCTTGAGCCATGGCTGCTATCTTGGAGTAGTTAAGGGGCCTTCCTTTGTGCCGCTTCATATAGAGATGTCGCTAGCCCACACACCCCGGATTTTGATGGGTAGAAGCGGGAGCGTTCCGCAACCCTCACATCCCGAGGTGGAGTTGGCACAGGCCCTAACCTCGAATGAGATTCGGGACAATGGTCAGGCGGCCTCAATGATGCACCTTGCTTAACCCCTTCTAACTACTCGAACAGTTTCGGAGCTGGCAGAATCGTGCCCGTACATTCGCCGAACCCGACGAGCCCTTCTTCTTCCGTACCACACACCCCGGACAGCGCTACTTTGTCACCGTCTTGGAGAAATTTCCGCTCGGCGTCTCCTTGCAACTTGATCGTCTTCTTGCCCCCTTGGCTAATTTCGAGCATACTTCCTTCTGTTCCGGGCTCGGCCCCGCTGATGGTGCCAGACCCAAGCAAATCGCCGACGCGTAGGGGACAGCCTCCAATCGTATGGTGGGCTAGCATCTGCGGAAAGGAGAATAGCAAATTCTTTCCGTTGGATTTCGCCACGGTCGTCGTCTTACCTTGGGCCGCCGCTGCTTTCCGTTAGCACAATCCAATATCGGTCTCAGATCACTTACGAGTCAAATCTACTTGTAATTGAATGTCATAAACATTCTTGTCTTCCTGCTCCTGTAGGTATGGCAGCAACTTGGTGTCGTTTGGGAGGCTAGAAGTTCTGAATGGCTCTAGGGCGTCCATCAGCACAACCCAAGGACTGATAGTAGAGGCAAAGTTCTTGGCGTTAAATGGGCCTAGAGGAACGTATTCCCATGCTTGAATATCTCGAGCTGACCAGTCGTTGAGAAGCACAAGCCCAAATAGGTTGTCTGCAGCCTCTGAAATTAGGACAGGGCTACCCATTGTGTTTTCTTTGCACACGAAGGCTCCCAGCTCTAGTTCGATGTCAAGTCTTTGAGAGGGCGCAAAGATGGGGATCTTGGCATCAGCCGCTGGGTTCTCGAGAATTTGGCCGTTCGGTCTTGTGATGGGTGTGCCTGAAACAACGATAGAAGAAGCACGGCCGTGATAACCCACCGGTAGATGAGTGTAATTGGGTTGCAGTGCGTTCTTTGGACCTCGGAAGAGGCTGCCGACATTGAAAGCGTGATTATAGCCGGCGTAGAAGTCGGTATAATCGCCTATTTGCATGGGGAGGTGCGTTTGGACCTCGCTTCTTTGTAACAAGGCCGCGTTTCGTAGCTTCTCATTATCCCTCAAGACTTTTGGATAAGGTGTTGGCTCAGCAAAAACATCTTGGAGATACTTCCGAACCGTTCGGTGGACTGGGCGACCCAAGGCGGCAAAAGCATTCAAGGTTGGCTGTGAGAAGACGGAGGCGTCCACTTGGATCTCGGAAAAGCCACCACTGGTAGCAAAGGACTGGAGATCTAAACAGTGGTCCCCTATAGCGATTGCTGGCCGTGGGACCTTGTTTGAAGAAGTCGAAATGACGCCAAAGGGGATGTTTGCGAGCGAAAAATGGCTGGATGCAGGAATTGACAGCCAGGATTTTGGGGCCATGGTGAGCGATGAGCGACGGGTGTTATGATTGAAGTCTCAAGACGGAGCAAATGGACAAGAATCTTCTTCTCTTTGAAACGTCGCAGGGTTGCTGGATGCTATTAATTAACGTACTCAGAGTCGTTTATTCCGGTTCGGAAAGGCTTCCGCCATGGCTCTGAATCCGGAACAGAACCGGAGCAGAGATGAGGAAATCAGGAAGTCAAGTTCACGACATGCATTTATACGCACCAAATGAGCTTCATGGGCACAAAAGAGTCAAATGCATCTTGTCTAGTGGTGATGATTGCCAGTGAACAAAAGAAGGTAAAAAGGGACTCTGTCCTATCGAGTGGAAGCGCAGCATATTGTGGGCGTTGTGAGTACTTCACACCAACTTACCCCCTTAGTGCAAAAACCCAAATCACAGTAATAGATTGTACTTGGCGTATTTTAGGTATTTACAACTTAGCTAGGGCGCACGCACGCACCAACTGAGCCAAGAACCAAGAGCCATCAGCCAAATGAGATGCATCGTACCCGCAGATTCTGAAGAACGGGGATGGAAGAAACGGGGCGGGTGAGAGCTATCTCAGCTTACAGTGTAGCTTACTAAATCGGGCAATCGGGCCTCAATGACATCCAATGCAGTCGGTAGAACTCTCGGTGCTTTTCTGATTATCTCAGGACTGCGGTGGGACCGTGGAGCCACCAGGCGTCTTGATACTTTTCAAGCTGGCTGATTTTCTTCCTACTACTACTACTACACTACTACCACTACCACTACTACTACCACTACTCCTACTACTACTACCACTACTACTACTACTACCACTACTACTACTACTACTACTACTACTACTACTACTACTACTACTACTACTACTACTACTACTACTACTACTACTACTACTACTACTACTACTACTACTACTACTAC